>CM075004.1:16658557-16691164 GCA_037576675.1 Pangasius sanitwongsei | reverse complement strand
GTTGTGTGTTAAATAGAGCTTTAACCAAATAAAGGGTGAATAAACAAGCGTGGTTTAAAACTCCATAATTAAAATGTTTTTACAAAACACAGCCCCCCCCCCCCCCCCCTCTCTCACTCTTGCGCGCACACACGCACACACACACAAATCACATTGCGGTGGTTGGAGAAGGCGAAGTGGCCAGTTATTGGTTGTGTGGGTTGTGAGCAACACATGTCCTACTGCAAGAGAGAGAGTGCTAGAAAGAGTAAGACGGAGAGAAAGACAGTGATTGAGCAAGTCTGAGACAGAGAAAGAGAGAGAAAAGGAAAGAAAGGGTGAGAAGGAGAGATAGAGAGAGGACTGCAGATGGTGTGCATGACCCCCTCACTCATCCATCATATGAGGAGCATGACTCACAGTGCTAATGGTGTGCACTAATAACAGCAGCTAGATAAACACATGCGTGCACACACACACACACACACACACACACACACACACACACACACTGACTGAACGTGACTGCTGTTGCAATGTAGCTGTTTGTTGCAGATTGAGAGATCCATCAATCTCTCTCTCTCTCCACTAGAGGCACGTCACTCACGTCCTCCAGGCCTGGAGTGTGGAAAGCTGAGCATGCACTACAAGACTTATAAAATCCCAACAGCTTTCAAAAAAGTAAAGTGCACATAAAATATTTTGGACAGAACTTCTCGTCATAAGGGCACACACTATACAGTTAGACAAACTGGGGTGGGGACTGGGGGAACTGTCCCCTATCATATCATCATGTGCTTCCCCAAGACACATGAAGCCAGCTAGCTACATCTTTGAACTGCTGCTCATGCTGCGTCACAGGGCAGCTTAACATCCTCAGAGGAAAGCGTTATTCAGCCTTGTCAGCATACATGAACTCACAGACACCCGTCGATTGGCTCGTGTCGCTGTGAGTGACAGGGGAGAGGGAGTATCACAAAGAGCATGGCCAGTTTTGTTTTCTTGGACTCTCAGCCACAGATGGCTGTGGCGTTGTCGGTATTCGAATTTGCGGTCTGTGGATGATGAAGCAAATGGTTTTCTGACATGTCCCATTTCTTTACTACATTTACAATTATTGCAGACGCCCTTATCCAGATCAACATACAATTATCTCATTTATACAAGTGAGCAGTTGAGGGTTAAGGGCCTTGCTCAAGGGGCCAGCAGTGACAGCTTGGTAGTGCTGGGATTTGAACTCTCAACCTTCTGATCAAAAGTCCAACTAATACATAGTTATGCAACAGCATCTATTTACTTGCCTATCCTGGTGTTTCACCTTCTGTTCCTAATAATCCTATTAATTTTCTATGGAACTGTCTGTTATTATTGCAGGCCAGTCAAAGTGTCCGAGTGTCACTGAGATATGCACTACTTAGAAACAAAAAAGGCAACCTCAGATTCCGGCTAACAACAACTTATTAAACTATTTTCATCGAGATACGCAACCTGTTGGCGCTGTATGAAAAGGTGCTGCTATTCTTATTTTTGTCTCAAGACGGCAGCATAGTAGAGGCAGCAATCCTCTATAAGCCAACTGATAAAGTTCCTTGAACCTTGAGGTGGAGGGTACAGCAATGGACCCCCTACAGTTTGCATATTGATCGCGAGTGGTTGTGGAGGATGCTGTGATCTGCCTACTGCACATGAGAAGACAGCGAGCACTGTGAGAGTCATGTTCTTTGACTTCTCAAATGCCTTTAACACCCTCCAGCCAAGGCTGTGGGGTGATAAGCTAAGTGAAGCACAAGTGGACTCACAGAGCAGCAGGCTACTTTTGCCTCACTTACAGAAAGGAGCACTTTTACAGATCCTTTCTCCCTTCAGCCATTAGACAATACAACACCATCATTAGTTCATCCACCTGACATTAATACTTGGACTGTTATACATTTCCTCAAATCTTTATTCAAATTTTTATTTTTTAATCAGTGTTTACTGGATTTTTGATTATTCACACAGCGCTTTTGCACTTTTTAATAATTACGAAGATACAACTGCATTCGCGTAATTTTGTTTGTCTGTATTTAATCTATTTTTTTAATTCTTACATTATGTCGTCAGTGCTATTTGTATTATTTGTATCCTGCTGAAAACTTTAATTTTTGCCATTTTTAAAATTCCTCCTAGCTCTGTAAATGGCTGTTGCTTGTTTCAGCTTGTTAATCGCATCCCTGACCATCTCACTCTGTTATTGGAAAAATGTTTGAGAATCTCTGGCAGCTACCAGACATTCCCAGAGCGAAACTGGAAGGCTTTATATTCACTCGTTTGCCCTCTCACACTACCGGATGCCCGCACTCAACTCTGATCTGATTGAACCATAGACTCACTTGTGATTCCGAAAAAGCGTCATAGGACAAATGGATGAAAAATTTGGGCGAAATATCCTGTTAATAACTTAACTTACTTGAAATTTCATGTGCGGTAAAGAAAGTCATCACTTTGGATTTCAGAGAATCCACAGTGGACAGGATAAGCACTGCCTTCTCTCTTAATTTCTGTGTTGTGTTTAAGGCATTTATAGATCCCACTATGTTTCTCGCTTGCATATGCGTAATAAGCATTAATCTTTGCCTTGTGCACAGAAAGTCTTGGCTAGCTAATTGCATTTAAGAAAATGCCTCTCGCACATCTTGCACTAGGCTCCATCAGTCGCTACGGTCCAGTTCTAACAGGTGTGTGTGTGTGTGTGTGTGTGTGTGTGTGTGGTGTTTTCCACAGGTATTGCATGCATTGCACTGTCCTTCGTGGATGCTCAGGATCAGCCTCTGTATATCTCTGCTCATGATTGTGCTACACCGAGAGGAGAGGCCGCCTCCATCTTTCTCCAGCCTGAGCAGTTTGAGAGCCTCACATCTGTGGTGAAAATGGATTCAGACAAACCCAGCACAGGTAACTATCTAGATTCAGTTTAGTTTTATTTGTATAGCTCTTTTCACAATAGAAACAATAGACTTTTTCAGAAAGCAGCTTTAAAGAAATCCAGATTTAGATCAAGATCTATAAGAAGGTCTGTTATAAACTTGCTTTTCAGAAACAAATGGTGGCAAGGACTTCTTTTTAATTAATGTACAGATTATGCAGATTATGTATAGTACCTAATATTACAAAAAAAAAAATTAAATGCTACTTTCTTGGGTTAATATAGTGTAGGATGCCTTAAATACGGCTAAACCCAGTTGGCCACTGAGGCACTCAACTTTTTTTCCTGCTTGCATGATGTCCGATTTCAACTTTGCCAAAATTAAACACTCTAATAAGATAATCTGTATATCATAGATGTAAACAGATGTTTGAGTTGTTTACAATTATGTATGAAAAACAAAAAATGTGTTTTTTTGGATGTTTGGTTTTTCTGTATAGTTGGCTTTTTGTTTGTTAAAAATCTCACAACCCTTTTACTTTTGGGAAGGTGACAGTAGTGAGGCTACTAGTCTATAATAACAGCGAAGAGAAACAACATTAATCTAATCATTAGTTCCTGCACTATGTGTTTATTTTACTCTTTGCTTATATTTTCTGAATTATTTTTGTTTTTGCAGTGAGTGTCAGTGTGAGCCTAGTCAGTGTGTGCCTTGTTAAATTGTACATTTAAAAATAGATATAATTAACCAAAATTGCACTAAATAACTGTTAATTCTTTCCATAATATTAGAAATGCCCATCATCATGGATATATTCAGGATGTATAAACACTCTCACCCACCTATTCCTTTGTGTGTGTGTGTGTGTGTGTGTGTGTGTGTGTGTGTGTGTGTGTGTGTGTGTGTGTTTTTTCAGGTGGCACAGTACGGGTGCGGTTCGATATCTGGGAGCAGGGGAACATTAGCCCTCTGCAGCTGACGGAGAAACTCCGCTCAGCGCTGCGCCACGCACTGTGTGATCTCATCATGGAGATGAAGGTCCTGCCAAACCCTCTGTGTCTGGAGACGTTCTGCATTCCTGAAGCAGGGCAAAAAGACAATAATAACAGTGAGGAGATACTGACCTAATTCATTTACCCTCAATCAGTTTTTTTTTTTTCCCACAGTAGTCCATTACCGAGAATTGTTTTTATTCACATGGTCATCAAACACTAATTCATGTTATTCAGGTCAAGTGATATTTGTCGTTATGTAAATCAAAAACTGTGTGTTCATCCTGGCTCAAAGCTATAGGGTTGAGAACACACAGAGAACACACAGAGGCAATATCCCTGGTGTTGGTCATTAAGAGACTAATGCCACTATGTTCATGTTATACTGATAAAGCTTAGGCTTAGTTGTCTCTTTTGGTTAACTTCCTTTATTTTATATAAATAAGCTAATGTTCCTATTTCATGATTGCAGAGAACTTTAGCAAGCTTGCTAATAATTTTAGCTATTATACAATAGCTTTTATTAAATTAGTGAAATAAAACCTTTACACGGATACTTACTCACCACAGCACGAATAAGGTGGTGTCACAGGACAACACAGTAGACCCAGGGTCATTTTTATCTGTATATGCATTGTTTGAGCATGTGTTTACATTACATAGACAGCGGTTCGTTTTACAGAAAGGAGTAGTGTTGTGGCCAGGTTGCTGTGTACAGAATGACATCATCAGTTATCTATGTCTCTAATATGCATGTCTGTGAAGACACAGAAAAAAAAAAGTCTTAAAAATGCATTCTTGAAAAATAACCCCCATCTGAGTAAAATGTTACCAATTTTTGGTAATTTAACAAATACAGTGTGCTCTTGGACCTGACTGTAGAAGTGCGTTCTTGGTAGACTGTTGTAAAAAATAATCATTACATCACATCCTCTTTGTGAAGTATGTTAATTTTTCTTATTATTACAAATTACTTTTGAATGTCAGTCTTTGTTAAAAAGATGCTGTGTGTTTCAGGCTACAGTTCTCAGTCTGAGAGTAAAGATGTAAAGGAAAGCCCTCGGCGAGCCTCCACAGTTAAGAGTGGACCTGTCCCAATCACACTTAGCTCCGCCCCGAGCTCCACCCCTACAACCGGAGCCAACACTCCTGAGTCAACTACGCCCACCGGAAAAAACATGCGGCGGAGCTTCTGGGAAATTTTGGTGGGTGCCACACATGCTCGCTGAGGCCATGTGTCTTTTTCAGCATCAGATGAGTGTCATTAGTAACAGCCTACACACACAAACACACACATACAGCTTTACTTTCATGTAATTAAAGAGGCTTCAGTGAACAGACAGAAATGGGAGAAAGACAGACAAACAGACAAGCAGATATAGACAGATAGAAATGAATAAACGGCTCTACAGACAGATGGCCAGACAGATCCTGATAGACAGATTGATAGAGTGTTTGCCAGGCAAACACAGATACTTGCTTACTTTATTAATGCTGCAAGGAAAATAAAAAAAATGCTTCAGTGCAGAATATAACACAGATGGAGATATGACAGCCACACATGACTATTGGAATGTAAGAATACAATAGATAGATTTCAATATTTGTGTGTTTGTGTGTGTGTGTGTGTTAGAGTAAACCGGACTCGTCAGAACTGGGCAGTCCAAAGACAACGGATGACATTGTGCAAGAGAAGGCGGAGGACAGCCGTGTGTCACGGCGGAGACACAAAACGGAAAGTGTCAAACAGCAGTGGAGTCATGAGAGAGCTGTGGCAGTAGAGAGGGAGCAGGCTCAAAGGTACACACATTCCAAGTGTTAGGTACACTCACCTTGTATCTACTCTTACTCACTTGCCACTTTATCAGTTACACGGCTTTATAAAGACACATTGTAGGTGTGCAGCATGTCACCAGAAAGGGACCACCACAGAACTCTTATTTGGGTGCTGGGCCATTCTCATCACAGCCGTAACACCTCTGTGGAGATGGCAAGTTAGTGTGTGTGGTGCTGCTACATTGCTGTAGCTTTTAAACACCTCAATGTTAGTCATTGCTGAGTTGAGAAGAAGTCCATCAACCAAAATATCCAGGCAGCATTAGTGCTATGGTGAGAAACTGATCCTGATAAGCTACAGTCTCTAATGGTACACTGGCAAAGTAGGTGTCAGTACTTAAGACCCCAGCAGTGCTACTGTACCTGAGGCACTCTTTCTAGCACCATACGCACTACCATGTCATTGTTACTGATGTGCTGAGAATGATTAATACTCAAATAATATCTGCTGAGCGGTGGCCTGGGGATGATCGTTTTCCATTGATGGACAGGTGATAGGGAGGCTGATGAACTGTGTATAGAAAGAGATGGACTACAGTCAGTAATAGTATTGCTATAAAGTAGCAATAGACTATTTTTTTATTCTCTTATTTATAATAGAGTTGTTTTTTTTTTTATTTAATTATCCACAGTAATGTTGCTGAAATTTAGCTAGATTTGTAAGCCTACCTGGGATTTATGTAAAAAACTGTCTTTAACTCATTTTTCCACTGAAGTCAATGACTACAATAAGTGCCCGATGGAAATTATTAAGCAACTGCATTTAATAAAACCTCAAGAACACATAAGGATTAATAAAAGAAGAAAATTAATAAGAAAACCATTACCCTATTTAAAACATATAAAAAGAGAGTTAAATAGAGCTACACGTACAGTAGAAATAACATACTTGCAAAAACATTCAATATTACAAACATTGTCACTGAGGTGCCTTCTCTCTCTGTTTCTCTCTCTCTCTCTCGCTCTCTCCCTGTCTGCAGGCGTCATGTGACTAAGTTAGAGGAGGGAGACGTTGGCACTCTTCACCCACTCTATCAATCCTCCTTCCAGCCATGGGTCATCTACATGGCCAAACTAGGTGAGGTTCAGTCTCTCAGAACATGGTATGTTTGAGCAGCTGTCGTTGTTGTTGTTATTAATGTTATAGTCATATTAAAAGCAATAATTATTATAACAAATCTCTCTCTTTCAGGTTGTCCTTCCATCCAGCACTGCACGACAGAGATCTCGTCTCTCTTCCTCCTTCCTTCCATCATAACGGAGGTGGTGAATCTAGTGTCGTCTCTAGCCCCAGACACTGCTGTGAAGGTTTTTGAAAGGACCAGGTACGGAGAGGAGAACCTTTCTTCTGTTCTGCTAGTGCTTATATTAAAAAAAAACAAACAAAAAAAACGTTTTGGGCTTGTATTATTGAATAATGATGGAAGAATGCATTAAATTAGTGTTAAAATCTTCTAGTAGAATTTATTGTAATAAGTCATATTCATATTCAAGTAAGATCAGGAAAGTTCATTTGTAAACGAATAAAATACTTTATTCATGTTGAACGGATTGTTTTAAACAGAAAGAAATACAGATATGAATAGGAGCCATTCCTCTTCTTTTTTAAAGCATGTCAGAAAGGTTTACAGGGCAACTAGTTGAGACTAAAGGTATGCATTGAGTCTGTGATCCCACAGGACACACACATACACACACACACACACACACACACACACACACACACACACACACACAAAACTTGCATGACTGGGAAGTTTTTAACTTTCATGTGAGCACAAGGCAGCTATGAGATATGAAGGCTATGTTAACTAGAGCCTGTGAGGCTGTGTACTGTATTCACATCATCCTTAGTAACTAACTGGTCCAGGTATTAGCGCTACTGTTTTGTTTATCTTTTGGGAATTGAAAAAAATTAAATCCATTCGAAAATATCACGGGTGGGTAGAAACAAAATAATAACCGCATGAGCAGGATTAAAAAAGTCCTGCGCACATCTTTAGTTGGGATGAATTATGAACTCAGAATGGATCCTGCTGTGTGCATTTTAGCATTTGGGATATTTGTTCTAGTAAGAAAACTAACTATACCTGAATTCTAGTGTTCAGGACAGAGCCTTAATTTGATTAAAATGAAGCTTTTTAGTTCACACAGGATACTAGTTTTCCTTCATAATCTAAGGAATCATATTTCTTCCTGTCTCATGCAGTTCTCCTCAAGGAGACCTCTTTTTCCCTCTGTCACACGTCCAACCCGTCAGTCATCCTCCATCCACCACCAGGAACTTCATCATCATTGGCCGCAATTTCCAGCAGTGGCACTACAGCATGGAGCAAGGTACAAATAAACATCCGGCTTGTTACTTAGTCCCTGAAACTAGAAGGATTTTCTCCAACTACTTAATTACACATTTCTCAAATGTCCGGTTGAGGGATGATTATCTTTCATTTTCTCCTATAATTCTAATGTGACCATATAAGGCATGTATGTGGTATGTGGGATCTTGTAATCCTTCAGCTGGCTGTGTGATGACGGGGTTTGCTCTAGTGATCAAGTAATCATGCTCTGTCTCTTCCATTGGGTGATTAGTAAATAATGAAAGGGTTAACTGACTACTCAGCAGGACACATTTGTTCTCAAACATTTGAGCTTTAAGCTTGCCTGCCTTTGATTTACTGCGCTTTATTTGCTGTTCAAATTTGAACTTGCCTTTGAACTTTATTTGAAACGGCTTTCCCTATTTACTATCTGCTTGTGTGGTTTTCACATCTTGTTTTCTTACTAAATGCTCTAGTGTGTGTCCTCTGTGAGTGTGTATGCATTACCTTTTACAGAAACTTTCACTTTCCAGCAGCACAGTGCCAGAGCTGGGAATTTTTATTCATAAAACTGAGGAATATTTAAAGTTCTGTTTATTAAACTAGTTTATCACTGGCCACATAAACATGGATTTATATTAATTGGTAGCATGTACATCAGCTGCCAATTAACTGTGTATTGAGATATGACCTTTTTTTGACCCCTTTATGTTATGACTCACAAAATTCCTCACAATTTACACAATAGTTCCCCTAATATCAGGGGAAAATAGGGCCTTGTGAATATGTTCCCCATTCAGAGAAATGTACTGATATAAACTTTTTACAAACAAACCATTAAGAACAAATCGGTTATGTTCTTTTCTATATTATACTCCTTTATACAATGATGTCATTGATCTTTTAGACATTTATAAATTTGTTCATCAGAAATATTTTCTGGGGAAAAAATTGAATGTGTGAAGGTTTTGCAGGTTTTTTGAACCAGCACTGACCCGGTGTCACTGGAAAAGTTGCAAAAGTGTGTGTGTGTGCGTGCGCATGTTTCTGTATGTGCTCTGTCCACGTGTTAGTCGTATACTAAGCTAAGGTTGTGTGAGAAAGACAAAAGTGAGAATGTTGGCACTTGAGTGAGTGTATGTGTGTGTGTGTGTGTGTGAATGCGTGTGTGTGTTTATATGTGTGTCTCTGTAACATTAGCAGTGTGTGTAGAGTTGCCATGCAGTGTGTGTGCTTATCTCTGTTTGCCCACAGAAGAGAGTTCAGATGAGGAAAACCCTGCAGTGCTTAGTAGGTTCACACGTAAGTCTGGCACATGTGTAGAGCCAGTGCAGGCATCAACACTGACGCCCTGCCTGGCAAAACACACAAACACACACACACACTCATACACACACACACACACACAGCCCACAATAAAACATACATAAAATCAAGATATATATTTTTATATCTATATACATATAGTCTGATGTCACGAACTGTGTTTATTCTATCAGTTATCACTTCTCCAGCCGTATTTCTCCAGCACCATTCTTCACTAATATAAGGATCCTGACGTGGCATATTTGACAGAGTGACATTTCCAAGTGCCTCACTGGATTTTCTCTAAATGAGAAAACTAGCTGGTAGTAGGAGAAGACAGAAATAAAATACACCGTAATATTCTTGTAATCTTCCATCAATATGCAATCGTCCTCACGTGTTCGGTGACAGTGAAAAAGACATAGAAATATTTAGGAGTGGGCAAAGGTCATTTTGCTGGAAGATGACATAAGAACAAGACATTGTGTACTATATGACCATAGACATGAAATTTTAAGATTAAATCATGTACTATATGGCCACAGACATGAACACACAAGTTGTAATGATGCAACAGCAATTTATGGGTAAGTGTAAGAACTAAAATCGTGTAGTGAAAGATGAAGTCAAGCAAGTACACATGAACACAACTTGATGAGAATGCATATTAAAAAGCACAGTGTACACAATACCATTTGAATGAAATATTTGATGCTATCTTTCGGGGGGGAAAAAGAAGAATATATGAATAAAATATTTCAGAAGAGGCCGTTTAAATAATAGGGATGTGATTGAGTTTGATAAATGATGACATATCACCAGTTGTGTGTAGTGGACTTGGATATAGCACAATATAACACAGTATAATTACAGTATGATATTTTGAGCATATCATGTAGTCCTGGAATTTAGTGTTTAGATGTAAAAAAAAGTAATGGTTAAAAGTTAGTGAGAGGTGAAACTCTTGAGCTGAAGTGTGGCTGTGAGATCAGGGCTGTGTTTCCTCAAACACACTCTTTGAACAGCGGTGTGTGGGCCTAGGCAGAACCGCTCCGCTCCTTTATGTGGACATTATGAAGATTATTTCTGATTTAATCTCAGCAGTAATAAGCTCTACATATCTTCCTCTCCACAGCATCCTGCTCTTTTAATCACACACACACTCGGGGCATACTATTGGGGGATTTAGGTACAATGGAGTGTAGTCATTTACTGTTTTCTTGTTTTCTCTTCTCTCCTTTCCTCTCCTTTTCTTTCCCTCTTTCACTCTGTAACTCTCCCTGAAACTTGCTTCTTCTTCTTCTTCATCTTCTCTCTCTCTCTCTCTCTCTCTCTCTCTCTGTGTTCGTCACTGTCTCTCTTTAGCTCATAAAGGGCTACAGAGGTTTGAGGCACTGGAGCACAGTGATTGGCTGAGCCCTGGTCAGGCCTGGAAGGGCGTGGCTCCACGCCAGAGGTTCCTGCACATGTGCATAGTGCATAAGAAGGTGAGGGGTTATAATAATAATATCTAAGCCAAAAATATGTTATTTAACAAAGTCGTATAATTGATACGGCAAAAATTCCTATAAGGACATAAACAGTCAACAGGAAACGCTTCAGGACAGAGGACTTTGCTCTTTCAGGTTGCTCAGTAACATGATAAGCTGCTTTTTTTCCCCTCTAACGCTAAGAGAGAGAGAAAAAAGAAAGGCTGGGTAGGGAATGACTGTTAATACCTGCTGTGATAACAAGTGATATGTGACGTAAGCAATAACAGGAACTCGTGGATGTCCCTCAACATTAAATGTAACTATAATCAGTAAAGTATGTTTCATTATTTTAATAAATAAGAAATTGTAATCATTGGCAAACTGCTGAGTTGTAAGGGAAATAAAACCCTTTGGAAGATGTTTGCCCCAGTGGCTTATACTTCTGTAACATTCAAAATGATCTTAATCATCTTAATGATAACCTTGACCATACATATTACTCAGGTGAAGTAAGAGCAAAGAAAAGTTAAACCTAATGTAAATGTGATTTCTTTATTAACAAATATTTTTTTAAGGCATCAACTTCACTATTTACAATATGTTGTTACATTAAGCCCTTTAGATTAAAAAGTATAAGCCCGTGAAAAACATACACAGATTCATAAACACCTACACACATAATGTAAAAGGTTGCAGTAGAGGCTTAATATGTGTTAAACATATGTGTTAAAAGGGCTACACTTGCATTAATACACTGACGTGTGTAACTCTGTATACTTGTTACACTGTGTTTGTCTCCATCTCTGGCTGTAGTTGAGTGTGTACATTTATAACTGGTCTGTGGATGTCGGTGCATCTCTGAGTCGTGACCTGGTGAGACTGGTGCAGTGGCAGAACGCTCGAGCTCACACCATCAACTGTCTCCTTAGCCAGAAAATGGGGCTCTTTCACCATTACTGCTTCGCTGACACACCGACACACGAAGACCTGAAACAGGTTGGTGTTCTACACGCTGATAAGTAGTATCAATTAAAGATCTTTTCTAAAAAAAAAAAAACATGTGTGTTAAGGATTAAAAACTACACAACCAGTGCATCATGTGTTAAATCCTTGTACAATTAAAATACACTACACTCCTACTTCTGTGTCAGAGTTGACTTAATGGCATTTATGTTAGAACTCATTAAAACACTGCTCTCTTATCTTGTCCACTGTAGCTCTTTATACGTGATGATCAAAGAAGGGCTATGCACATAAAAAAGTGTGTGTGTGAGTGTGTGTGTGCATATGGAGCCACATTAGTGTATCCTGACACTGAACCCTAGCAGTGCCTGAGGCTGGCTGACGTGAGTGTATTAGACAGCTGTCACCTCTGCGGGGGTTTCGCGACTAAAAAGCGTCACACACCAGGAGCTTACCTTTAACACTGCATCCTCATCCAGCGGAGTGTTGTGCCAAGGAGTGTCATTTATTTTATTTTTTTTTATAAATATTCCTTGAACTTGTTTACATGACTCAGGAAGGCTGTGCAGGAGTAGACGCGGTGGCATCTGTCACTGTGTCCTTTTTCTATTAAATTTTTATTTTGTATCGATTGAGATGTCAGGTGTTTCTGAAGATTGTGCTTCAGATGTCATGGTGTATTTTTATGCTTGGAACCAGAGAGTTGTTATGTTTTGCTGGGAGTTCCATGCTCAAGTCTCTCTCACACACACACTCACACACACACACACACACACATCAGTGCTATTTTGTGCATGTATACATTGTACAATATGAAGATTAGGGGAGTTAGTTTTTACTGTCTGTTAAGATCAAATTTGATTTGCACTGAATAATAACATCTTCCTAGAAATGAATTGAGAAGACACTGACTAATTTATTCAGTCTATGTCATCTGCTCCTAATTATTTCTAGTTACCGCATTTTTGAAGAACCAGGGAGGCTGGAAGCTTGCTTCCTCCAAGACATGTGAACGCAGCCAACTGCATTTTTTTTCAAATGTCTTTATGACAATGAAAATAGTAAATTCAAACTAGTGGGTCCAAACTTTTTCTGGTAGTGTATATAAAACAAAAACAGTGTTTCCAGTCATGTTATTATTACAGCTAAAGTGAATGTTAGGCGAAAGTTTTGTAGTAAAAGATAAATAATACATTTCAGAGATGATCTGCAGAATGGGCTGGGTATATATTCTCTTATAAAATGTAATATCCATGCTTAACTTGTATTTGTCGTTCTCTCTGGAGAAAATCTGAATATCTCCAACTGTTCCCTGTATGGTCTACTTTAATATAATTCATATCAGTGATTTAGAACCCAGGGGTTAGTCCTGATCCTCAGCGTTATTGCATCCACTACTTTGCCACTTCTCCATTTATATGCCAGTGAAACGTGGGCCTTTCATTTAAGTTTTAATTTTTTTCCCCCTTATGGACACATTCATGTTATGTGCAAGTACACATAACAGGTACCTATGCGACTGTCTGTGCAAATGTGTTTCATGTGTTTGAAGAAAAGTGAATGCTGAAGTGTAAACCAGGCATAACACTAGCTGTATTTGCAACATACCAAGTCAAACTTTTCTGAGATTTTTTCCATGACACAGTGCTGATGCTTTTCAGCATGGTGGGATTAAATTGGTGGAATTGCTTTAAAGCAGATTATTTTGGATTTTTGTGGAAACAAGTGCAACAACACTACCAACAATCTTATTAAAAAAATACACAGAATGATATGAAGAAGCGAGACTGGGGCTGATTTCATTCTAGCCCAGACTAGTCTAAACCCCAACCTACCAAACACCCCCCACCCCCCAAAGCCACAATCATGACTACTACCATCCTTTTAACCCTGTATCATGGTCATATTTAGGTCTTATAGGGGAAGTTGTTAAGCTCAGTCATGTCAGACAGAAGATACAAACTTAACCTGGATGCCAGGAGACTATTTTAACTAGACAGTGGATCTGTTCTATAAGAAGGTGAAGCTTTATCACCTTGAATGTGTTTGATGTGTTGTCTTTATTGGAGCGTGTGAATTGGATGTAGTGTATCGTCTGATACACTACTCTGTGGCCTTTGATAGGGAATGCTGACCTAGTTTAGCTCTCTTATCTCTGTTTGTCATCCCTCACTGCACTTCCTGTACTGCATCTTCTGTTCTTCACTCCTCTTTTCATCCCATCTTTTTGTAACCTGTCCCAGTCAGCTTCCTGTTGATTCTGCTTTGTTTGCTAGGCCTTTGTGTGTCTGTGTGTCTCAGATAGGATCACTCCGTCTCCTCATACGCCACATTTTCTTTCTGTTATTTATCTGTGCTCCTTAGTGTGCCTTCTCCTTTGTTTATCCATTATCCTGTACACACTTGATGTAATGCATGTACTGAGAACAGTTAAATATGTGAAAGCAACGGTCCCTAGGTCCAGCCATTGCCCCTTAATTATTGCTAGATAATAGCTGGACAGGGTGGACATTGTTTTGCTTATTTGCCTCAGACACTTTCAGGAGTTTCCATATAGCTTCTGTATAATTTTATGACAACTGCAATAACGTGTCGTCAGCCTCAGGCTGGAAGCCCTTAACAGGGGTGTGTCCATGCCAGGAGGCGTGTCGAAATTGAATTTGAAGTGGGATGTCCAGTGTACTTCCTGAACAAGGTTTATTGTTCAATATAATTAGTGATAGTTTGGTTAAACATATTTCAGTATTCCAGCACTTTCTTCATTGAATTAAGTGTGACCTACAGGAGTTCAATGTCTTTCTTTCAGACTGTGTTTGTGTTATTTAAAACGCAAGAGTCTGTAGGTTATTAACCTACAGTAAATAGTATCTACGCCTGTTTAGGTCCATTTGTCTATATATGACACTGAAGATTTTTTCAAGTATTTTTTCAGTATCCTACTGCTATTTAACAAAAATCTCTCTCAGTACCTATGAAACACATGGATTGTGAAACAAAGGCCTAATATGAGGAATAAACCTTTTGTTCTGATAACTCCATCTACTGAGAAACCGCAAATGTTTTTGTGTAATCCAAATAATGCACAGAAATGCTCTTGGTCTGATATTCATATTGAGGATGCATCAATTGCTGACTCATTAATAATCCTGCGATCACACCAGCAGTGATGCAGTTAAAGCCGGCGAATTCTGGAGACAGTAGGCAAAGCGACTGTCAGTGATATGAAGGGTCCAGCAACGTCACAAAGTTCAGTGAAGTTTGTATGATTCTTTTTTTTTTTTTTCCTATCGACTAAGAAACATTAGCTGTAGTATTTAGTTCCACATATTTATTCCTGCTTATGGCTCCCAAACTAGTCAGTGGTGCTTGCTGTGCTGCTATAGGGTTGATGAGTTTGATTTACTCAAAAAAGATTTTTTTTTACTGTTATAGTTCTGTACATCAAACATTTTACCATCAAACAGGCAGCAGAATATTTTAATTTTTAGTCAGTAAAGTATATGGATATTGTTGTTTGTGTGGGTATCACACTAGCCTGGTGCGACCAGTGGAAAAAAAATGGCAACTGGCAGTAAATTAAAGATAGGAATACCCACTAGTGACCTGTGAATGCAAGGAATTGAGTGGTCAGTGTGAACCTGTGGTAAAAAATATAAATAATAACATTGAAGACAAATTGGAGGAATTATCAAGTAGTCATGACGCAGGAATTTGCCTTGTTATTTTCTTAATGTTGTTGCCAAAAAACAAACAAGCTAACTAGGTAACGTTAGCTGAACCATTCAGTTCCCTCAAAAAATCACATCCCACTAGGTCTGGTCTGCTTTAAAGAAAACAGAAAGGTGAAGCCCTGACATAACTGCTTGTTTAAGAGCTTAGTTAGAAACTAAGCTACTTTTCAGCATGCTGTTGATGATATCAGTTCATCAGTTACCTTCTTTAGCCAATCACTACACTGCTGGAAATATAAATAGAAAATAATGTCTATTAGTTGTTGATCATTTTATTTATAGGTTCCAGTTTTCTTAAGAAATATATAATACAAATTGAGATTAGATGCAGCATGTATTTCTTGACTTGTTTAAATAACATATATCTATGAAGTCGCTGCAGCGCTGTGCCTATTTATTTGAACTTTACCATCCAGTTTTCTTCACCAGGATAAAATAAATACTGAATTAATGTTTGCTCTTGGTCTTGAGGCTGTTGGATTGATTTTTTATGATTCACCCTTCTCTAATCAATTCTGGTGAACTGCCTCTAAAAGAGAAACGAAGTGAATGTTGGACTTTCCACCAAAGTAGGAAAAGCACAGAACTTTCTGAATTATGATTTTTCCTTGCCACTGGTTCAACTTGTTTAATCGTTCTTCCGCTAACGAGTGGCAACAGAAGGCAGAGCCAGAGCTGCGGAAAATTTACCCTCATCGCCAATCATCTGTCAGACTCCCAGGAGGAGGTCTTTAGGCATCAGTGCCCCTAATTAGCCGACACATGGGCACTCTGGGGCATCGGTGGTGCCCCCATCCGACTCTCCTCCAAACCCTGTCCCCCCTCAGAAGCCTTTAGGTCTCCCTGCAGTGCTTTAGCAACTGTCCTGAACACTAAATTGCCCAGAAGTTTCCAAAAAAGTAGCAAGGCATCCCATTAGCAATAAGAGCCTGGAGCTCCCAGTGTTCATGTTTCATTTCAGCCTGAAGTGTATATTCTCCTTTCTAAAGCTTCTGTGTCTTAATTTGGCCATGTTGGCTCAAGTTGTCCACTGATTTGACATCACTGATGTGGTTTCTCTTACTGACTTTAATAATTAAATTACCAAAGAGTGAATTCTTCACTTAGTTTACATCATATCCAGCAATCTGACATTCCAGACAAACCAGTATGTGCACTCTTCTCTGGCTGATCACTACATGATAGATATCAGCATTTCAACACAGTGCCAGCGTAAACCTTTATTACAGGGAATACAGGGAATTCAACTGGAAGCAGCAAAGTATTTCAGTGATCTGAACTGAGTACTGTAACAAATACTGTAGCAGATCCGATAAAGAAGTGCTTTAAACATGAACAGTTGCAGCTTCTGTAGCAGATCCTCTTGAGCAGCTTAACAAATCACAAGCATTTATGTCATTTATTTATGTGAAGGCTGCTCATCAAATGGGAGATCTCCAGAGCTAGTGAACTGATGGAATGGCTTACTTAAAGAAAAGTTGACAACAAGAGCATTATGCATTTATTCTCCCAAAACCGTTGACATAAAGCGCCAATCCAAAGCAAAACTTAACATTAATTTGGCTTATTTACAGCTGTGAACTAATCACTAATTATTAAGCATTAAACAGATCAGGCTAGTTGCTTACTCAGGCCATATTAAGCGGTTTACTCTACAGATTTTAGCTGAATATCCCTGTTTTAGTATTTCAAGGTTATAGTTGAGTTTTAGTTTTCTTGATTTTATTCCATCCCGTGGCATGGTCTGTCTTTTGGATGGACTTTCGGATCTGTGCTATCTCAGTTCTTTTTAGCTATGCTAAATTGCCCATAGAGGGGTGTGTGTGTGTGTGTGTGTCTGTATGGTACCCTGTGACGTACTGGTGACCTGTCCAGGGTGTGTTCATGCCTCATGCCTATTGTTACTGTATATAAATGAATGAATGATTTGCAGTCTATTCCTGATTATTACATACTCTCATAATTATTTAACTTTGAAACCTGTGTGCTGATGGGTGACATGTACAACAACCAAGATCTGTCTTTCTGCCTCTGAAAATGCAAAACGTTCAAAGGAGATCAAAAACTTCCCCAGTTTTTGGCTGCTGAAGGGTTAACAGAGAAAAGCCATGGGTTTCACTGATGCTCTTTGAAAGAGAGACTTCAATCATGGACATGAAAGGGAGAAGCAGCATAGGAAGATTGAAGCAAATATCCCTCTGGGTTTCTCTGGGCTCTCCAGTAAGAGGACAGCTGCACTTTTAAAAGAATCGGCTGAATTTGTATTGCTTGTATAGTTCATTCTATTAGATGACTCGTGTAATCAGATTTCTTTATTTAAACGTATTTATTCTTCCCTCACTATAGTAGGCTAGCTAGTTGGAGGTCTTTGCTCAGAGGTGTTGCTGTACAAATAAAGAACTAAGATCTACAGATCTGGAACAGCACTCATTCAGCATGTCTGTATCTGTAGTACTGGACCCGTAGGTAAAAATACTTGATGTTTACTTGCTGATAATAGATCTAACATTGAAACTTACATAGCGGTAATAGCAGAAATTAGCATTATCATAGTGGAAATAAATTGGAAAATTTCTGAAAAGGAAATTTCTGAAAAGTATAAGCGCTCAGCCTTATACCAAGAAAACTGCATTGTAGTTTGATTGCAATTCTGGTGTAAACATGTCAGTAACGCTTATCAAACTTACTTAACACTTACCTAACACTCACTAAGTTACCATATACTTGCATTATTTACTGCAATTACATTATTTACTACGTTAACATCATACTACAATGCTGTTAAATTCTCAACTCTGGCGAGAAGGTGTTCATTAATTTTCTATTAAATTACAGGTTTATATAAATTCTTATATGTTATCATTTCTGCACATTCACATTGCCTTGTATTTTGGACACTCCACATAATTTAATTTATGTAAATAAATGTATATTTGGCTACATATAAAATAAACACACACTGTCATGTTTTATTCCTTACTTGACAAAGCATTAACAACAGCATTAATACACCATAAACAGTGTGATGGAAAAAAATAAATGCTTGTAATAATAAGTGTTTATTGAAATAAGCCAAATAATGAACATCTGCTCTAACCAATATTTATTCCTTCCATAAGTAAAAAGTAATATTACACACTGTAATTAATTTATGTTAATTTATTATTTTTAGTCATGGTTTGAATAAACAAGTTAATGCCAGTGCATTTATTTATAATATGAACAAACATCAATTATTACAGGAGTTATTGCTTTATTACTTTGTTAACATTTCTTGTGTTGTATTAATGCTGAACCTTATGGTTTGTTAATGTTCTGTATAATCGATTCTGTACAATCTTTTCTTCGGGTGAGGTCAAAGAGAAACAAGGCAACATCCTCTTAGGATGGGAATGCTGCCACTGTATTTGTACAGACAACAGTAAAAGGTGAGCTTTCACACATGATACTTTGCTGCTCTCTTCCTTTCCTCACTCTCAGCAGGAGCCGAACCCCTTCCTAAGCTCCACGATGGAGGCAGACGCCCTGCTGCGGAGTCCTGTACCACCAGTGCCCAATAAGGATGCAGGTCGTTTGAGTAATTCGGGACGGGGCCTACCCCATCTGCCCTTTCCTGCTGAGCTCGTGCCCTTTGACGAAGCTCTCAGAGATGTGACTGCCGGCCGCTTACCGAATCAGGACGGAGCGGACATTGTGGCTCGCCATGGGGCACAGCTGCTGGAGGTGAAGGCAGCAGAGCGCAGAGGTGAGACACTGATGTGATAGACACACACTAATACACACCTCTCATACGATGTACATTGATGCAGACCTTGGCTGAAGGTTATGACCACTATTTTCAGCACAGATAAACAATAGCAACAACCAGGAGTCTAACAGCATTGCTAAAGAATTGTGATCAAATATATTTAAAACATTTTTGATAAGACATTGGGGAATAAAATATAAAATTATCTCTCTCTTCCTCCTACTATTTCATCTTCTCCTCATTTTATTATTATTATTATTATTATTATTATTATTATTATTATTATTTTACCCAGAGCTGGAAAAGCAGATGAAGATTGAGAACTTGTTTGTGACATGGCAGCAGAGATCGGCTCAGTCCAACATGCCCATTTCGGTAAGTGCACTTCTGAGATCATTCACACTTTCTGTCTGGTTGAGTGGCTCCTTTGAGCTTCAGGTCTCCAAACCCTCACCTGTCAATCCCTCATGTAGCAAAATGCACTTTAGACATTTCATGATGTCAAGAGAAACAACCAGCTACTAGAGGATTGAAAAGCGGGAAGAGCAGCATGTGTTTGTGTGTGTATGTGTGAAACTATTTCTCCATCACACCTTCAGCATATGCAGTTTGCTTTGGTCCTGCAGAGTCTCATTTTGCCCAGACACATACACCTGTCTCTGCTCTCCTAAATACACACAGCCATGTCTCTCCTTCCATCCCACATACACAGCTATACATGCACAGTCATCTATGTGACAGTTTAATGGGACAGCAGTGGCAGCAGTCTGTCAGAGCATGCTACAGAATTATGAACACAGTTTCTCCTGCCATATGTGTGTGTGTGCAGTGCTTTTCTGTAGGATCAGTACAGCAGTGACAGCTGGGCTTCAATGCACTACACTCTAGGCTTGTTGGCCCCAGGGTTCCTGTCATTCAGCCATTATCCTTCCCCGTTTTCCATGCCCGTGGGTCATGAGCGGTGGCGTTACTGAGACAGATCTTACGTTATTACATGCCTCTGTTAGAGCTGTGACACTGACATACGGAATCAGGCTCTGGAACACTATCCATCACCACCTGACTCTTACACACACTTCTGCCACGTCTCATTAACATGACTGACAAGGCTGCACCTTGATCCAGGGTTGACGCTGGGATTGTGCGTCAGACCGAAGCCCAAACTTGCTTTTGTGGAAGTGCAGGATCTACTTTAAAAGGAAAAAGACAGAGTATGTAGGAATGAACCTTGAAAAGTGCATGATGCTGTTTTCACTTGTCCATGTCTCTCAAACTGTAGTGCAATAGATGAAAGTAGAGTGATTTCACTAAACATTTCCTCGAAATGCAAAACCACAGAACTGGATTCAGCTTGTCCATTTGGAAATGGGAATTGTGTTTGACATACTGCCTGGTCTTTTTCTTTTATAAAATCAGAATTCTTAGCTGTAATTGAAGTCATTATCATGCACAACACATTCTGCCAGACTGCAGGAAGTTTCAGCAGAACTGCCAAAGCTACTGCCTTTTAGCCTCCTCAGACTTTACTGTTTATGTAACATGTCCAGTTTTTTTGGCTAGGCAGTAGATTGCCACTAAACATTGACATTTTTCCCACTGTTAGTATTTCAGCTGAATGCTGGAACAGCACCTATGATGGACTAAAATGTCCATGATCTCTGAGGATAGCAGCTTTTTACTACATCTGATTGACACAGGAAGATGATGTCCCATCTGGCCTGGACATGCTCTCCACTTTCTAGTTTTTACCCGAGTCAGCATATCAACTTTCAATTTGTGAGTCAAGTCGTGGGTGTTCAAGCAGATAAAATACAAAATCTGTCTGGGGTCTCCTGAACAGGGACTGAGAACCACTGCTACAACTCATCTTACAGCTCTGGGAAAAGATAAGAAGATTTACTTGATGTGACTGCATTGCCAGAGCCTGTTTAGAGCAAAGATTGATAAAGGTGGTGTAGAAGGGCTATTTCTCCAACTGTAGAAAGTCATAGTTGTTTGTCCAGATCTTTCTGTTTCTATTTGAGACTATTTGCCAAGTTGTACTGTGTTAGTAACACTACCATAGTGCTGTAGCTAGTGTGGCTTTAGGGAACCAGTTAGCCTTCTTAAAAAAAAACAACCATCCCTCATTTTCCTTAGTTATGCAATCAGATATGGGAGTTTCATAATGCACTGGCACAAAAAACAAAAACAAGTTAGCTGGCTGAAAACATACTCTATAGTGGTGGAATGGTTCCAGAGCTCTAAGGCATGTCCACTATGTGAGCTTCTTGGATTTTTTTTTAACCAGACTACTTCCATCTCATAATTTCAGAATGTAACAGGCAAATAAATAAAAAAAATACATAGGGGGAAAAAAAAACTTTGGAATCATATAGATGTTTAGAGTAATTTACAGTTGTGTGCTTTTGTGATGATGATTATAAAGACTCCTTGTAAAATATTAATTTATTTTTTAAATGATGTTCAAGCTTTGAAAAGAATCCTAAGAGATTTACACCCTCCATCAATCAGTGTCACCTTGAGGCAATCACAATCTTATAAAGTAAAAAAAAATAAAAACAATAATTAAATCAAATCCCAAGTAACCCTTAATAAACTAACACCTTATGCATTAATTTAACCCAGCGCCAAGTTGGTCCATAAAAGCTTACATTTACGCTTAGCCAACTGGCAGAGCTCAAAATACTCACTTAATTCCCTGTAGTGTGTAATTAAGTAACACTGGACCTGTTCACTTTAGCTGGCAGCCAGACATTGAAAAGCTGTCTCCACAGGAAAGGTACAAAACCCCTTAGGGACTTTTAATAGAGAGGAAACCACTCATGTCTCAGGTCTGATCATTAGTTTCACTCACAATTGTCCATATTTCAGCAAAAACATGTTCCTAATCCAGACAATGGTTTATCTCATGATGTGATGAGTAAGAAGAACATTTCAGCAGGCCATATCAAATATTAGCATATAGCTAAACTATATTATCAAAGGATACTCAGAAGCTCCTGCACTAAAAGAAAATGTTAGTCTTTCAGCTTGGTGTGTTAGCGACATACCCAGTACCCATCTGACCGGCAGCTCTGAGAGTGACTGGAATTGAAGAGCCACAATTTATAGCTCATTTTCATAAATTCTCTGCCTTTATACTTCACTGCTGCCCAGTAGGGATGCAGGAGTTTGTCTGTATATATCTCTCTTCTCCCCTATTTTCAACTGACCTCTGTTTTTTTCAGGCAGACACCGGGACCCTCAACAGAAGTTTTATGGCTGAAGAGTGTTTTCTTAAAAATGCTTTCAGCTTATTTTAGCTACATTAGTAGTGAAGACTTTTTAATATCACAAACTCTCTCATCAGAAATCCTGTCAGATTAGCTCTTGTTAGCCAGCTAGCTAGCATTATCAATGACTTTTAATATTTTTGAAAATCTCAGAAATTTTATGTGTATTTTATCTTAGCGGCTAACATAAAATAAACTGATGTCCATTTGGCTAGTATTAGCAGTGAAGACTATTAACATTTTTGAATATTTAAAACCTCCTCAGAAATCCTATCAGGTTAGCTTATGTTAGCCAGCTGGTTAGCATCAGCAGTAAACACTATGAGCATTTTTAAATTTGGTTTAACCTCTCTGCAGAACTTGTCAGGTTAGCTCTTATTAGCCAGCCAGTTGGCATTAGCAGTAAATACTATTAAGATTTTAAAGTCATATTCAAAAATGTGGTCAGGTTAGTTTTTACTAGTCATCTGGCTAGCATTAGCTGTGGAGAATATTAGCATTTTTAAATATGACTTTAAAATCCTATTAGAAATTTAGCTTTTGTTAACCAGCTGGCTATCATTAGTGGAGAGGACTAACATTTTTGAATATGTTATCAGAAATCCTGTTGGGTAAGTTACAGTGCATGTTACTGTATGTTTTTATACCTATGTCTTAAATCTTATACTTCAGCTTTATTGTATATAGTGGGTTCATACTGAGACTGCTTTTGCAGTGAAAATGGGGGCGTCATTAAATTGTGGAGTGGTTTGAATTTTTCAAAACTGCATACACACGGAGTGAATAAGCAGTAAAAAGCTTAGGCTGGACAGTATTGTCAGTATTTGTCCCTGTGGAGGCTGTGGCACACCACACTGTCATTTGTCACTTCTATTTTGTGCAAAATGTTCATTTTTAATTTGGGATCTTATGGTGCTACTAAATTATCTAGTACATAGTATGCTCAAAGACTAGAGTGTGTGATTTAAGACACAGCCTTTTTTCTTTCCTCAATACTTTTCCCAGCACTGTTTGTGTGTGTGTGTGTGTGTGTGTGTGTGTGTGCATAGGCTACAGATCTGGATGCTCTGAAGCAGTCGTCTCGGTTGGTTCATTACTGTGCTACTCCTCTGCTCTTTGACCCGCTCTTCAGAAAACAGATTCAAGATGAGCTCAGAGTACAGCCACAAATGAAGGTCTCTGTCTCTCTCATTTTCTCCCTCTTTCATACCGTCTTTCTTTTTTTTTACCCTCCATGTACTTCAGCAGGGCTGTATAATTAGTTTTGATTTCTCCTGACTGTCATGTTGTACCTCTTACCTCATTGCCTCTCTGATTTTTCTAACTGTATCGCATTTTTTTCTTCTTTCTCTCACACTCTCCCATCTTTCTCCATATCTTACTAATCTCCTTTTATATATATAATATCTCCTTTATCTCCTTTTGCTTTAATCTTACCATGCCATCTTTTTTTGCCTATTTTTCTCTTGTTTGCTGTCATTATAATTCTTTTACAATCTCTCTCTCAGGATTACTTGATTTCTCTCCCTTGTTGCGCTCGTGCTCATTTGCTTATTCCTCACACTCTCCTCCATTTGTCTCCTAACCTTTGTTTTATTAGCATGAGTGTTTCTCCACTATTGTGGTAATACATTTCACTAGCAAAATTTATGGCAATAATAAAATTATTGTATAATCTCATCTCTCTTATCTGGCTCTCTCTCTCTCTCTCTCTCTCTCTCTCTTTGCCTCGTTCTGTCTCTCAGAAGCGCCATCGCTCTAGTGACTCGGCAACTTCAGGTCGAGACCGCAGCCACAGCACAGACTCGGCCGAGCTCCTTCCTGTTCGCTGTAAAGAGGAGCAGGAGATCTGTAGCGCTTTTATGCAGCAGTATGTGCAGTACCTGCAGAGCCTGGGCTTCATTCTAGTGCAGGTCCGACCCCCATCACCTGCACGCAGGTATACACACACACACACACACACACACATCATGACGAAACACAACACTCTCACTCTGGCCTCAATATCACTACCTCAATATCAATAACTCACTAACTGTAGTGGGGGAAAGCGGTCTGCTTCATTCCTGTACTCATTGAGCTTTTAACTGATTTTCTTCTATGGATATATGGATATAGTCTGTAGTACTCACAGAGAGCTTCAGCCATTTTTAGCAGATCATCATGGGCTTCAGTTATAAGTTAATTCTCAAGCCTCGTGTAGTTTAGATAGCACAGAGGCCACATCTCATTCCCAAGACCGACAGCACAGAAGCCACGCCTCATTCCCTGAGATTGATAGCATTGCGGTCATGCCTCATTCCCTAAGACTCCCAGCAGAGAGGTGATGGCTCTTTGTGAATATGTATTTGATTAATTCATTAGAGTAGAGCTCTAGTTCAGCACATTGTAAAACTTGTCTGCCTTGTGTTCTCCCTCTGAGCTCAGTGACTTTTCCCATAGGCATAAAGACTGTGCGTGTGTGTGTGTTTGTGTCTGAAGTGTATTGAAGGTGTTCACAGTGCAGATGGTGGCTGTATGAGATTTACTCTGACCAGCAGCATGAGCCTTTATTACTCACAGGGTCAACGAGACACACACACATACCCCCAGTCATCTCTCTTCAACTCTTTGTCTTTCCCTCTGTCTCGCCCTCTTTGAAGTATTGCTCGTGCACGGGCGGCCTTGCTGAGCTCTCTCTCCACAGAGGGCAGGTCCTCATTTTCTTCGTTCTCCTACAACAAGCAGAAGAGTGAAGAAAGTCCAAAGGTACACACACCTGTAGCAGCACAAAGGCCTCTAGCATTACACACATCTGTCTCATCACCTTTACAAACACACCGCCACTGTGGCAGATGTTAGTGGAGCGTCCACTAAAGAATAACCAGTCTAAAAAACAGTTTTAAAATAGCTGCTAGTCAATTCCCACTAAATCGGTTTGCCATTAAGTCACTTTACATGTCTATCTTGTACATCTCAACTTAGGAATCTACACGTAGTTATGTAGTAATTTACTGTCACTGGTCACTTTTGTACAATGCTGGTACTTGGTCTGGTTCTTAGAACTATAGAAGTACTATAGAACATTACCTCTACTTGATAATCCACACTTACCTTCTTGTGTCTACATATATTATATTGTGTATTATTTAATTATTATTCATTTATACTTTATATTGGTTGATATTTGCTGTTCTTGTGTTTTTTGTACTTGTTATGCTTTATGATGTTACATGTTAGCAATTTACCTAATATACTAGTACACGTCCTTTACTATGCATGTGATAAATTAAAAATAAGTATGAGTTTGAATTTTGCTGTGATATTAAGATAGGAGTGTGTGTTTCAGCAGAGCAGTGGATCAGGCACTATGGCATACCACCTGCAGAGAGCACTACCTGGTGGCATCATGTTGATGGAACTGGCCTTTCAAGTATGTTCTTCATAAACTTCTGCCCAGTTGTGACAAAACAATGTTTGACGATTGGTGGCTTAAAATGTTTTATGAAAGAAAGTAATTGATTTTTTTTTGTGGAATTGTGGTGATCAGAGTTGTCATAGTCTGAGATAAATCTCTCTCTCTCTTACAGGGGTTTTACTTCTGTGTGAAGCAGTATGCGTTGGAGTGCTCACGGATTCCCATGGGCCAGACAGTTAATTCCCAGGTAATTCTGAATTGTTGTGGTAGAGAAAGAGTGTGTGTGTATTGTCTGTGTGTGTCCTTATTGTCTTTATCTTTTTTTGTTTTACTCATTCAATTCCCCTCAGATCAGGCCATTAATATCAGGAGCTTCTACTAGCTCTGCTAGCCAAGGGTCACTAGTCATCACGTGATCTCTCTCTCTCTCTCTCTCTCTCTCTTTTCCTATTCTGTCTCTACCTCTCTCTCTCTTATCCTTCTATGGTGTGTTAGCATTGGAGTGGGTCCAGCTCAGCTCTAGATGAGGACTAATTAAGTGTAAGTGTTTGTAAATGGCTGCCGTGTTTACCAAGCATCACCAGATGTCACTCAGTGGGAGGTGCCATACAATCGCAGCTGCTCAAAGCAAACAATTAAGTCGTTACAGTGTGCGATTGTTTTGCGTTCTTCTCCAGAGGTGGAGCGACTGAAAGAAAAGCCTCTGCGTGTTTTCTGTCAGCATATTCAGGTGTATTGGGCACAATGGGTTATTGGAGCGATGAACCAGATGCTGAAATGAATTAACGGGGCAATCAGTATCAGTATTAGTAATAATTAGTAATTTATCCTCTGTAATTTAAAATATTTGCTTTGTTAGTTCTGTGTAATTTATATCAGTATACTCAAAAAAAAAAAAACCAACTTATTCTGAAGTACTGACATTGCAGTAATGCACGCTAACGCATTAGTTATCAGTGACAGCAGTAATTACAGAAGATGCCAGTTATTTCAATACCACAAAAAATCTCTTTTTTTAGTGTGTGTTAGTTTTTTCAGTGTTAAGGGTGAAATTAAGTTTCAGTTGTGTTTATGTAATACTGTATTTTCTGGTCTATAACATGATTTTGCCTTCTAGCATGTACTGTGACATAAAGTGAAGCATTTGCATTAGTTTAATGTTGCGATCTGACTAAATATGAACATTAAAACTGATTAATGCATACTGTTAAATAGTTATAATGCTTGTAAACAACAAATAAGCATAGCAAAGAGGACAGTGCTCTCCACTAAGCACACTGAGCGGCATGATGACTTTATTTCTAAGAGATGGCATGGCTTCACAAGTGGTCTTCACCCATCTGGGTTGGTGATTGTTGCCTAATGGGACCTAATTAGCAGGTGAAAATTGGCTCCCTCTTAATAAATAAGAACTCTGACCATTTTAAGGGACTTCCATGTATTATAAGTGACAGATTTTCAGCTTCATGGTTTGAAGTGTGTTTAGGTACTGTGTAACTAACACAAAGGTAACTAATACATAAATTATAATTTGTTTCATTCTGCCAGAGACTGCAAACAAAAGCAGAAGCCATACACTTTGCTTTCATACCAGATAAACCACAGGAAGGAGATAATTAACTTTGAAGAAAGTCACGAGAAGGCAATATCATAATTTCATCACAGTCTCTAATATTTTCGATTTGTACAGTAATCTTTCACTCATATCACCTAGATATTACAGTTCACATAAAAATCAGTGAACAGGCAAACCATAAAACTGTGCAAATGAGCAGAACATCAAGAGCACCAACAAAACTGGTAAAATTGTAAATGAAAATATAAAACTTTTCAGCAATTTAGCAGACTAATGCATGCGAGTTGGAAAAATCACAGCAAGCTCTCACAGAGCTCTTTTCTACATGATAAGGCTCATTTGGCCAAATAGTTTAGGAAACTCGTATTTTGATAGAGCATGGGCAGAGTTTGGTTCTATAATATCATTAACGGCAGACCTTTTAAAAGAATCACTCGCCCTTCAGTATCGACCTGAATATACAAATATCTTTTCATAGATTTTCTCCCTTTGAAAAGTGCTTTTCTTGTAGCACATTTAAAGTGTATATGTCATTTTTATTGCTACAGTAAAATATAATAGCTGTCAAACGAGTGCATAATCAAAGCCTTGGCTAACATAGTGAGTAAATACGTGGAGTTCACTGAAAATTTCCCAACATGCTTTTTTAGATGTCCAGAGCCCTTTTACCCTCAGAGTAGTGCAGAGAACACTGTGACAACATTGTGTGTGTGTGTGTGTGAGTATGTGTGCTGTTCTGCGAATGTGAAATGTAACTTCTCTACGTGTTTCATTGCTTCTTGTTGGTCTTTGTGTACTATGTGCCCTTTCTCTTGAGTGTTTCTGTACACTGTGTGTATCTGTGTGAGTATGTGTGTGTACGTCCCATCTCATCCTCTCTTTCCATCAGGAGCCATCCCCTCGTAGCAAGCCGTTCTCCGAGGCCTCCTCAGACTCAGACTCTGTGGTATGTCCCAGAATCCTCAGGCTTGCGCCCTCACACCAATCAGGCTTTAGTTCTTTCCCCCCTCATTCTCCTTGCGCCTGCAGCCTCGCCCCTTTCCCCCATTTGCGATTTTCAAAGAGAATGGGATGACTTCTGTTCATTTTCTGCGACTGTCTGTTGCACGACTGCCATTTCAGGTTTCATTTCGCTCATGTTTTCTCATTGATGTCATCTGGGAGATGGGATGGGATTCTCCTAGGGCACCGTGTGGCTTTATTTTCTGCAGACAAACAAATGAAACCTCCTAACCAACATTTCTGTTTCCTGCTAAACTCGTTATATATGACAGCTTGCATATGTAAATGCTGCTTGGTCCTGATTCAGATGTTGCTGTTGTTGTTTGACTAAAAAGAGAAACAGAAAGGGCTTATTAATCATAATATCTGTTTATAGCCTTGTGAAGGAGGATCAGTGTGCTCTGAATTGGAGCTACACGGCCAAAAGTATGTGGACACCTGACCATCACACCCATATGTGGTTCGTCCCCAAACTGTTGCCACAAAGTTGGAAGCACACAATTGTCTAGGACGTCTTTGTATGCTGTAGCATTACAATTTCCCTTCACTGTAACTAAGAGGCCCAAACCTGTTCCAGCATGACAGTGCCCCTGTGCACAAGGTGAGGTCCATGAAGACATGATGTGCCAAGGTTGGAGTGGAAGAATTTGAGTGGCCTGCAGAGCCCTGACTGAACCCCACTGAACACCTTTGGGATGAATTGGGATGCTGACTGTGCGCCAGGCCTCCTCAACTAATATCAGTACCTGACCTCACTGATGCTCTTGTGACTGAATGGGTAAATCTCCACAGCTAGGCACCAAAATCTAGTGGAAAGCCTTCCCAGAAGAGTTGAGGTTATTATAACAGCAAAGGGGACTGAATCTGGAATGGAATGTTCAAAAAGCACATATGAGTGTGATGGTCAGGTCATACACGATGATGATAAATGTTTTCATAAAGGCTACTCACTTTTAGTTTTACCTAGCATTTTTATTTTACCTTCTGGCCTTTGTGGGCCTCTACATATCTTAGCAAATCATTTATCCATTACAGTTTGGCAACAGCATGAAAACCTCAATCCTGTTTTAAAGCCGAGTGGGAAGGTGCACTTTTCTTTTGAGCGGAGAAAGATGATGTCATAAGTTCCGATTTTAATGGAAAAGCTGTAGCATATATTGCTGTTTTTATGAAGTTCGTGATTTTTTACTTGACCATAACATTACTTGCTAAAACAGGAAAGTATCTTCCTTAGTTGTTGGTGTGCCATCAGTGTTGTCATCGTCAGACTTATTGTCCAGCAGTGGTTTGCACACTTGGAGGAAAGTGCTATCTGCCCTCTTCTGCATACTTGAGTGCACAGATGCCTATCATTGACTCGTTTCGCTGTAATTGACAGGAGAAATATAGTATGAGTAATTTTGCTTTCTTGGCTCCCAGTCATTGATGGCTGAGACATCGTCAGGATTCCAACTCGCGATCTCTGGACGATAGGATGAATGCCACTCAAGAACCTTACAGTCCAGTTGTTCGAGTGCCAGATATTCTTTATACCTGGTGAAAATTGGTATCAGCATAGCTGGACATAAAGGAGTGCTAGAATCTGTAATATTAATATAGTTATATTGTGGATTTTGCAAATACTACAGACCAGCATGCTGTGGTGCTCTGCTGAAACTGATAGCTTAAAATAATAGAAGCCAGTTTGGTCATAGTATGTATCTATAGGCACCTCTGCTATAGATAAATAAAGTATCAGTATAGTCCAGTGACTAGACTTTGAATATACACCGATCAGCCATAACATTAAAACCACTGACAGGTGAAGTGAATAAGTGATTATCTTGTTACAGTGGCACCTGTCAAGGGGTGGGATATATTAGGCAGCAAGTGAAGAATGAGTTTTTGAAGTTAATGTGTTGGAAGCAGGAAAAATGGGCATGCATAAGGATCTGAGCAACTTTGTGATGCCAAATTGTGGCATGACTGGGTCAGAGCATCTCCAAAACAGCAGGTGAAGAGCTACTGTAGCACAAATTGCTGAAAAGTTAATGCTGGCTATGATAGAAAGGTGTCAGAACACACAGTGCGTCGCAGTTTGCTGCGTATGGGGCTGCGTAGCTGCAGACCTGTCAGAGTGCCCATGCTGATCCTGTCCACCACCGAAAGTGTGTACAACGGGCACGTGAGCATCAGAGCTGGACCACAGAGCAGTGGAAGAAAGTTGCCTGGTCTGATGAATCATGTTTTCCTTTACATTATGTGGACGGCTAGGTGCGTGTGCGTTGGTTAACTACGGAAGAGATACACTGTGGGAAAAAGGCAAGCTGGCGGAGGCAGTGTGATGCTCTGGGCAATGTTCTGCTAGGAAACTTTGGGTCCTGGCATTCATGTGGATGTTACGTTGACACGTACCACCTACCTAAACATTGTTGCAGACCAAGTACAACCCTTTCATGGCAACGGTATTCCGTAATGGCAGTGGCCTCTTTCAGCAAGATAATGCACTCTGACACACTGCAAAAATTGTTCAGGAATGGATTGAGGAACATGACAAAGAGTTCAAGGTGCTGACTTGGCCTCCAAATTCCCCAGATCTCAGTCCGATCGCGCATCTGTGGAATGTGCTGGATATACAAGTCCGATCCATGGAGGCCTCACCTCACAACTTACAGGACTTAAAGGATCTGCTGCTAACGTCTTGGTGCCAGATACCACAGCACACCTTCAGAGGTCTTGTGGAGTCCATGCCTCGACGGGTCAGAGCTGTTTTGGTGGCACAAGGGGGACCTGCACAATATTAGGCAGGTGGTTTTAATGTTATGGCTGATCGGTATAAAGTGGTTTATTTAATATTTGTTAGCTTCTTAACTGGGCTAGGTTTTTATTACAGACTGGGAAAACTACAAGAAAGATAAAATTTGTCTGGTTTGGAAAATTTGGAAGGAATACAGGAGAATGTGTTTTCTTTCGTTTTTTTCAGCTTACTGCGAATGGTGAACTATACACACTGACCCTAAGTGCTACCACTTTTCTCATTCTGTTATTCTTCACTTAATGACAGGACATGAGCAGTTAAGAACTTTTCTATCTGGCCACAGAAGAATCAGAGTCAGGAGGTGAAAACACAAAAAAATGCTTCAATGCGCTGTTTCTATGGATGTGACACCCGTGAAGCATGTGTGTGGGTGATCAGCGATTTAAGTTTAACTACCTTCCAAATGTTTCATTGATATTGGGAAGTAAATGAAAGTTTAACAGTCTCAGCCATTCAAGCATTCTGATTAACTTTAAATGCTTACTTACACAAGCAGATGAGAAACATTGTTATCCTTCATTAGTATTCTATCTGAAGTGGGTAAGAAGTGGACCACCAGTTGGATTATGAAAACTGCTCTCAAGCATGCGCGCGCACACACAAACACACACACACACACAAACAAGAGTTGAAAGGTTCAGCTGTGTTAACATAATAGCTGTTTCTCTGGCTTTTTGATTTGATAAGACCTATTTGCATTTTTTCCCGGCTAACGGTCAAGATGAAAGTGGAGTCAGAAACCGTACTTAGCCCCCTCCCCCCAACACACACACACACACCCCTTTCCACCATGCTTTAACTGCTCCCGGGTGTTGTCTCTCTGCAGTCATTTGCATTTGCCATTAATACCTTTGTAAGCCAGTCTTTGATGGTGGATTTAATTAAATAAGGCATGATTATTGAGCTGATATCACAGAGGGTTACAAAAGAGTTTCACACAGGCTGGTTTGGCAGCAATGGCTAGGCTGTTAGCTTGCAAAATGTACCGTGCTGGATATTGGATGGTGGAGGAAAAATGTGTGTTGAGTTTGTGGTCAGAGCAATTTAGAGTCAGTAAGAGGCTTTCTGAGCCAATGCATAAATAATAGGCTTGTAAGGTAAGGGCTGGTGTGAGAGATGGACGATAAGGGAAAACTGTAATGATTACTTCAAGACATTTTCTTGGTACGAGATGTGTACCACAATATTTGGGTTTCTCGCAAAATTTTGTTTAGTTCAGTTCAGTTCAGTTTATTTATTTGTATAGCGCTTTTTACAATGTCATTGTCTCAAAGCCGCTTTACACAAACAAAAAAGTAAGATGAAGTGTG
>CM075004.1:16635182-16658043 GCA_037576675.1 Pangasius sanitwongsei | reverse complement strand
ATAGGAAGAAACCTTGAGAGGAACCAGACTCAACAGAGAACCCATCCTCATATGGGTTAACAGGAGTGTGTGTGTGTTTAGCAAAAGTTTACAATTTTTAGGAGCTTTTTTTTTTTTTTTTTTGGTACAGTGGAAGAAACAGTGCAACTAGGACGAAAAGACTAGTGAATAATCAGTATAATGCACTACCTATGGAAATAATAATAATTACAGAGTAAAGGTACCTGATACACGGCTGAGTGTTATAGCCAAAAATGTCACCACAAAATTGTAAATATTGATCATTCTCAATATTTATCACAGTGTAGATTAAAAACAGGTTGGAAAGAATATCTTTCTAAACAGTGCAGACCTAGTTTTATAATTGTATTATAAATTTATTATATTTATTTTAATGAATTCATATTTATTATATGGGCTGCAGGGGACCTGCCCTTTGCTCATTGATGCCCTCCGTGTCTTTTTTTGAGAGCTTCATTTTCTTTCTTTTTTTCTTAGTTATTTAGTTAGTTAATTTGCTTGTTTGTTTTGCCCAAAGCCCTTATCAAGATAATAGGAAGTAATTTTTTTTTTCTTTGGTTTTTTTTCTTGTGTGTTCACTACTGTGTGTGTGCACTTGGATGGGTTAAATGCAGAGCACAAATTCCGAGTATGGGTCACCACACTTGGCCACAAGTCACTTCACTTTCACTTTCACATCAGAAGGTCGGGGGTTCGAGCCCCAGCACCATCAAGTTGCCACTGTTGGGCTCTTGAGCAAGGCCCTTAACCCTCTCTGCTCCAGGGGTGCTGTATCATGTCTGACCCTGTGCTCTGACCCCAGCTTCTTAACAAGCTGGGATATGTGAGGAAAAGAATTTCACTGTGCTGTAATCTACATGTGACAAATAAAGGCTTCTTCTTCTATATTGGCAGCTTTCTGATCTTACCCCAGACACGTAATCTGCTTATTCAGTCATTTGTTCATTCAGTCATTCATTTCACAGTCATTCAGTCACTCATCCCACAGTCACAGGCCTGCTCAGTGTTTCAGCAATAAATAATAAAGATGTCTATATATGAATTTATTCCAACTACAAAAATGTTACATTTAATATGTTTAAAGCATAGGAACAACTTCTAGATTGCTGTAAAAACAGCCCAGGACGATGTTCAAGCTGTTCAAAGCTCCATCAAGTCTAGCCTGAATAATCAATGACTGTACCATGAAATTTTATGGTGATGATAACGTGTAGGTCCGTTTATACATGAATATCCATTTTAAAGGCCGTGTTATGAGCTTTCTCAATCATAATGCATGTGCATGTGTGCAAATGGTTGTGGCGTGTCAAAAGTAGAATTTCTTCTTCTGCTGTCTGGTCTCTGGGGCATAGAAAATCCTGCAGTCTAGAGCTGGCAGAACAAGAGGTACACCTTTCAGATAAACCCTTTGATGAAATTGGTGGAAGGCTAATCAAGGCTTTCATATATAAATGTTTTCCTTAATGAGCTTTGCTTAAGTGAGTAACAGTGCTGAAGAGATTTTTTTTTAGAAATCTGGATAATCGAATAATCAGAGCACCAATCAGCAGATTAAGTGATTATCAACATATTTATATAGCCCTGAATGGAATATGTGTGTGTGTGTGTGTGTGTGTGTGTGTGTCTGTCTGCCCTATAGCTGTCAATGCTGTTCACCGAGGAGTGTGATAAAGTGCGGGACCTGATGCATGTGCACTCGTTCAGCTACGATTTCCACTTGCGTGTGGTGCATCAATACCTGCTAGGTTGTCACATGACGTTGAGGCAAGGATATCAGCTGACCAGTTTCCTCGAGGACTTCATTTCCCATCATCCCGACATCCCCAAGTTTGGCCGCAACCACGTCTTCCAGGGTGAGTGTGTAACTCTCCTGTTCTGTGTATAAGGCTTAAAAAAAAACTCGTCTATGTCTAATGAAGATGAAAAGTCGTATCTAAAGAATCCATTAACACCAAGGTATGTTCAGGTTATTTGTGAGTAGCAAGGTAAAATAAATGGCTGCTGTTTGGTGTTTTCAACTGAAAAAAACGTAGTTTTAGTGACTGTTCCAGTACCTTTGTATTTGCACTTCCTGAGACAAATATACACTCCATGTAATATAACAAAAGCTAAACCAAACATTATTAACCAAACATGGCGTGGTTGATCAACTGTATTACAGGAAAAAGGGAAATGTTTTTGCCAAAGCGTACCTTTAATTTTCCTAGTATAATGTGCTGTGTTTTTCCTGTCGTTGGGTCATCATTTTCAGCTTGCTTTGGTACTTGTGTGCATAGGGAATTTCTCCATGTCCACGGGAATGATAACGGCTCACCAGCTGTATAACTACATCACCGATCACGCCGGGACTTACGGCATGAAGCCTCTCCGCATGTCCAAGGCTGCAGTGAACATCGAGAACAAGAAGGGTGGGCCAAGTGCGGACTTGCATGAGTATGCACTAGTGGCTCTGTGGAACAGGTTCGACTCATCCGTTTCTCACATACGCTCTGTGCAAATCATTAAATGAAGAACGTTATAAAGTTACTTCTACATTTGGAAATGGAGGTGGATACTGGTAGAGTAATAATATGGAAATGATAATATACCCAAAGGGTGTTAGAAGAATGAATAAAAATAACAGTATTATTAAATACTGAAGTTAAAAGGAAAGAAAAAAAAAAACCTCATCTAACGAGCTCAGACGGAGTGTCCACTTATTTTTTCATCTTTCACGTTCTTACATAATCTTTCGTCTATATTTTATGCTCTGGGCAGTGAGCTGGTGCACATTTCCTAAGATTAGTTAAATTAGCTATTAAAATATTTTTGCCTTCAGTCTGGCATCTCTCTTACGGTCAGAACCAGGCCAAAGTGGACTGAAATTCTGGCTGGAATGTGGCGATGACTGACAGACAGTTTAAACTGGTCCAGAGACAGCTGTGAGGGTCTGATAAAGCTGCTTGGCTTGGAGCTGATTGGCTGCTAATACAGATGCCAGTGTATTTTATCTCTTTACCTGCCAAGTGTTGATTCATATGAAATCAAAGTATATTTCATGAGAACATTTATAAACTTATATAAAAAAAAAAAAAGTTGCTGCTGATTTGACTAGATTGAGTTAGTTTAGCCTTTTCTGTCATTAGTTGATTGGGATTCACACAAGGTGCTTGAATTTAGCTTTCTGAAATGTAAGTACTGCAAAAGATCCCTTTTTATATAGAAGTGATTAAATCAAAGAAATGACTAATCACACCAATATATGGGTTTCCCTGCGCAACACTGTGACCGTAAGGTAAAAAATATCATCAGTGTGCAATGGCCATTCTTTGCTAGCTAACATTAACTATAGCTTTCTCCTGAGGAGAAAAGAAAGCCTCCTGTAGTAGGTGCTTGTGGTATGAAATGAGCAAATATTCAACTACAATGTTTTGTTTCCAACCTCGTATTTCTTTTCAGAATCATATTTTAACCCGCTGGTTATTTGAAATAAACCAACTGAAAACACTTACAAAATGCAGTTATAAATGCATTACAGTGTGTTCTTTTTGGTGAGCCATCAGCCAATGTTTACACTTTCGACTATTAAATTGCTCCCGTTACTTGAGTTCTCCAGTGTTGGAACTGAACTTTTGGAGTAGAGTATGTTTTCTCTCTCATGTTTTGTATTTTGTCATTGTCCTCTATAATTGAATGAAAGCTGCATGTTTGTTTTCTCCTGTTTCAGCTCTGGTACCTATAAGGACCTGGAGGGGCTGAGACACCACGATGACTTTGATGTTTCTCTGCTCGTGTGTCACGACGCAGCTCCATTCGAGGAGCAGTCTGAGGGGGAGAGACACCTGCTGAGGTACACACAGCGGAGAGAAGGATCTGAGAAAACTAAACAGAAGAGAGGGACACATGGTCTCAGTATCATTCTGTATAAGCGTGCAAATTTTAGATTTTGTGTGTATGTAACAAATAACAGCAAGTGTGTATGTAACAAGCAACAGCAACAGTTTTTGTCTATCTATACACACAAATACACACATGCCTAAGAACGGAGAGACACACACAGATATTTATTGGCCTATTATCAGGTACATTACCATAAACGCCACCTTCTGTATCTGCAGTTACTGACTGCAGGGGTGCCATATCATGTTCGTTCATTCGTTCTCTTTCTTTCTTTCTTTCTTTCTTTTTCATTGATGTATGGGTTAGAAGATCTCTTTACATATGTGTGTGTGTGTGTGTGTGTGTGTGTGTGTGTTACAGGCTACGCTACTATGTGATCATGACCAGTCAGAGAGAACTGTTCCCTCGGCTCACAGCCGACATGCGCCGCTTCAAGAAACTCCCTCAGATCTACCGTGACCCTGGTGACCTCAGTGGACGTGGTCATGTCGAGAGAACAGAGCCAGGCATCATGGGAGGGCGGGAATCCGAACATGACCTCTGGGAGGAAACAGCCTCAGCTTTGACCCCTGAGCCTGACCTTGACCTTGACCCTGAACCAGGAGAGCACCCATCAGGAGCTGAGAGTGAAGAGGATTCTTCAGACTTCCCCGACTCGTCATCCCCTCTGTTCCCACTACTGAACAGCGAGGTGATGTCGGCGCGGAAGCAGATCCAGAGCAGCGTGACTGAGGCAATGGCTCACTGCCGGAGGGATAACTTGTGGCGGAGGCTTTTCCATGGGGAGCATGCCGCCCTCGACAAACTCAAACTCAGCAAGCTGGCCTTTGCTGAGCTCGAAGAGCTGCTGGATGCAGTGCAGAGCCGATCTATCGGAGAGATCGACCCTCAGCTGGTAAATGCACACACACATACACACACCCCCACACACACACATAATCTCGAAGACTTTTCCCCAGTGGACAGACAAGTCAAATTATACAATATTACTTAATACACAAGGACACACAGTGTTATTGATGTGAAGCAGAACCCTGGGGTCCCTGCTCCTCTCCACAAACCAGCTGAAGTCTGCAAGTCTGGCCTGAATGCTGAGGTGGCTGACCTGAATATTTTACACACGATTATTGAATCGTGTCCTTATTCATATGTGGAAGTTGTTTAGCAAAGTTAGAATGAAAGTGCAGCAAAAGAAGCTGTTAAATATTTCTGTTCACAGCTGATTGACTGTCTCTCATTATCTGTAATGAGAGAAAGTGTCCTTGCCGTAAGTGTTTAGTTAGTGAGTACAGTAAATTGACAGTAGAATACATTAAATTAAGTTAATGTCACTTGGATGACAGAAATGTATGTGGGAGTTATAATTTATTCAGACTCAAGATACCATATGTAAGTATCATGGCGAGTGTGTTTAGTCTGACTGATGAAGTATATAAATTACAACAGCTGTTAAAAACACACACAATGGACCTCGCTTATCTGTCTTTTAGTGAAGTTGTGTGTAAATGTTTTGTCTGCTACACCGAACAAAAAAAAATTCCTGACAGATTTGCAAATGTTTTGGCAATGCTGATTTTTTTTATTTTTTTTCTATTAGGGTTTGTCTTAATTGAATAGCTAGCCTTAATTGTCTTATTTTAAGGATTTGTTTTGGATTACTTCTTCTGAGTCTCACAAGATTGTCATTAGATTATTTTGTAATTGAAACCAATATGCTATTTAACACTGACAATGTAATCTATAGATAAAATTGCAGTAACTCATGCTTATTATTCAGTTTGAAGCCCATCAATTGAGGATCACATTTGCGAGTCTCTTTATAAATAAATTTACTGTCAGATCCTGCTGCTGTGTGCTGCTGCACTTTCTTCCCTTTTAACAGTGATGTCCAAAAAGCTACTTAAATAGAGAGAGACAATGAGTTGCTGTGCATCTAATAATACTAATAGTCATTCCTCTGCTAATACATAATAATGCCTACTAATAATCTTGTCATAAAACTGCCAGAATAAATGCACGGATGTCATTGCGATTACATTTATCCTCAGATAAGTCAAGTGTATTTAGCACATTTAAAACAGCATATGTTTTAACAAAGTACACTAAGTGGCAAATTAAGCTAAAAAAAAAAAAAAAAAAAAGAGAAACGCATAACATGATGTGAAGGACCAGACACAACACAAGTACATATATTTAAGATGACAGAATGAAAACCTACACTCTTTCATCTCCTTGATTCACTGTTCACCCACCCTCCCTTTCTTTGCTTCCTCCTTCTCGCTCGCTCTCTCTCTCTCTCTCTCTCTCTCTCTCTCATAAACGCATTCAAAGTGTTCAGGGAAGTCAGCCTTTAGGAAACTGCTAGAACATTACACGGCTCTTGCGCCCCGTGTCGATATATTCTGGGCGGCTCAGCTGGTTTTGATGGGTGGCTGACAGCTGCAGTAGCTCACTGCTCCGCAGGGGAAACACTACACTCATCATCACACAGCAGCACACAAACGGCTAACGAGAGTCAGCAGCTCGAACCTTTAATGTTCCTATAATCTAACAGCAGGTCCCTTGTTTATGTCACACAGCTCATGCTTACATGTCAGACACTCCCACTGTACTTCACCTGTTTTCACCCTGTGCAGGGTTAAAGCTGTTTCTGTTGTTCTTATTAGTGTTTTACATATAATGTGTTACTCCATAAGTTATGCCAAATGAACAATACCATAATATATAAGAGTATAAGCAATTGGTATTACCAATGTAATGTTACTCAGTAGGTTATTAGTACCCAGCTCTGATTCCCCTTGGTGCTGTCTCTCCTCACCTGAGTAAAAATCCCTTTTGATTATTCCCCCTACAGGCAGCACTACCAAGCACACACCATCTCCGCTGCTGTTTTCCCTACAAAATTAAGTCAGAAGTCGATGTTGCTCAGATACGCCGTCTCTAATACGTTCGTTTGGATGATGTACGTGGCTGTCAGGCGTGGGCAGGCTCATAATGGCAGGATGGATGGAGCCCGAGGAGGTGTTTCTGCACACGCCGATAAGGCGTTGAGAGGAAAGATGCCAAGAATTAGATTTCCTTTAAAAATCAAATTCAGGCTGCGAGTAAAGTGTGCAAAACTTCCTGATGGCCCTGTTTCTTGCTGAAGTGAAAGATTTTTCCTAATATGGAATGTACAGAAGTCTAGAGAGGCAATGCATCATCATTTTCTTTCCGTTCTCTGATTTTAAGAGCACACCTGACTTATTTTTTTATGTCAAGAATACACACTAAATGATGAGGCTTGTAGACACATTAATGATCAGTGCGTTTGATTTTGCATCACTCACCTATCTTTAGGAAAGTTGGCCAAAAATATGTTATCTAAACTTGGGAACAATTGAGATAACAGCAGTGAAAGAATGGTTGTTCCACTCATTTTGCTTCAGTCACCTAGTAACTACTCCAGCATTGTGCTGTCTAGCTACTATGAAGCTTGGAACCTTAAGTATATGAATACGAGTTTTGTATATTTTGATTATATACACATCACATGAATATATTTTTTTTCTGTGGTGTATTTAATGAAAGTCAATTTTTTGCCAGTGTTTTTTTTTTATCCCTTTGTTTTGACCATTCCAGGGGTAAGATTTGCCTTTTAATACATAATTCACAATTATAGGATAAGATTTGAAGATGATTTTATGTAAAGTTAAATGTACCACATAAAAAAAGAATTTTATTTATTGTAACGTATATAATTCAAATTGAAATTCATATTCAAATATTTTTCATAGTTTCCAAGCTCCATAAGCTTGCACCTTATTCTTATGCACTGAAATCTAAGTAGTCTGTATGAGCTAAATATATAGAAAAATCTATTTATCCATTTCCCTGCATCTGATATACCATATTCTTTATTATAGAGAAAGGAACAGCTGACGTTCCTTATTTTTCGCCTGTATAATCTGACAGGACTTGATCTGATTTCTGATGCGAGTGTTTGTGTGTTGACAGGAATGTTTTCTGACAATGAATCCTGCCTGGTACCAGAGTCTGATCAAGGTGCTGCTCTCACGTTTCCCACAGAGCTGCAGGCACTTTGTGGATGACTGCGGCATTCAGTACCTGGTAAGACTTCAGCAGTTTAACACTGTGTTCAAATGGAACTCGTAATTTCATGCTTTCAGCATGTGGGGTGTAACAAACAATATGTTTGTCATTTAAGTGGCTTAAGAAAAATACTGCTAAGCAGAAGGCCATTAGGAATGCTGACATACTTCACCCTGTTATTTTACTGGCAATGAAGCTAATGATTTAGCTGACTAGCATACAGCTGTGTAGCCAGGTCTTTTGTATGGATGATGTAAAGGCATAGTAAGCGTGAAAAACTGTTGAAAATAACATTTTACCTTTTTCAAACACCTTGCTGATTTGAACATGAGCTAGTTTTGTTTCTCTTTTTAACTTATAGATATATTTGTTTTCTTTCTTTCTTCTTCTTCTTCTTATTATTATTAGGGAGGTGGGAAGGGGCTGGGCTTGGAGGGATTGATTCTGTATAGTTCAAAATTGAAAAGAAGAAAAAAAAAAAAAAAAGGAAATAACATTTTCCTCAGATAGACTGCCACGGTTTCAGTAACATTCAGAAACATCAAAATTGAACTTAAATATAATTAAAAACTTCATAAGAAATGAAAAGCACAACCGTGGGCCATCCATATGGAATCTTCAGAACATAATCTGATCTGAAGACATCATAAATAAATAAATAAATAAATACTTTTTTTTTTTTTTTTTTTTTTAAACCTCCAGTTATAAACTCTGACTCCAGCTGTCCGTGTCACCTGGCAGAAATCTGGTGTCGTTGCTATTCAGAAAACATGGTTATGAGCATTTAGGCAACAAAAACTCTTATTATATCTAGTTCTCTTCAATTACATATCCAAATTATATTCCCTGATTACCTTTTGTGTTTTAATTATATCCTGGGATTTTTTTGTCAGATTTTTTTAATTTTAAATTTATGCAACAAATTAGCATGAAATCATTCATCAGCATGAAGCCTTGAGTCACCTTGAAGTTTTCTAAATTAAACGGAGCTTCTTTCACTTACTTCCTGCGTGAAGGAGGCTCATCTATTTCACATTTTCAGACCTTTGTGGTTTGCAATGACACTTGCGTGCCTATAAAACGTTAAATTAAAGTCTCAGAAGGGATTAAGTGAATTTAACATGGAATAATTGTCAGCGTCTCTGGACTGTCAGGAGGTTTGTTTCTGCCTAATTCTCTAAGTGAGAGACTCCAGATCAAAAGAAAGGACTTTAGGAAATGCCGGAGTTTTTTTTTCGCAACAAAGATTGCTGCGGTTAGCGTCTGTGCTAAAGCAGTGCATGTTTAATGCCTTAATGCTAGCTGCTATCTGACCCTAAATGGGTCATGCAGATCAAATTGACTGAAAAGAAAGCAGGCAAAAGACATGGGAAATTTAAACATTACTGTTTCGAATGTTGTCGTTATTTTCCAGGCTGTCCTTAACCAGAAATTCACTGACTGCTTTGTGCTCGTCTTCCTGGATTCCCAGGCAGGAAAAACGGTGGGCTATTCAAACAGTGTCCTTAGAACTTTCATTAATTTCAATTTTGTGAGCAAAAGTGACAAGGCAGTATGAATTCACATTCTCGTTCTCCATGCTCCTGTCCCTACAGAGCTTGAAGGTGGTTTTTAGGGAGCCATTGCCATTCCAGGCGCAGCCGAGCAGCAGTCCTCCTCCACAGCTCGTCTCCATGTACCACCACCTTGAGTCTGTGATCAACACGGCCTGCTACAACCTGTGGACGGGCCTGCTGTAGGACACTGATGGAGGTGGGCACATTATAACAAGGAAAAGGCACTGTGCACATTTACCAAGGATGTACGCACAAGCCTGCTGCTCTGTGTGTATCAGGAAACACACATGCGCTATAATCTGAAGGCGAGCACTTAGCTGTGGGTCGGAGATAAAAGTACCTGCCAGGACATGCATAACCATTTTAATATTAGCAGCTGGCTTTCAGAAAACTACTGAAAAAACAGATGAACTGGTGTGAGTGGGATTGTAGAAACTTCCTAACTTTCTACCTAACAAACACACCAATCCAACTGGTTGGAGAACGTTGGGTGAGGGATGAGCTTTGATAGGGGGGTCTGACAGGATCCAGTGCTGCTGAACTGAGAGGAGAACTACCTCACACTGAAGGACTCAGACTGAATAACTTCAAATGTGAAGTGGGTTTTGCATTTAGCCTTCAGGACTTTACTATTCGTCAAATGCCATTGGCGAGTAGAACAGTCCAGTGGCATCATGATGGTTTGCCAAAGTCAGAATCGTCTTATTCATAGTATATTTTTGTTGTTTGGCTTTTTGTTCTTTCCTCTTTAGTTGGCTGATGAAAGTTTTTTTTTTTTTTTTTTTTTTTTTTTAAAAAGTTAAACCAGTCCCACTAAAATTAGTGAGAGCACCAGAGAAAGATGACTGACTGTTGAGTCATTGATTGCGTGACTGAGCACCTTTGACTTAACATTGCCATTTATTTGGTCATCAGGTCCAGTGTGTATGACGCACGTACACATTAATGACTGACCTCTAAGTGAATGTAGAAGCGTGTTACATCTGACCACGTGATGACTCCTGCGTGTCATTGTGTACACGAGAACTAAAGTTACTTTTATCAGTGCTAAGTAATCATCATTTCTTCCACCAAAATGCGCAAAATTCCCGTACTGCCATTACTGTCAACCCAGAAGTGCCTAGTTTTTCTTTCTTGAGGATCTTTGGAAATCAGATTTTGGTTGTGGCTTAATTCTGTTATTGTTGTGTGATGAAGAGTCTGTGTCTCAGTTTACAGACAAAGCAGCAGGGAGATGTCTACTAACACACACACGCACACATACCACATCTACCTTAGGGATAGCTGTGTGGTTTGTGTGTGTAAGCCAAATATTAAGGAGCCTATTCAAGTGCTTCTGATGAACAGTGACTGTACTCTGTTGGATAAGACTATGTTACTATGTTCATGCATTCTTTTAAATGAAGGACACTGGAAACTGACTCATTGTGTGAATTTAGGCAATATTATAATCAGAGTGAAATGACTTGTACATAATGTACATATTAAATAATTTGTAAGTATGCAATGTAACAATAAAAGAGAAGTTGATACCTGAATTGCTGAGTCTTGGATTAAGAATACACTGAGTTGCTATATAGGTCTCTTTGTAGGTGTACAGTTACTGTAGATTATTGTTCCCTTTAGACGGAAAGAGACAACCGGGTGGTGAAGGATTCTTGGCAAAGAAGTGACATGGTAGCATTTGTGACCTGGTATCAGGCAGGTTTGCTGCACAGTTATAAAAATGCTTTTATATATTTTTAAGACCTGAACAAAAGAAAAAATAACACACTGACACAAGTCAGATATGGTGCTACTGCAATTTTACTCTAATTTTCTTGTCTGCTTGCCCCCAAAATTACACAAATGTTAAGTAAACCCAGCGTTAGGTGTGTAAAAACAGAAAATGTAAAATGAGAAACCAGAAAAAAAAAAATCTCAAAAGAGCATTTGTGATTACAGGTTTAACAAGATGATAAGGCTCAAAATTTAAGACCTAATAATTAAAATACAACATATTGACAGATATGTTGACCTTAAAGTTCATAAATCTTTTTTAAGACTTTGTGTGAAGAATCTGTGAGAAGTCTGTGAAAAACAGCAGAGTTTCAAGTCAACACCATCCTATGGTTGTAAAAATCACACTGATGACCGGTTTGAGAATGATTTATACACACCGTGCATGGACAAAGATGTGGACTAAGAAGGCAAGTGTGTTTAATAAAGTGCACATGGTTTTTAAAAATCCACCGCAACACCCTATTGTTGCACCGAATGCCCCTATTGTACTTTTCCTAACATATTACATCGTGAAACTTGTACATCATAGCAATTTCCTTGAATTACTCTCGAGCACATATTGAGGTACAGCCAGTCCTCTACAAAGCGCTCAGTTCTAGACTTCTGTCGTTCCAGACAAAAGGCTCCATCCAAACAGTCCTATCAGTAAATCTGTGTGTAATTACTGCCCCAATTTCAGAAAATGTACCCACATTTTCTATCCTTAGTTTCTGCAAAGCATGCGAGATGTGCTAAATCGCCCTGTATATGCGAGTAAGAGATTTCCTCCTAGATTAAATGTTGCTGACAGAAACAGCTCCATTATATTCTAATAACGCTGAAACTTGGGACTGGTCCCAAACCACACTCTCTATAAACCATACAGGCCACATGGTAGCCTACATCAGACTCAGTAACTAGAGTTGTAATTTAGTAAAGTGGTTGCTGTAGTGTTAGCATGTCTGGGAGTTAATGTTTTGGTGAGACAACTCCTCAACAGTGCACTGTGACAATGATTTTATTGAAACAGGCCAATCAAATCACAATCATCTATAATTTTGTCTGGAGCTCTAGTTTCACCAGCATCACACCATTATGGCTGTGTCCTAAAGAACAAACCATTTTATTACATGGACTCCATTTAAATAAATGCTGTCATTGGTGCACAGTTTGGATGTTCATTGTGGATATTCCATATGAATTAGGGTGCATTGTTTGGAAGCTACCTGTTGTGGTGCTTTTTTGGATTTCTTGAGTGGACATTACAGACGTGCACAAAACCACAGTGTCCAAAATTAGTGCACGATGTAGTGAATAGGGTGTGGTTTTAGACATGTGACCTGTTAGTGTTTACTCTCCCAGTATTTTTTCACCCAACCCAGGCCTTCTTCTGTGGAACCTGCAAAGAGTAGAGAACCAGATCAGCTAAAAGTGCCTCTCTGAACCTTTTTAAATTAATTATGAACTGGGCTTTGTGACTAAATATAAACAGTGATATCTCCTCCAGTTGTCTCTTGTGTTCATGCAGTGTCCAGGTTTTTGTGGTTTCAATAATAAATAGTAAAGCCAAAATATATATGGGCTAGTCTATACTTTATACACATCTCTGTGTACTTGTATTTAAAATATATTAGTTTTGTATTTCTTTTGTTTTAAACATACTTCTATTATGAATACGTACCATTAAACAATGATGACTGATTATCTGGCTATGTGCTCTTGCTCTAAAATTACAGAGCAAGATATAACTAGTTTAAACACGATATATATATATACACGATATATAATACAAGATATGTGTATTTTGATTACAGCAGTGAAGCTGGCTAGACTACAACGACCTGTCAAAAGTAATCACACACAAATACTGTGAGGTGATTATAATTTTATGAAGTGCAAATCCTTAATCAGATTCATAAATCTGCAACTGTGACTGAGTTAAATCTTTAAAATTGGGATTTCAGTGCTGCATTCATGGACGAATAAATTTGTTTTTTTCTGTAATCTTTGTTGAAAGTGAGCTTCATAGGAACTACACATTAGAGAACTGGGGGACTCTGGACAATTCTCACAATATGATTGGCCCAATGAATCTATATGAGCCAATGATTTGGATTGTTTCTTCACTGCATCATAACTAATAAAAAATTATATATGCATAAAATTTGAAAAATCCCTCAATTTATTTGTGGCTTTGTTGCTTCCTTATATGAATTCAGGGATAGCATCATGAAGATACCACTGCACTGCAGAGTCTTGAGTCTTACTTGCTCTAGTAGGCTTACCTGAGGCGCTGGATTACTTAAGCAACAAATTGAGATGAAGTTTTAAAAAAAAAAAAAAAAAAAAAACACACCTGAAATATTTTAGGCTCCTGAGACAAGTATCGAGAACCACTGCTTCATTTCATTTAATGTGTAGAAAACATAATCAGAGCTAGTCAAGCACTCACCCAGAGGTTTGTATTCGCAACCCACGTATCCCTGGTAGCCCAGTTCCTCCAGCAGCTTAAAGATGTACGGGAAGTTGATCTCTCCAGGACTATCAGGTTCATGGCGATCAGGAACTTGAGCAATCTGGATGTGACCTGCATGAAACAAACACAGGAGCTATTACAGTAATAAACTTGACTTATATTTAAAAAGATTTATGGCACACAGCTATAGCACATACAATTTCCAGTTAAATTTATAAGTGCTTTTCATAAAAGAACACACTACAAGCAGTAATAAAATAAATGAATTGATCAGGTATGAAAACATTCAAAATAAAATAACCCTGAAACAATTTTAAACATCCACTGCTCAGTTGGACAGAAGAGGAAACTTTTAACACATGGTGAAGGAGAGCATTTCTCTGACATCTGCAGTGGTAATAAGATGTGAAAGGGCATGACTTCAGTTAAAGTTCATTTAAAAGGTGCAGTTTGACCTTTAAAGCCAAGATATAACGCAACAGCCATTTCTATCTTTTCATACACTCTTCTCTTGTAAAGATCGCTTAATGCTGTCATTATATATGCTGTCATTATATATCCAATATATGCAAACGCATGTCTTAAGGGACGTATATAGAGACTCTGCTTTAGAACAGTATGTAAAAATAAGCAGGGTTCCTGTCACTTCTTAATGAAATAATCTACATTAGGAACTAATTTACTATATTTTGTCTGTTATTGCAACTCTTCATAGTTTCAAATGATCAAAAATACAGGGAGGAAACACTAATTTTCATAACATATCCCCTTTAAAAGAAAAATAAATTAAACATCTGTCCTCTTTATCTTGACACTGACAGTGTACAGTTTCTAGAGATCACTTGCTAATCATTATTGTTTAATCATGGATGACATGGGGCAGTCATATGGGAGAAGCCTGAAAGCCTGCTTTAGATTTCTCAGCTAAAACAGATGTCAGGTGCCAATGAACAACATAATCTTTTTTTTAATGTTGCTTAGCATACATCTTTAAAAAAAAATCTAGCTAGCTAGTTAATATTACCCCTACATTCTCTCCAAAATCGCATGCCCATCAGGACTGCATTCATCATTTACGCTGTTAGCACTGAGCTGTTCTGTCCATCAACATACGCTAGGCTTTTTGTAGTCATTTTTTTCCCTCTGTGTCTGCTAGGATTTGTTAGCAATGTTCTTGTTCACAACAGATTTTATGTCGCTTGTGCATTTACTACGGCTCCCAAGGCTAGGCTATGCTTCTTCCAACTTCTGAAAGAATTTGTAGGAGGTTCTTAGGTATTTGCAAGTTTCCATTAAACTGTGGCAGGGTTGTAAACAGGGAGTAGTAATGGGTAAAAAAAAAAAAAGTGCATTTTGTTGTCTGTTTAAACAAAATACTCTTTTGATGGAGACAAGGATGCTACAGTTTTACTGCATCTATGATGGATGATATATAACCTGAAGATTACTAACTATGTAGGATCTCTGCACTTTCCATCAAAGCGCCTACCAGTTCCCCCTCCACTTCATACATCACTACTGGCCAGTCATTGAAGAGGTTTGTCACACATTCGGATCTTTCTGTTTCAGAGAGGGATCCTCTCAAAACTGATTTCCCAAGTTTCCAAAGGGGCACACATATAAGAATGCATCCTGTTGCTTTAATAGTTCACCTTCCACTTAGTCTTCCACAACCACTGAGTGGTTTTTGCCTCGCTTGCAAACAAATACATTTCCTCTGGAAAATTTCAAACCTAGATGTTGAGTGTATTCCTTGCCTATTAAGGGGAAATATTTCCGGATATTCTGTGTCAGGTTCCCGTCCATTATCTGCCAGTGGAAAATGTCCTGCGGGAAGGAAGAAAATGATGGCTAATGTCAAGAGCGCACAGAAACCTCAAGTGATTTGTGATTTAGGGGAAATCTCATGCTTCTCAACTGGCCTTTTTTCTCCACTGTCCTTAACCACATCTCGCTGTATCCCTTCACTCTAATGTCTCTTCAGAGTAAAAGCTGACAGTATAGAGTGAACCGAGAAGCATTATAGCCATTTCTCTGCTGCCTAGATCTGTGCCTTCAGGCTGCACAACAAAGTCACCAGGTCTGATTTATTTAGCTACGAAATCAAGAAATATTGCAGTGTAGTTTGTTTACCTTCAGAAAACAGTTATGAGCACTGCACTACCATCCATATTAGGCTAACTGCACATGACACAGTCTATCCTGATTGAGAACTCTTTATAACCTTTATGTCATTATCAACTTTATATACGCTACAATACATTAGTCCTATAGGATAGGGCTGAAATCGTTGTCATTATTTAGCGCAAGGGTGTCACACTGAATTCTGCCTGTGCCACATATGCATTTTTGTGATCCCTTGAAGGGCCATAATGCAATTCTATTCATTTTTTTTAAACCTATTGTCTATCCTATAGATTAACACTGATAACTTAAAAGTAGAACAGGAATGCAGATGGTTGCTACACTACAGCTCTGCTGTGAATTCTAGACAGTTTTTTTTAAAAAAAAAAAAAAAAAAAAAAAGGTTAAATAGTACGTAGCCATTTCAGTATTATTTTTCGCAAGTTCAAGCTGGCCGTCTGAAATGAGACAGAAGGCCTTGAGTTTGACAATTGCTTTTCTACAGGACCAAATAAATGTGTGCCCTGTAATCTGGAAAATGCAATATATCCAAGGCACTATTCTGTTCAGTATCTTGATAGATTAGGTCGTTCTGTACACTTCAATCACTGTAAATGTACTTGACGTGTATGGGCCAGAACTTCTGGGACTATCAGTACTGCAGTCATGTGCATCAATTTTAGAATAGTATTGATAATTGTGGGATGACATGAAATGCCATAATGTAGATACAGTACTTTGCCAATGTGGTTTGGGAAAGTTCTAAAATATTTTTATTAAACCAACTTTTATTCTTCATTAAATTATTAAAGCAGGCATGACAATTTTCCCTCTAGTAGAATATAAGGAATGTGCCTCATCTGGAAATAATGATTTTGTTTTGCTTTTTGTGCTGTCATCTGTACCAGCATAGCATCATTTTAAGAATATTGTATAGTGTTCATCTGGTATACTTTCATACTGATTTGTTGCAGGCATTATTTAGAATTGCCTGATTACAATAAGAATAGCGTGTATACAAAACACAGTATTAATGAATATATATAAACAGAATACAGCTGTGCATGGAAATACTGGTCTTCTGGGAGTTTGGATTCACTTTTACTCATATTTTCTGTTATAATATGAAAACACTGTAAATGAAACGTCATTTTTAGAGCACTCACCATCTGCAGCTTGATGTTTGGATGGTCAACTTTCTGAAGGATTGCAGCTGCTATAATAAGTAACAAACATCAGTGGGGGTAAACAGCAGTTAATAATATTCTTTTCAAAATAGCAGTTAGAATATGTACTTCCTAAGGTTTGTTTACCATGCAACTCTTTGTTTCAGACATAAACTACATTTTAAAAACGATGTATATTTCTAAGTAAGTACAGTGACTGGAGATGAAATCCAGAGTTACCCTGATGTGGCGAGTCCAGGAAGTATTGAGGGTCAGTTATCCTTGTGTTGATGGGCTCAATCAATCCCATAATGCCCTCCTGAAAATTAAACAAGCATTGCACTTTCTGTGCTTCAAAATATATACTACAAAATAATACAAACACTGAAAAATACTTAGTACACAATGCCTTCTTTACATTTAACAGATAGAAATGAGCAGTACATTTTATGTTCTGTTTCAAAAAAATGAACTTTTTTACCTTCTTCCTCATTCATATTCATATTTTAATATGTGAAGTAAGCAAAGTATGCAAAGTGAAAATCATAAAAATGATTATAAAGTCCATTTGTGACATGTGAAAAGGTTGTCTAATGTTACAGGAGATGTGATCTACTGTAGCAGTAGGATGCTGGACTACAATGTTTTGTGTCCACTTATCAGAGGAACTGCATCAGTCCTTCAAGAACCTGCCACAGATGTTTCTTGTGTTCTTCCTGATTCGTACCTCATCACTGCCCTTTCCACTTTTGACTCCATGGTTAAAGTTACAGGCTACTGATCAGTAGGTTAAGCATTAAAGTTCCAGCACTGCCACTGTTGGGCGCTTGAGCGAGACAACATTTTTCAAGTATATGTATATGACAATAAAGACTGTCTCATCTTTGATTAGAAAATTTTCTGAGTTTTATACCCATTACTGTATATTTATCTGTGTGCTTTGCAAAGTGTGTACATTATAGGGGATGGCGTGCCCTTGTTATCCACAATTTTCTAGTCTACTCTTTTTTTTTCTTTCTTCATTCTCATGTACAAGCTGTCCATGTCGTGTTCTGCCACTTTTTGGTTTCAGAGTCCTGCCTCCATTTCAGATTGACTACAGATATCTCTATGGTTTTAACGCAAGTCCTTGGGCTTGCTTTTACGGCTTGGCTTACTACTAACAGACATTATGTAGTCCTGACATTAGACAGACATAAACATTCACCACCTGCCAGAGAAAAAGACATGTCTTCTCCAGCACAAACAAGACCAGTGCTTCTCTTGCCAATATAACGTTCTCTAAATACACACCAAACCTTGGTAGAAGACGACTGGAAGGGTGTAAGGGTGTTATTTTACCTTTGATAGAACATCAGCTGCATGTTTCAGGTTCTGCACAAAGGTGGTTTCCATTTCCACACTAACCTCCGACAGTTGTGCGCCTGCAGGTACTCGCCCTGCCATCACATGGATCCTGCAGAGAAACATGAACGTAAGTTCCACTCGAAAAAATGAAGGTAATGGAATTCAGCAAGTCTAATGCTTAGTGATTTTGCTAGCTTCAAGACATCTCACCCAATTTAAGGTCCTGTAGCTGTAACCCCAAATTCCTACTAGACTATGTCACAACAGCGGTGCATCGTTCACATTCCCGGCACACACATGCTCCATTTTAATCAAGAAGACAATCGCCCAAATGTACAAATGTGTCAATGAAACATGGGGGATTGGAAGCTGGTGAAGTTGGGACAGCACAGCTCAATAAAAATGTGACATAAGATAGTGGGGCAGTGAATAAGAAGCAAATGCATCTTTTTTCTGCTTATTCACGAGTGTCGCCTACTGTGTGGACCTGGGTTTTACCTCTAATGCAGGTGTGGATTGAAATACTTGTGGAAAAACGAAGCGTAATTGCGGCACATCGGGAAAAAAAGACCCTTTTAGAAACATGTACAGTGTCTGTAGAGTGTAGAGCACATTAACACTATGAGATAACACATGGAATTATGCAGTGACAAAAAAAAAAGTTAAACAAATGAAAACTATTATATGTTAAATTCTTAACAGTATTGCTCTGCACAGCTTCATGAGGGAATGTCAGTCAGGAGGTTTTTTTTAATTCCCAAATAAGCTCCTCACTGCTTTCCTAAGCACCAAAAAAACTACTTTGTGTGGAAACTATTTACTTTTACGTAAATACTAACTTTTAAAACTACATACTTTAAATACTAACTATTTAAAAAGACATTCTGATTCAGAAATAAATACATACATGGCCTATAACTTCATTGTTTACATTTGACTCAAATTATATAAGAATTTATCAACTTATTATTAATTTATTTAAAGTCTTTAAGACAATGAAAAATAAATATTCACTCTTGTGTGTCCAAACTTTTGACTGATAGTGTGTGTGATTTCAATTCATTTATCATTTGCTTTTATGTGGTAAACAGATAAAGTGACAGCATTGGGTTAATTAATCAGTATAAATGAATACTGTGTGTCCTGTCAGCAGGTATGTATCTCGTAGTCCACAAAATATGGTAACAAAGCATCTGACTAACAAACGAACCTCTTGCAATCCAGTGCTTTAGCATACTCTACAGCCTGAGCCAACCCCTGTCTGAAGTCCTGCTCTCTCCCCGGCACAGCACCCAGGCCCAGCTCACCATTCTTTACATCACCTGAAAAATCACACACACACACACACTTCATTACTGTTGAGTCTGATTTCTGAAGCAACTATAAGTTCGAATTAGATCATGCGTGCAATTAAGGTGCTTCCACGATACAGCAAGCATTCTGTCACTTCAAGCATCACCTCTTTAAGATCTCACGTCTCAACAGAGTGTCTGATCTTATAGAATAAAATGTGCTTTGTGTGTTATAGCGCATTTTACAGTACAGGCTGTAGTTAAGTTCCCAGTGAGCAAACCAATAGCCACAATGGCAAAGAAAATGGCCAAGAATAGCACCAAGGAAGAAGACACCTTGAGAGGAACTGAAGATTCAGCAGGGTCAGTCCACAATCCTAAGGAGTTTTTTTTTTTTTTAAATATCAGATAAAAATAAATATCAGATAGTCCAAAAATTGTTAGTTTTAATGAGTATTCATGGCTTGATATTATAGAGCAGGAGTTTGTGTGTCTCAGGATGACAGGAGCAAGGTCCAGATGAGTCAGGAGCTTATCCACATAGAGCCAGTGTGGCTGCAGGTTTTCATTCCAAATAAGCAGACAGGAAGACACAACTGGGCACCACTGGATTTTATTGTACTATACCAGTATAATAGCAGCCCAGCCCCACACATGAAGATCAGCTGCCCAAGAGTTAGTTCCAAACTTAATCCCACATTACTAACTAATCAAGGCCCTGAGTGGTGTTCACAGGGTGGTTAGAGAATCTGTGTTTCAGGATAGGGCATTGCATAAAGGACAATCAGTTAAGATTTCCCTGCTCTAACAGACCTGCTCCATGATGTTATCAAGCCGTGTAAGAAGAGAAAAGGCTTAGAAATTGAGCAGAGGTGTAGGTCTCTAAGGATGAAAATCCCAACTCTCAGTGCCTGTCAGCCAAGACAAACTCACCAAGACTGCTGGCCTGTGTGTGAACAATAAAACACCAGTACTACAAACTCTGTTTATATTTTGCCTATGGATTCTAAGGATGTTGGTGATTATAAGCTAAATATTGGTGGGACAATTCGTGCTTGTGTTATGTTACATCATGTTTGTGTGTTATTGTTGCTAACATTTTGTGAGAATATATATTGTGCAGCCCTACTGCTAAGGGTGAAAAGCTTAACTCTCAGAGCATGTCTGTGAAGACACAAGCAGAGGAGACAAAGTAAAAGACCATACAGCAGCAGTGCAGTGGATCCTGAAGAAGACAGCTGATGTCAGGTAAATGTTGGTGCGAAAACCAAAAATCTGTCTGATGGCTACACAACATTTTCCTTGGGTAAGCTATGACAGTTAAATAAACACTGTGCAGGGTCAGTAAAGACCTCGGTCATGATGGTGTGCTCTGCGGCTGTGTAAAGTTCAGTGAGTTAGTTCAACTTAGTTATATGTGAACTGTAGATAAATGAACACAAATAAAATGTGTCTTGCTTTCCAGTGAAGTGGTGACTCAGTTTTTGGTTAGCCATTGACTTCCAAATGATGTATTCTGGCCATAATTTGTGGTGTATTTCTGAACACTTTTGAATATTTTACCATGTAGTATAACCCCTGGCTCAACTGTAAGTTGTTCTGGATAAAAGCGATGAGTAAATGTAAAAATGTAAATATGTAATCCAGGCAGCACAGTGGCACAGATCCAGGGTCCCTGGTTCGATCCTGAGCTGGGGTTACTGTCTGTCTGGAGTTTTCACATGTTCTTCCTGTGTCCATGCTGGTTTCCTCTGGGTTCTCCGGTTTCCTCCAACCTCTTAAAGACATGTCAGTTGGTGGGTTGGTAAATATAAACTACCCCTAGGTGTGAGTGAACGTGTGCATGGTGCCCTGTGCTGTGTGAAGTAATTGAGTGAGTTTAGTTTAGCTGAACGTGTCTCCTGCGTGTTTGTGAGCTCTTACCCGGGGGAGTGTTAATAAGAGCCACCTGCAGCCCTGTTTCCTCTCGGAGTGTGTGCAGCTCTCTCGGGTCAGAGCCGTACAGCCAAGCCGCCTCCACAGCCTGGAAACCTGCACGCGCAGCTGCTCGCACTCTCTCACTCAGCTCGGGCAGCTCCGTGAACAACCACGAGATGTTGGCGCAAAATTTAAGCGATGTCATGTTCTCTCATCTGCTTGGCTGTTTGCGTTCTCGACCCTTTATCTAACCTACCTAACAAAAACAACAACAGCTGATGACTAGGTAAGCAAATCATTAACTTAACGCTTACCCTGTTAGCATGCTAGTCTGCTTAACCAGCTGTTTCACAATGCCAGCTAGTATGTTAGGACTGATTTATGCAGTCTCAGTGTGACTGCACGGTTGCTTATTTTGTTGGCAAAGTAAAAAAAAATAAAAATAAAATAAATACTCGAGTGACAGGAAACGCTTATTTCACTTAGTTCGGCGTTTCAATTTTGTTTTCCTCAGTCCAATACTATGACAGAGTCCGGCTCCTGTCCAATCGGCATACTTCAGAGTATGAACTAGCCAATCATAGCGCGGGAGGCGGGACACTATGAGCCAATCTCAGTTCAGTGTTGAAATAAAATAAGTTCTTAAAGTATAAATGAATGTATGAATGAGAGAAAAGGCCTGAATGGTGGAAAATGCCAAATTAAGCTTGTAGTTGTTCTTTCTGGACACAGGCACAAGAGTGTAGATCACTGCACTGCTAATGACTAAGATAATGCTGTCATTTTAAGATACATAAACTGTGTATGTCACTATTACCCTAATAGCCTAATATTTCCCACTGTGTATGTCAATATTAATGTCAGTATTACTCCAATTCCCTAATATTTCCCATTGTGTATGTCAATATTACTCCAATTCCCCAATATTTCCCACTGTGTATATCAATATTAATGTCAGTATTACCCCAATTCCCTAATATTTCCCACTATGTATGTCAATATTACCCCAATTCCCTAATATTTCCCACTGTGTATGTCAATATTACTCCAATTCCCCAATATTTCCCACTGTGTATGTCAATATTAATGTCAATATTACTCCAATTCCCTAATATTTCCCATTGTATATGTCAATATTACTCCAATTCCCCAATATTTCCCACTGTGTATATCAATATTAATGTCAGTATTACCCCAATTCCCTAATATTTCCCACTATGTATGTCAATA
>CM075004.1:16586215-16622337 GCA_037576675.1 Pangasius sanitwongsei | reverse complement strand
CATATTTATACCCCTGTGAAACAGGAAGTCATGGTTGAACAATTTCCTGTTCCTAGTCACCCAGGTGTACTAAAAAAATGTAAAATATCGAGGTGAATATATTTTAAACATAGGGGTGCCAATAATTGTGCCACACATATATTTAACAGTTTTTTTTTGTTTGTTTTTTTTTTTGGATAAACCTGTATTGTGTTTGCAACTGTTTGATATCCATGAGCGCAGAGTACTTTTGTGAATTTTTTGAACAAAAGATCAAAATGTTAAACAATAAATAACATTTTTCACAGCCTTCTTTGCTCATATTTACCAAGGGTGCCAATATTAGTGGAGGGCACTGTAGATATAGATATACATGATAGAAGGAAGGAGGAGGGGGAGTAAGCTGTATTATAACCCAAAGGCTCATAGGAGAAAGAATGGTTATAAAAATAGGGGAAAACGAGAGGAACATACACAGCAGGAGCTTTCCTTATATAGATGAGCTGGAGAACTGGCTTTAACTGGTCTTCAAGGATTTTTGTCTTCCTTCTTTTTTGTGCTTGCTTGCCAAAAAAGTAGCAAAGGCATTATCCAATTACATTTCTTAGAAATGTTTCTTTTCATTACCAGTCAAGTACTCAGGGTTTTTTATGATTATCTGTGCTCCAGACTATGCAGACCTGGCTATAATCTCTTAGTATTTGACCATCTAATGTGTGGCATATAATTAAAATGTGTGTCAGTGTCACAATGAAGCATAAATGGTTGGATTTAACTGTAAGCAGTAAACCGTAAGTTGGATTCAACTGTACATTAGCTGGTTAATGTATAGTTTTGTCATTAGTTTTGTCATCTAGTTATAGTCATTTATGTCCAGTAAATGAGGTGGAAACAGCCAGTTGAAATGAAATCAGGTGACGGGGAACGGAATGAAGTCCAAAGTGGAGCAGCTCAGGATCTAGATGTGACAGGCACTCTAGGAAAACCCTTGATGTTTTGACATTGAATTTTGACCTTTATATCCATATAAAATTTAGTATACAAGGTTCTCCTGGATTTATGGTGGCTTATTCTTTAAGGATACGTCAAGCACATTCTGACATTTTGAAGTCATCAGTGTCATCAATTTCATGTTTGATGTGTCTGTACAAACAAACTCATGTCTGGTCAGAGTCTGTGGGTAACATTTAAACCACCCGAAAATCATTTGATTGGCAGTTAAATCAGTATCATCAAAAAGTATAGCAAGTATAGTAAGTAGAATAGTACAGGTAATAGTAATAAAAACAGCAAATAACATTTAGAATCACAATTGTACATGTAGGAATCTTGCACCAATTATATGCAATGGGGTTTAGTATCAACATGTTTGGTGGTTTGTAGATGTGAATCAGAGACACAGACATGCATGTTTATCAGCTCATGAATTCTTTAGTAGAGTAATAGATGCATTTGCATGCCTGCTGACCCAGATGCAGAATTTTAGATAGATGAACCTTCAAAGAAGCTTAGAGAGCATGCTGTTTGAGGCTATTATATAATTTCTTATCCACACTAAAACACGGCAGACATATGACATGTAAATAAAGGACTAGTGGGACATCATTACTGTTTTCCTGTAATATCCTCACTGTGAACTGATTAACAGGAAAAAAAAAACATAAATAAAGGGACTATGAACTTGCATCTAGCTGCCACCAGTGCCATGTAGAATCAAAATGCATTTATGTTGCCCTTGCGGTCTGCCTTCACAGAAAAGTGGATCTGTTTTTCAGTCTCCTTCCTAACAAGTCTTTAAATGAGACCACTTACTTTTTGGTGTGAAAATAATATTGTGGATTTCAGGATAAAAATAATCAGGAATACAATTTATCACTTTAAAGAAAAAAAGAAACAAAAACAGGTTTTTATCTTTGCTAGCGTTGCAATTTATACAATCCAGGCAGATGTTTGCTGTTCTGATCAGTCTGTTAGTGTCAGTATTCCAAAGCAGCAAGAGCACACACACACACATCACATCACTTGTCTCTTTTTTTCTGCTGTAACTCTGCAGTTTCCTTCAGGATCAAAAAGGTATCTGTCTGTCTCTTATTGAAATTCAGCCTGCACAAATCCATGCTCTGCCAGAGAGCTGTGTTCTTCTGATTTAGCTTGTGTGTGTGTGTGTGTGTGTGTGTGTGTGTGTGTGTGTGTGTGCGCACGCACGCACGCATTTGCATGAGTGTGTGCAAACAGAGCTCTGGCTCGTCTCTGTCATCTGCAGATCAGTGAGACCCTTTCTAATGAAGCAGCTGCTTGTTGCACACACAGCCGGGTAAAAAAGATCTGCGCATCTGGACAGCTCAGAGACGCATAGGACGGTGGGATTACAGTGAGGAAAATCAGAAAACGGCTTATCTTTTTCAACCCTCCCTTCCGAAACCCTCTGCCCTCTGTCTACACTCTGCGCCACAAAGTGAAGGGTAATTTGTGTAGCACTTTCCCCTCAACAAAAAGCCGGCCTGTCAAAGGAGATTTCTGCCTGATGCCGTTATTCGTAGAGACAACATCACTTCCTGTATCCATTATCCAGTTAAGTGTGAAACAAGATGTTACCTTACAGCAGATCCCATATTGGAGGGAAATAATCCAGATTTATCAATGTTACAAAGGGTAACCTGTTATCTGTCTCCTCACAAAAGGCTGCCCAAAGCCTGAGGTTTTTTTTTTTTTCTTTTGTGTAGGGTTTCTGCACTATGATGGATTTCTGGATAAATTGTGTGTGTATATTTGTAGCCACCAAAGGTGTAAATACTTGCCGATTGGAAAAAATGTACCAGCTTAACGATATGGCTGCGCTGATAAAAATTGGTAGGCGATGACAGGTGAATGGAGTTCTGTATCAATTCTGTATCAGCAAAGTACAATACCATATGCAGCTTTATTATTACTAGTTTACTATTATTTAGAAACATTATCCCACTCCTCTTTCCACTCCTCAATATGACAGTTAAATGATCACGTATCACAGCTCTGGCTGCCTTAAGTGTATAGCTCATAAATCAAGTTGTGCAACATATAATCTCCGAAGAAAACACACACACTCCTAGTGACCACATATTACTGCATTTCAAAATTAAAAGCATTCCGTCTGCATTGACAGCAGTTAATGATGGTTAATAGATGCGCCGGTATTGAATACACGAACATATGTTTACCTACATTGTGATAACCCTTAGGGCTTATTTACTTCACTCCCACACTGTTCATGGATTGATGTCAAAGATCTCTTACCCTATTGATTGCTGAGTTGTGAACTAGGCAGCCAATTATACCCCTTTTCCATAGTGATTTGTTTAAAACAATTAGAAACAGCACTAGCAAATGGCTAGTGCCGGAAAGCATAACACTGTGAGTGCTGAATCTATAACCACTATTGGCTGTGCTTTTCTGAGACATGTTCAGTCATTATGAGCCTAATTAGGCTATAACAGGACGGAGTCTCTTCCGACACAGCACATTCCTACTCGTACAACCAACCTCACTATGGAGACAGACAGGCTTGTGAGTAGGACAGAAACAGCTCAGAGGTCTGGCTGTGTCTTTGATGATCAATGCTTATCAAGGCATATTAATAAGCCGTAATATTCATTATCTATAATATAGATATAGTGAATCAGCACATTATTAGATTTTGATTATATCGCTTTATAACTCTCCCTGTATAATATTTATTCACCACATTTGAGGGATTATGTTTGAGGGTTTTTATTTTTTTTTAAATAATGGTGATTAAACCCCTATGGCATGTCTTGCTGCCGTACTGTTTCAGAGATATTTGAACTGTACTTCTGACTTCTGATCTAAATGTGGTCCAGTGTGTTTATTTAGAAATTTGTGGATGGCTGCAGCAAACCGATGCTTGTATGGCAAATTGTATAATTTGGGAAGCATTGTAAGAAGATCTAAATGTGTACATTTTGTGTACGATTTGCCATACAAGCATCGGTTTGCTGCAGTCATCCACAATGTATTCAAACAAAAATGTATTCAGTAAAAAAATGAAAAAAATTGTTACTTACTAATGCAGTACTTTTCCCTTTAGCAAATTTCTGGTTACTATTAAATGGAGGGCTAGCAGACAACCACATGGATGATTTCTGTCAAATATTGTATTGTAATATTACATTACAAATGAAATCCAAAAACGTTAGTTTATAAAGAAGTTAAAGCTAGTGGAGAGGAAGCCATTTTGATGTGATGTCAGGTATGTTTGGGAATTTGCCAAGGTGGATCTTGACCAACTGCAACGGGGTCTGTCTGTTTCTCTGTATGTCTGTGTATGAAGCTAGATATTGGTGAATTGCAGGTCATGTTTTTCAGAGCACCAAGTACAATGGACTGCAGAATTAAAACAATTACTTATAGACTGTATCATGGTTGATGCATCACGTACATATCGTTTCAATTCAGTCACTGTATTCGTGTAGCACTTTTTACAAGCAGAATACCAGCAAAACATTGCTAACATTACACTGCTAACTACTTACCTTAGCTAGCTATGCTATTAACATTAGCTATCTGACATTATATAGTTAGCCAAGTTTCTTAGCAAGCTAGCGGGCTTTTAATCAAAACCACTAGCCAAGCCTGATATCTAACATTAGATAAACAATTTGACTGTGTGAATAAAACATATATTTTATGCTAAGCAGTACATTGAGGTTATCTGTTTTCATAGACAGCAAACAGCTTGGCGACAATTAAACTACATCCCATCATTTAAGACAAAATACTAATGATATAGTCAACGCCAGATCAGTATTCAGCATCCACAATACTATGATGAGTAGGTGAAAAATATTTTTTCAGGCATGATCACACTTGGGAAAGTTTCACCATGTAAAGACAGCCTAAAACCTGCTAAACCTAACAAATTATGCAAAAGTTCCACTGTACTCAAGCCAGAGCATGGAAGTTGTTTCTATGGTAACAGGCAGTGACTCCAGTCAATATGCATAAGGCTAGGTTGCTTTCATATTGACCCAGAGATGCCTGGCAAGACATCACTGAGAACCATCAGCCTAATACAGCGTGCAGTTTTATTAATGAATAAATTAACTCATGTTGGTCTCATCACATCATTACAAAACCATAAACTACACTTGACTGAGTATTTTCATGTATTGCTGCAAAATATAGATCAGAATATTTTTAGATGAACTTCAGAGCAAAGTAATAAATAATATTCATAATGTTTATGTTAATATTAATAATTAATTATATTAAATAATATTAATATTTATTACTTATTATTATCATTTCTATGTAATTACCTACTTATTAGCTGCACCTGGTTGCAAACTGTTTTTAAAAAAAAGAGCTGTAGTTGGGCTCGGATGATTGATAAACAGCTCAGTGTTGGGCTTTAGTCTATTTCTCCGGGCTCCTCTTATTGAGACAATCACAGCGGTCACTTCTGCAATGCTCTGCTGCCCCATTTGAGACTGGCTGCTGTGCAAATACAGCATAACATAGTAACTGCAACAGACAGGGAGACCACCTTGACGGATCTTTTTAATTAATCCCAGATCAAAAGGGCCATAAATTGTAATTGCTGTCCTTCGGCCGCAGCCCAGGGTGCTGGCATGGACACGGAGTGAGGGTGATAAATGAGAAGTTGTTACTGCACAGCTAGAAGCACAGGCCTGGAAAATAAATATTCTAATCATCCACCGCGGTGTGGCAAAACAGCCACTGAGAAAAGATGTGATAAAGAGGCATTTGGGTTACCGTTGTGTGTGTATGTATTTATATATACACACATATACATACACAGTACTGTGCAAAAGTCTAAGGCACATGCGAGGAAATGCTGTAGAGCAAAGATGAAATTAATAATGAAAAAAATAATGAAAATTAAATGTTTCTACATTTAAAAAAAAAATACTGTAAATAGCAGTAAACAATAATAAATGAAACAAAGTCAATATTTGGTGTGACGACCCTTTGCCTTAAAAAAAAAAAATAGTAGTCTCAGGTACAGTGTGTGCAGTTTTATAAGGAAATGAGCTGTAAGTGTTACTGAGCATCTTGCAGAAGCAGCCACAGTTCTTCTGGAGACTTTGAGTGTTGCACTTGCTTCTTATTTTTGCAGCAAAACCCAGCAGCCTTCATTATGTTTTTTTTTTTTTGGTCTGAAAAATGGTCTCTTGCGTAATATATGCTGCTTTCTTTACTGACATACAGACATTTTTCTGTAACATTTAGTTTTGTGCTGTAAAACACAAATACAGATATGAATAGGAGGCACACCATTCCTTTTTCCCTTTAGAAAGCTTGCCAGAAAGGTTCACATATCATCTGGTTGAGACTAGAGGTGTGCTCCCAGTGCGAGGGACTGGGATTCCTCAGGATGCAGCAAAGCAGTTTGACAAGCAGAAGGGGCAGATATGAAGCTTGTACTCAGAAGCGAGCAGCTAGATATGAAGCTCACAGGACAAAGAAAGACTATATTCATTAACGTGAACATTAATGTTGCATTTGCATCCTTAGTAACTTGCTGGTCAGGGTCACGGTGGTTTAAATTAAGCTACTAGTTTGCTTATGTTTTAGAAAATAGCAGACCATGTTGACTACACCTCTAAATTAACTAATATTAAAGAATGATCTTTAGTTATGGCTACAGAGAAAAAGTGCAAAGTTAACAGTAAGAAGGGGAGATTTCCAAAGAGCTTGAAATCATTAAGCATGGAAACCCTTTCATGAATTCTTGAAAGAGTCCTCAACTAAAGTGGATTTGCAATCATGTATTGAAACTGACAATTTAATTTATGATTGTTAGTTTGTGCAATTAATTGTGCTCCCTGAAATGGGGGGGGGGGGGTTGTGTGTTTGGTACCATGTTCCCTAGCTCTTGTTTTGCTCTGTGTGTCTTCCTTGGTTTTGACTGCGTTTGTTTTGTTTGTCTCTTGTCTGATTAAAAAGCCTACACTTGCATCCATTCCATCACTTACAGGCAGTTTCTTGTAGTGATCATTTGTCTCCATGTTAGATTTATCTGTGAAGACTAGCTGAGATACAGTGTAAGAATGATAAGAAACCAATACTAATCAGTAGATTAATCCATCATTTTCTAGAAGCTGTCCATTCAGTATTCATTACGCTCATGAGTAGCAATGAAAAATCTGGGAAGCCAAACAAAAATAATAAGAATGAAATGATTTGAGGTATGTATAACATTATTCTTGGTAATATATCAGCCAAACTGAGAAACGTTTTGTGGATTACTTTATTGGTCTCAAAGTTGGCTTCTATGCTGTACAATTTACTGTGTATTAAAGGGCGGCTATAACATTACAAACACAAAATGTATAATCTGATGTCATGACTGATGTCATTAACATGACTTTACTGCATGTTTGGCTGAATCATGGATTTCTATGGTGTGTGTGAGAAAGATATTTGCTCTCAGAAAGAATACTTACACAAGGGAACTGGCTTTATAATTAGAGAAAGTCAGTGGTGTGCAGTAGCCTTATTAACTGACAGCCTTAGTCCCTTATTGGGAGGACTGCTCACAAAAGGGGAGTCACTAGAAATAACATCTATTATCCCCGTCATTGTCATTCATATTAGCCTTCTAATTAAGGCTCATCCATGACTGGTCTTTTAAAATGAATGGAGAATGGATTGAAATGTCATTTCTTGGCCGCACTGCTCAGGTATTGTGTTTCAGGAGTCCCCATCACATCTAGCTGGATCCGGGAATGACAGAGGAAGAAGCCGGGAGGCCAGTAATTGGGAGGCTGTCAAAGAGAGAGGGAGAGAAAGTCACGCTCACATCCCATCAGCACCTCATCAGCCTCAGGATGGTGTGTGTGTGTAGCAGGGGGAAAAGAGCTGTCTGCCTGCTGTCAGCAGCCTCGGCTCTGCTTTGTATTAAAGATTGTTGTTCCATATCTTGAGGTCTTGTTGACAGAAGAGAGAAGAAATGAAAAGAGCTGTGCTTCTCTATAGATAGCAGCAGGTATTTTTCTCTGTGTGCGCTCGGTTAGTGTTTTTTTTTCTTTTCTTCTTCTTTCTTTTGTTTCTTAATCATCCACACCAGTTGAGGGAGCTGTGGCCATTTTCCTGCTGTGCCAGTACTGTTAGAGAAGGCTGCAAACAAAAGAGAACGAAAATCCCAACAGATGTGGGAGTTCATGCCAACAACGATTGTTTTTTTTAGTACACAATCCGTCATATACTCCTGCACTTACACACCTCACAGTTCATATGGCTAAATTCCTGTCTTCCTTCTAAAATGTAGAACTGACTAATATATTAAGACCTGAATGAATATACTTGAGACATGTATGCTGTTTATATATTCTCCACCATTTTTCTCCTTCACATTGAGCTTTTACTCGAGCACTTGTTGAGTTAGCTTGATCAACAAGTAGCTTAAAGGGGTAGGTTTCACTTACTTTTGTTTTGTACAGGGGCTACAAATATATTGTATATGTTGTGTGTTATGTAGGGCAGTGGTAGCTCAGTGGTTAGGATGTTGGGCTACTGATTGGAAGGTCATGAATTCGATCCCCAGCACCACCAAGCTGCCACTGCTGGGCCCTTGAGCAAGGCCCTTAACCCTCAACTGCTCAGTTGTATAAATAAGATAAATGTAAGTCGCTCTGGATAAGGGTGTCTGCCAAATGCTATAAATGTAAGTGTGTGTGTGTGTCTATATATATATAGTATGTATATTTATATCACTCTTTGCTTCAAAAGTCATTGTCTGGCTCAGAACTATGGAATTTTTTTTTTTTTTTTTTTTTTTTTTTGAGGTGCTAAACTGGCAGCTATAGCCTTGCCTGACATGTTCGCTACATTAGCCTCATATCTCCATAACTAAAGAAGCAAACTTTAGACACCAAACATTTCTCAGCTGATCAACTCCATTTTAGGTATGAGGGAAATTTGGCTTACCTTTGTATGGTTATGGTACAGCTGAATTTAATAACTTGACTTGCACGTGTAACTCGGAAACATTCGCCGAGTCATGAAAGCAATCACTGGCAAACCACTATATTGCTATAGGTGTATTTGTTCAGGTGAAGTTGATGACCGATAGCAAATCTGAGTTTGAAAATGGACACTGTATATGCTAGTTGACTCTGGCTTATTAATCAGCGCTGCTTCCTGCATAGGTAAATAATTACAATGATATCACTTCCATTGCAGAAGTGACATTATAAGATTTAACAAGTGGCAAATACACTGTACACCTTGGCTTTCATTCATTCGTTTTCAGTAACTGCTTTATCCTGGTTAGGGTTGCTGTGTATCCAGAGCCTAGCCCAGGAATGCTGGGCGTGAGGTGGGAACACACCCTGGATGGGACACTGTTTCTTTGCAGTTAACCATTCACACACTTGTTCACAGCTAAGAGACATTTAGCATGTCTAATTTGCCTACTGAGACATTTTTAGGAAATGGGAGGAAACCGGAGAACCTGGAGGATACCCACATAACTCACAGAGCTCAAGACTTTGGCATATTAAAAAAGGCTTTATTTTTTATTTCTATCTATAATGTTATACAGCAAAATTTATTTCTAAAGCATATTTTGTAGGCACAGTGCTTTACAGAGTTCTGTGTAAATCTATCATTAATTAAAATAGAAATATAAATAATTAAAAACAGAAAGAAAGCAAAAGAAGATTGAAATGTGAGCTGGAACAGTGGACCTTCACATCTATGACACTCTGTGTCCTTGTTTCTTTTATGTCATACCAATCCTTTTTCCCAGAGGTTGGTATTTTTTGAAAAGATCCGGAAGAGCAGAAAGTTGAGGATAAAGTAAATGCTCTGCTGTGTCATGTCATCTCTCTGAATCCTGGAATTTATGGCCCTGATCACTGGTGGGTGGAAATTGCTTTCTGAAAGTTTCACCATGGTGTTGAGATGTCAACTTCTGCTTTGCTCTTTCTCCGCTATGTGAGACACTAGCACTGAAAAGAATGGTGAGGCGTGGAATGGCAGTGATTATATTTTTGTATCTCATTGGCAGTAGTTCCTATTGCCTATGAGACAGTAGTTCTGTCTTCTAGGCAATAATGTAGGTTTCTAAGTTACTTTCCTTCCTGAAAAAACTCTAACTGAGAGCTTTGCAAGAAGTTTTTCTGTCCTGTATAGCAACCTTACACAGCCTCCTTGTTGCCTGTTATGCTTCTTTTCCTATTCATTAGTAATACAGGCTTTATATTGTACCTGTCTAAGAAAAACAAGGACTTGTGTCCTATAAGGCTGCAGCACTTCAGAGTTTAGTATTCACCCTGCTCTTCTACCACATCAGTGGTGTATGGTAGCATGAGGATGGAGAGTCTTGAAAGCATTCATGCAGATGGTTCGGTTCTATACAATATCACAATATACATTTTCTGTCTATTTCAACAGTAAAGGGCCTTTCATGCTATGTGGTATTGAAATGGTGATGAAAAATTCTTGCTGCTTTTTTTCATGCTGACACCACCTGCCTAACAGATAATGGAAAGGCTAGCTCTTTAAGATGCTGTGCTCAGTGATGGAAAAATGTGACATTTTGCCGAATCTATTCATTTGCATGGCATGTTAAGTCTAATTTCCCTATAGAGGCACTCTGAATTTTTGAACAGAGGATTTTGGTTTGATCAGTTTTTACTGATTATTCAGTGCCTGAGAACAAGGAGGGATCTGATGAATCCTTTAGCTACGGCTTTTGAACTTCTGTGTGTATCAGCTTTTGTCAGTAACTTTGCACCATTAGGGTTGCAAAAACACTGTTAATTCTTTTTTCAAACGGGGTTCTTGCTCTCAATTTGGTGTTCTTGTTTGATTAGGTGCTTCATTTGTACATTTGCTTAGCTGCTTTGCTCTAGTGTGTTCTTTTGTTTACCATAGGATGAATAAATTCCTATTCCCTGCTGTTATCCAGACATCAAAAGTAAATGTTCTTGAAATGTATGTGTGGTGAGGGAACACTACGAGTGGAGAATAAGGAGGGAGAAAAGAGAGAAAAGGAGAGAATAGGCTGACTACGCCAGAATGTGGCGAGACGAGTAGAAAATAGAAAACAAAGAATGCATGAATGCAGAATGTATGTTTTACTAAGATTAATACCAATCTTGCAATTTAATGCTATAGCTGACTACGCCACCCTGGGAATTTCACCTGAGGAACTATTGAGCGGAGCTACACTAGCCCTAGGTCACACAGGTACGCTAGTCCGATAAAATAGAAAATCTTTATTTTACGATTGCAATTACATAATAATAAAAAGGACAATTGTCAGCCAACCACATAAAAAAAATATGTCAAAGCCTTAACACGTTAAAACTTAAGGTGTATAACGTAGATGTGCCAAACTGTCACTGCATCACACAATGCAAACAGGCACGAGAAACAAAAACAAGACAATAGGTTTGAACAAAAAGAATTCGCTATGACTCAGGGCTGAGGCTTACCGGCAGAAAGGAGTTGATGCCAAAAGAAAAGGCCAAAGCCTCATAGTCTCCACACACACAACCATGTGCTCAAGTACCACAATCTCACCCTCATAAATAGGGTGAGGAACACAGCACACGTGAAGAAACACACCACCACTCTGACAGAGAATACTTAAAGGCCTTTCTTCTGTTTGTCCTTAGCTCCTAATATAACCCAAATACAAAGGAAATTAGAAAAAGCACTTTCACCATTTGACACGTATCACAAGAAAATAAGAACACAAAATAATCACACAAGAAATGGGGTAAACAATCTCTACTCAACGTGCACCAGGTTACTTATCTAGCTATGCTGCCAAATACCCCCAACTATGTGTTGAAGTTGAAGTAGGCCCAACCCAGAATAAATTTAAAAAAAAAATAAAAAATAACAACAACAAGGAGCTGAAAAACAGCACACAAAATAGGAAAACACCCCAAAACAAGCAGGAGAAAACAACGACCCTCATGCACGCTTCATTAATAGCCGCTTACGCCACATGAATCTTATCAGCGCATCCAACAGCCAGCAAAAGATATGGCAAATTGTAAACACCCACAATGTACCCCTCTGATAGGTAAGAATCCACGGCTGGTATCCAAATCGCCGGCTAACTGGGATACTTGGGACTGGGAATTTAACAGTAGAAGTACATGCAGGTGAAAGCATGTGAAAGTCCGACATCTTCAACACCGTCGGACACACGGAAGTAGCAAGTAGCAGAAGTGACGCACCCCCAGCTACTCACACCCGGCTTTAATTAGGCAGAAGCCACCACTGATCAGTGGTCACAAAAATGCCACTCAATAGCACGACCAGAAGTTACTCCATCCTGCCAGATACGCAACATATTTTATTCTTGAAATCGTAAATACCCATTATGTTGAATGATGCAGCACAGATCATGGAAACATTTAGCTAGAGTGCAGTGAATACTGTGAATATTTTTTTCTTTTGACAACAGCTATTCATTGCTGCTCTGATTCATTCAAATATATGATAATACTTCATTTCCTCCCTTTATATTGAGTGTCTTTCATCTTCTGTCTAATATTTACCTTACAGTTTCTTATAAACTCAGTAGAGATTTAAGAGAGTGAAGGCTGTTTTTGCATTATGGCAGTGATTTGTGTAGGTTTCACACTTACACTGCAATATATGGGAACTGTGCATTATGTGCATGTTGTCATTTATTCTTTTTGTTTTTATTATGGTTTCCCGTGGGGATTCCTCTCTTACCTCCCAAAAACATGAAAATTCCACCTGACCATCATCCGAATTTTTGTCATTTAAAACAATTTCCAGCAGTTATTTCATCAAGGTTTTAATATCATCATGATTTCATACATGTACTATCATTGTGAGAATAAGTAGACCAACTTGTTGACACAGAGCATAATATAATCGTTATGCATTTACTGTAGTTGTAATACCTTATTTCTATGGAGACATTCTAGATAATTGTGTGCTTTCAGTGGAAGACCCACATACGGATGTGATGGTCAGGTGTCCACATACTTTTGCCCATATAGTGTATTTAATGCTTGTACATGTACTTGAAATTCACACAGTTCTTTACAGGAAGCCATTAACAGCTGCAGTGTTTGTAGTTTTATTTTGATCTTTCCCTTTTTTCAGCAACCATAACCGTCTTATTTGCAGACTAACAAGTGTCTTTTGTGTTAAAGGCTGGTTTTCCACATGATGATGGATGACAAAAGGATTTTTCCATGTGTGCAACACAATTTTTAGTCGAAAACAACAATAAAGTTGGTCCAAGGAAGTAATAGAGCTGGCTGGAGACTGAGAGCAATTGAAAGAATAAGGATTTTTGTCACACATGCTTTGTTAAAGATACATAGTTTCTCAAATTGTTTGAGTGGAACATTTAAATCATTGTGCATCATGTTTATTTTATACAATTTCCTTTGTCTTGAAGGGTTTGAATAATTCTGGAGTCGACAGTTCTCTGGTTGACACACTAAGATCGGTCAGGCTGAGATAAAACCATCTGCCAAGAGTATAGACTGCTGCCAGTCACTTAGAGGAGAATGTGTTTGATTTGATGTCTTCACCAGATATATGCCAATGCAAACCTCTTTCTTTCACAGACAGAGAGTGCTGTCTTCATGTCAGCTGTGCTACATTTTGCTCACTGGATTTTGTAGCTTAAAGGGTTGAGGTTTTGAAAAAGTTAGGCTGTATCAATAGCTTCTCCAGCCTCATCCTAACTAGCACATGATACACTGTTCTGTTCTGTCGGTTCTGACAGATTTGTCATCGGATCCCTCAATGAAAGCACTAAAATGGCAAAATGATGGACAAATGGATGAAGTTTCAACAGACATAAACATAAATCAATCTGATTTTTATTCATGAAACCATTCATTCTGCATTTTACTCACGAGATGCAGTTGTTGTAGCTGCTGGGTACCTTTGAAGGATGCACATCTGGTGTAGCTGGAGATTAATAACCCACTGGGGGAATCGAATTGGATCCACAGGTGTCCCTTTGGTGCTGCGGCCAACACACATTCTCATTAGCATGGAAATGGAGCTGGCTGCCTATATGAGACATTGTAAAAACAGAAATAGCACAGGAAAGAAAACCAGCCCTCATCTATACATCAATACATACGTCCATACATCCATCCATTCATTTTTTTTTTTTTTTTTTTAGTTATTAGCATGTTAGCAGCTATCCATTGCTCTATCAAGTAAGTGAACATTTTAATGTTTATGTTTAGTTCCTGTTTGCTGAAAAATAAATTACCTATAGACTGAATAAAGACAGATTTCCACATCAGAACAGATAGTAGTACAAGCACATGTCTTATCAGCATGAGCTGTCCTTGTAATTCACATGATACATTGCAAGGAGTAGCAGCCTTGCGAGTTCAGAAATCTATGATAATTCTATTCTAAGTTTAAGGAACTCATCCTTTTCCTGCTAAAGTGGCTAAATGCTCCTAATACCTTTGGGTTGTTTTTGATAAAGCAGGGGAATTACTGAAACACAGTGCCACAAACTTGACTGCTACAAACATATTCTGAGCTTAATCTGAGTGTCAATGTATCAGTACCAACTCCTCTTTTTGGTAGTGCATTAGCATGTTGGTTTCTTTAGACTCTGATCAATTTGCACTAGTGACTTCTGTAAGTCACTGTGCATAAGAGCATCTGTCATATGCTGTACACAGAGGTGCCTAAGCCCACAGATCAGCCATCGCATTTATGATGCCAAAGGACTGTTGATCCATTCAACTTGACAGTATCACATGATCAGTTAGTCAGTTAGTTCCCAAGAAAAAAAAAAAATCAGTGTGGCTGGATATGAGTGGGAGAAATTGAAATCAGTCAACTGTATCCAAAAAAGGTGGACTGTAATTTGTTTGTTTTTATGGAAACTGTATGAATAGACAGGGTGTTCAATAAAACACAAGGCAGAATGTGCTATGCTTTGCCATTTAATATTTTCTTTCAGTGTGTAGGCTGTCACAATTTTCTTTTTCTTTTTTTTTAATATGCTGAGTACTGTGTGTTCTTATCTGTGCAGACAAGTTGTTTGATTTGTTTGAGATTTTCCTTCCATGACAGTAATAAAAGTATAAACAATTTTTATAATGTCCTTTTTTTTTCCCTTCAAATCTACAAATGTCTATAAACGAGTCAGTTAATATCTTTTACTACAGTGGTAGATGATTTATTATGATGTGCAATATTATGGACACGGACTGGACTGGAACTGCTGATTATTAATGCAGACATTTCTGCAGATTGCAGTGAAATATCAGTTCAACCACTGTCTGTTTTATCATTTAGGCTGTTAGCATGGAGGCGTCCCATCCACACAGACAAGAAGGTTTTTGAGGCGAAATTCTGTTTGTTTGTTTTTTTTCTCTGTACCTGTTAGATTTTTCTTCTTAGCAATGTTGGCACCTCTGCTATACATGTACATGTAAATGTTCACATACAGTATGTTTACTTCCTGTCTCATTATTTTAATAGCCTGCACATTCTTATGTTTTCACTTTATTTCACATTACTCGTCTGCACTGATTTAATTATTATGAGAGTCGTGGCCAGAAATGAAAGAACACAAGAACTACACAAAGAGGTCTATTAGTCCCTCCTAAAGCTGGATTTTTTTTTTTTTTTTTTTTTGCGCATGTGTGTGTGTGTGTGTGTGTGTGTGTGTGTGTTTTTTTCCTTGTGGTTGTCACTTCACAAACTGGTTTAAGCAAGGCTTTAATTGGATTAATGTTTTAAAGTATGCCTCTGGATGGAGGCCTAATTATATTAGACTGTGCCATGTCCTCCATTTATGCCTTTCTCTTGGTGAATGAGGTGGGTGAGGAGTTCAAGAGTCCAATACCAAATATCAACACACTAATGACTCTTGTCCTTTACAATTCTACATGCTGGCGCTTCCTCTAATTAGTCCCTGGAAGAAAACATGATACACATCCTAATGCATTTTCCTAATGTCATTCTTCCATACTAATTAATGAAAATATGTTTTCAACTTCAGATTGGCCTATGAACAGAGGATAATCTGTCACTGGAGAGAGACCAGCTTTTGGGAAAGAGGCAAATTCTGTTATTGTATTTTACTTTTCACAGGTAATGCATGATTTTGCTCGCAAAACATCTTCTACTCTCTTTAATCTCAATGTGCTTTGGCAGACATATTAAACATTATATTGCCAACTGCCAATAAAATCTGCATTTCAGCAGAACTGAGTCGGCATTTCAGAAATTGGGTACAGAATCAGCAGTCCTGAGATAATTAGATTTAAGAAAATGATTGACGCTTCCCACTGTGGAAATAGAGGATGTCATGCACAATCAAGTTAGTGAAATATAAACCAAAGCCTTGTGCAAAAAACAAGAGACACAGACAAAACCAAATACACGCACCTGTTAAAATGGACTGCTGTCTCGGTGTGTTGATATGGCTTTACCTTGGTTTTCTTTTGTTTCATTTCAGTGGTTTCTGCTGTAGGAACTGGAAAGCAAACAGCCTTTCCCCACTGTAACACACCACACTCGGCTCATCAGTTCATTAACAAGCCTTCCATATGGTTAAATGTGTGTGTAAGTCTATTCTAAAGTTATGAAGCAGGGTGTTTCAGAAGGGGACCACCTCTGGCAGCTACTTGTAGGGTCATTCCACACTGAACTGAAGTAAAACATTTACTTCTAAGGGCCTTTTAAAGCAGTGATTTTGAAAAGGAACAGTGACTCCTTACACTTTTCAGTTTTACACTGAATGTAAAAATAACTGTGGTAACCATTGACTTCATGTACAAAAATGATATATAGTAATAGTAAATTGTAACTAAAATGAATAAAATACCTGGAAGTAGTGATGTGGCAATAAGCTCCTGATTATGGATTTTTATTGCCACTGCAGATAATAGCCCATGGCTCATACAATTGATTGTATTTGTTTGCTTCTCTAAAGTTATAAAATCATAAGTGTCAATCACTGGTGACACTTGATCATGATTAGACTATATGTATAACCATTCATCCATTCTTCCATTCATCAGACTATCTATCCATTCAACTGCTGATATATCTATACATCCGCCTGCTGCATACTGTTGCTGTCTGCTTGGCTAACTCTGAATGGGGGAAAAATGTGATCTCAGAGAGGCACGGCCTGGGATAATGACCCACTATGCTATTTTATACCTTTGAGCAAGAAAAGGTTTGTACTTCTTCTAGCACCGGTACGTATACAACGTACATCTTTTCCCTGTGTTTTTAAGAGTGGACTTAAGGCAGCATCTGAGGAATTTATTTATCCATGCTTCAGGAAAGCCTCTGGTTTGCTTTGGGAGATTTACTGAGATTTAATGGAGACACAGGTAAAGCAGAAGTGTGTGTGTAGAAAAGAGAGTGGGATCCTTTGGCAAATACACCTACAGCATGCAGCTTCAATTGGCTCAATTTAGCTAGCTCAGATTTATGTGTGCCTGAAATGAGACTAAGTAAGCCTGTTTTGCCGGACTGCAGCTCACCAGCCAATCTTTTGAGATGGCATGCACCATAGCAAGTACAAGAAGCAGCAAGAGATTTCTTACATTTTGTCCCCCATTCTTATTCTGACAAATGTCTTTTGTTGGATATTCATCTCCAATTTCCACAATCTGGCTTCTAATTATCCAATCTGTGGACTGCTTATGAATAGAATATGAATGAATGACTAGCTAATCCTGGTTTTCTTTGCTGCACAATCACACTGACCGTCTCACATGGACTGTACAGTGATACTAGGCTACTAGGATACTAGGTGATAATATTTTCATTTTATTTTGTTTGTAAATGCAACACTCACATAGCTTATTTGCAACTTACTTTGGAGGTTGCTTATGTCATACATTGTCCTAGATGATATTGGCATTGGCATTTTATTAGCAGAATTGGGCTGCATGATGATGGCTATCACAATTATTTATTAACAAAATAATTTTATTGCACATTTTAAAAACAGGCTTTTCAGTCACATTGGATATTATATTTAGACAGTGCCTTCTAATCACTTTAACTTCATGTCTTTTTAAAGGCTAAATGTATAAAAAAAATAAAAAAAAACCACACAACCACAGTATTCCACCAAACATACGGAGTTAGAATATATGAATGGGGAACTATGTAATACTCCACACAGGCAATTACAAGACACAGGAACATGATCACAATTACAATTTTTATTTACTGTGCAGCTCTGTTAGGGAAGGATGGCCTTGCATGACATAATGTACACATTGTCACACGTTGTAACACATGTACACATTGGAAGTGTGCCTTGGATTTCTTTTTTGGGAATACATGTACACATTAAATTGAAAACTTTCAAAGTTGGTTAACAGTCTAAACACAGAGCTGAGTAGTTGAGAGTTAATGGCTAACAATGCCTCTCTGGCACTTCTGGGATTTTAACTCGCAACCTTCTAGTCGCTAGCACAGAACCTTATCCACTGAGCTCCTGCTGTCACGTATTAAATATGCTCCTGTACGAGTTTAATTTGAAGAAACTCGGTGGCTGTTTCCAGAGAATTTTCACACTGTCATGACTTTCTCTTCTTTCTGTCACTTTCTGTCGTACATTTTTCTCTCTCTGCCCTCTTTTTTTTTTTTTTATTTCTGTCTCTTATTCAAACTCATTCAGAGATAAAGCCCTTTCATAGCTTCTGATGAAAAAGATAATTAAGAGCCCCACACCTGCCAACTTGCGTAACGAATAAAAGTTTTCTCTTGTTCTCTTCCTCTCTCTCTGTTTCCACAGCAGTAGGAGGATTTTGCACATGGCCATTTTTAGATGCAGATTTTTATTTCTTCAGCTCTAATCCATTTCAGGAACAAGCCTGTTTTTATGCACTTAATGTTTTAGGGTTCCGATCTCTGCCTCTTTGCAAAATGTCAGCGTGCTCCTGGAACTCTCCTCATTATCGTGCCAGTCGTGTAGTGCAAGATAACAAAAAAGCCTGTTACCATCCAAAAAATCCAGCATAAAAATAAGCCTCAAGGACATCAAATGCTCTTGCCAAATGCTTTCTCACCTAATTCTAGACCTAGTAATGTGTGCTGTTGTAATGAGTCAATGTTTTGAGAAGTGTAGTTTTTTAGAAGGGTAGAAGGCATGGAGCTAATAGTGATGCAGCTCATGCGATAAATAAGCTGTGTTTTGTGTGTGCGCTTATATGCAAATCCTGTTGATTGAGCAGAATTTGCCTGCTCCAAAGGATATACACTTACCAAAGCAGGAAAAGGTTACAATAATTGGAGATAATTGGCCAGAAAATGCAAATCATACAAAAAGATGTCAGAAATAAAGACAGTAGTATTGGCCAGTTTTAGAATTTAATCAACTACAGTCATGGGAAAAAGAAAGTACACCCTCCTTCAATTCTGTTTGTATTTATCAGGGCCTAAATAACAATTGTGTGGTCCTCACCAACCTCAATAATCACACAAATAACATCAGGTGACAACACAAAAGCACAACTGATTTCAATATGTAGTCATTTTTTCCCCAAAAAATAAACCAACATTTGGAAACCAGATGGGAAAACACAAGTACACCCTATAATTCAGTCACAGCAGTAAGAGCCACCTTTAGCAACAATAATTGGAAGTAAACGTCTCCTGTAGGAGTTTAATATTGGCCCACTCTTCTTTACAACATTGCTTCAGTTCACTGATGTTTGAGGGCATTCATTTATGCACAGCTCTCTCAAGATAAATAAAAATATAAATTGAAGGAGGGTGTACTTTGTTTTGCCCATTACTGTACATTCAAAGTTGTACTAACAGACTTTTTTTTTTTTTTTTTGCTGTTTTATGAATCTGTCACGTTTGCTATTTTACAAAGCTGTTTGCGTAGCCTACAAATAGTATATTGGAACTAAGAAATGCAATTTGAGGTGAATATGTAATGATGTAGTTATGCAGTTTACGTGATGCTAAACTGGTAGCTATAACCTATAGCTACTCCTGAATATAACACAGGGGTGGTAACAGTATTTTTGAGGTGTTCATGATAGCATTGTGTAGTACGTTGAATATCAGGATATGCGATATAATTGTTAATCAGCACATGCCTAGTCAGCTGTGCTTAGAGAAATTACAACATTACATTTTTTATTGCAAAATATAAATTTAGCCAGTTGCAACTGTAAATGTCTAAATGTCTTGAGGATCCTTTTGCTCAGAGCTTTAAAATACCTGTCAAACACTTGATTCCTTGATCAGCTCAGTAAAAAGAAAAGTATGAAGGAGGAAAAGAATATATTTATTTATTTATTAATATTTATTTTTCAGGATGTACTTCATAGTCTTTGTGTGCAATGTACAATAAATATACAGGAAAATGCAGGTCAGAAACCAGTACAAATAACAACAGGAGCATTATGAGGATAAACTAGTTGGCATAGTGCAAAGCTAAGCAGAATTTGACAGATTATGGGACTGTAAACCATCACAAATAACAGCAAAAGTAGGTGCAGTAGCATAAAAGAGAAACTGAGAAGTGAACATGTCATCTGGAAGACATCTGGATGATTCTGCAGAATACATTGCTGGTGCAAGTAAAGGTGAGATGAGCTTTTTTTTGAGAGATGTTCTGGCACATTCTCCAGGAAAGCCTGAGGGTAAAGAGTCTGTGAGATGGGTGGCAGGGATTATTCACCAAACAAGAGAGATCTGTCTTGTCTGAAATATTTTCTGTAAAGACATTGTATGCCCCCACACTGTAAATATACAGTTGGGGTCATAAGTTTATATTTGTCTTGCAGAATCTATAAAATGTAAATAATAATTATAATAATAATAAAAAAGAGGGATCATAAATTGCATTTTGTTTTTATTTGGTATTGCCCTGAATAAGCTATTTCACATAACAGATGTCTACATATAGTCCACAAGACACAATAATAACTGAATTTACACAAATGAACCAGTTCAAAAGTTTACATACACTTGATTCTAAATACTGTGTGTTGTTACCTGGCTGATCAACGACTGTTTTTATGTTTTGTGATAGTTGTTCATGAGTCCCTTGTTTGTCCTGAGCAGTTAAACTGCCCACTGTTCTTCAGAAAAATCCTCCAGGTCCTGCACATTCTTTGGTGTTCCAGCATCTTCTGCATATTTCACCCCTTTCCAACAGCGGCTATATGATGTCCAGATCCATCTTTTCACACTGAGGACAATTGAGGAACTCGTACACAACTATTACAAAAGGAGCAAACATTCACTGATGCTCAGTGAGGCAACACGATACATTAAGAGCCATGGGGATGTAAACTTTTGAAGAAGATGATCGGTGTAAATTGTTATTATTTTGTCTTCTGGGAAACATGTAAATATCTTATGTAGCTTCTGAATGGCAGTACTAAATGAAAAAAAAGATGTTTAAACAAAATAATAACAATTTACACTGAACATCTTGTTCAAAAGTTTACATCCCCCTGACTCTTATTGTAGTATGTTTTTTGCAGAGTCTTTTGCAGAGTCTGCAAGGTGTATGTAAACTTATGACCCCAACTGTATGCCTCAAACCACATCCTATTCTTCGGTAATGTCACCTGCTGATGTGGTTATGGTATGGTTTACTATAATCTATACACGCAGTGTAATATAACCCTGCATTCACAATGGCAGTCACATATTGTGACAAAACTGCTGGAAGTTGTTTCAGTTTTCAATGAGAGCTGGCGATCTGCGGTGACAGGAGGCTGTCCATTAGCAAAGTAAAATGAGCAACATAAAGTGAAGCAATGTGGTGGCTGCTAATGCGGGTGAATGGTGGTGGTATGCTTCCTTATCAGGGATGCCATCTTTGATAACTTCTGCCATCTTTGAATCACTTTTTTCTTTAGGCCAATTTGGTATCACTACTTAGTTGATGCATTTAATGACATCTAATGACAAACCTTCTCACTAAATTTGAATGCAGAATTTTCCCATAAAGAAAGTGTGTAGGTTAATGATATCTCTCGGAGCAGGCATATGTGTGGTAGCCTGGAAAAACACTTCCTTTGGTGAAATTTGGAAAGATTTTGAAAACTATGGGTTTTGCTGAACTGAGACATATTTCTCCTTTGCACGTACTGTACCTCAATCACAAGTAAAGTTCTAGCATTTGAAATGAGACTTTAAAGAAATTAGCTTTTAAAGATTCCATTACAGTTCCACTTAAAGGCACATTAATTGTTTAAAAGCAACTGCTATATATTAATTACACTTGCATTTAATTTCGTACATAATGAATAAAATATAAAAATAATAAATATGACAATAAAAACTGTCTTGTTTTCTAATGTGGTGGTTATTATAACAGCAAAGCACATATGGCTGTGAATGATCAGGTGTCCACATACTTTTGGCCATACAGTGTAGATACCATAATAAAGTTTTGGCAAAAATCTCTCCAGCTGCCATCTCGCCTTTTGTGAGTTACAGTATCTACTTCTTACTCCCATATCAATACACCTCCTTATTTATGAGGCCCATACAGTATGCCAGCTAAATGAATGATTTTAATGCCCTTAAACTAAAGTGTTTATCAAAATTGCATTATGAAGCATTACGTCTACCTTCTCAATGTGTCGTGAATGTGTTTTTTTGTGAAAACATTGCTAATAACTTATAAAAGGATATAGAAAAAAGCACAGTAACACATCTCAGTCAACTCAGAATGATAATTGATGGCTGTTGTTTTCTCTTCCACGTGTTTTGACATAAACCTTTCATAGATTCCTTTAAAAATATTTATGCAATGCTTATGAATATGTTATAAAGGCAATTATGTATGTTCCTTTCACATATAGTTCTTTTTCTTTTAATATGTCATGCATAAGAAATTGAATTAATCGTAAATCCTGAATAAAATATAGATGCAAATGAGATTAAAAAAAAAAAAAGCAGATGCATCACCCAATAACACTTTATAGAATGTGTTATTGCCCTACTGGGCTGTGTCGACATAATAATGGTAAGTCAACATGCCATTATTTTGAATACAATTCCACTGAGCAGTGCTGTGTGTGTGTGTGTGCGTGTGCATATCTGAGCATGTGTTGTCTATCCACAGGGCTAATTAGTTCTCATTCAGATGGACAGAGTGTGCTTGGAGGAAGTAGTCACTGAGCCCATTAGGGCAGGTCTTTTAATCCGAGTCCTGACCCGAGAGACAGGCAGATTAACTACAGAACAGCAGGCCACAGGGCCGGCACACACTTTAATGAGCAGGAGAGCCACGGGGAAGAGGAAAAACAGAGAGAGAGACAAAGAAGTGAGTAACAGAGAGAGAGTGTGCAGACAAGCCTGCTAACACATGTCTAAAACCTCACGAGTGTGTTAGCCTCATTCTGCACATTTCGCATCTCCATGCTCTCTTCAATTCCTCCAGGATGATTTCATTTGTGCTGAGGCCTCATGGACTTTGTAAAGGTGTTGCATGGAGGCAACGTTCCTTCAGAAGCACTGCTCTAGCTTCTCTGTCTATCTCTCATCCATCATGGTGATTGTTCTCTTCACTAGCAGCAGATTAAGGGTGAAAGGCTGAGGGTTTGCCCTCCTCCTTCATAGTTTGAGAGCACAGCTGTAATCGTTTCTGAAGCCTTTGCTTGCACTCGAGTCCAATTCATTTCTGCTCTGATCAGTTATGAGGGAAACCTGGCGGTATCTCTGTAAATTGGCTCTCTGCACACACTGATGTATTGCAGTAGGAGGAAAGGAACAGAGTTTTCTAGAATAAGTGCAAAGGCTCAAGGGGACATATAGTAGAAAAAAGTTCAAGAATTGTTTTCATACTTCTGAAAGTAGTAGTGTGTTGAAAATAAAACTGGAAAGCAGGATATTGACTACTTAAAACTTACAATGTTGCTAAGCAGAGCACTAATTGCCCTTTTTCTCATCATGTATCGATCCTTTATTAACCAGGACATTCAGATCAAAGTGTCTCTGGATGCAAATATTTATAGTCTACATTTCACTGTCAGAGTGAAATTCATAATTCTGGTTCATTTTTTTGTTATTTCTTGTTGATAAACCTGGTCGGGTTAGACTAGACTAGACCACTGCTCATGAGGCAGGAATACACCATGGATGGGACATAAGTCCATTGCAGGGCACATGCATTCACACCTAGGGGCAATTTATGGTATCCAGTCCATCTACCTGCATGTTTTTGAGAGACTGGAGGAAACTAGAGAACCCAGAGGAAAGCCAATGCAGACATGCACAGAACCTGCACAGAAACTGGCGCTGTTAGACCCCTGAGCAAAACCCTGCATTATGGGTAATACAAATGGTCTTTCAGCCTATATAGCACTCAAAAATAAAATAAGAAGTACTCTTAGATTCTAAGGACTAGTTTTAAAATGAATGACGTGTTAGTAAAAACACTAAACTAGACATGAATGCTAGCATTTGGAACATATTAGAAAAGCCCCAAAGGATGTGCAAGAATACTTCAGGAAATTGGGTTAGAAATAGAAAGAGACTGTGCTTAAAATACTCACTCTAATTGAATATTTAGGGCCTGATGGCTTCCCTTTCTGCAATCTAATTAATACATGACACTTGTAAGTCTTCCAGTGCATGCATTTTACATGCTTTATTTGCATAAATCTCATAGCACACATTAGGGATGAAACACACTGACTCACATGCATAAATATTTTGCAGATGTAAGTGGAATGAAATATAAATATTCATAAATATTGGGGGGAAAAAAAAAAAATATATATATATATACAGTATATATATATATATATATATATATATAAAAACATATACTTATATATATATATATATATATATATATATATATATAAAATGAAAACATTGGGCCTTGTATATCAACCTTTTAATAAAGGTGTGTGTAAATGTTTGCGTAAACCAAACTGAACTAAAAATTTCCGCCAGATTTACAATTGTTTCAGAAACGCTGATTTTCTTCATACTTGTGTGTATTTGTTGATGAATGCCAATCACCTGTAAATTTCCAAGTGCGTGCACAGCACAGTTGATTTGCATGTAGTGATGCCCACAAAACTCTGTAAAAGTTCAAGTGCATAGATGCTAAGAGCACAAAATGATAGATCAGGATAAAGCCTAAAAAACAGAAGTGGATTTTTATTTTGATTGACTGGAAATGAATGGTCAGGGTTCACTACTATGCCCATAAAAATATTTAATAATAATAATAATAATATGCGAGCACTAAATTTTCCGTCAGCTGAGGCATTTGTTGCGGCCATTGTGCAGACAGACCGGCCCGTCCTCTGTTTATATGGCACCATTTCTTTTGTCACAGTTGAATGATTAGTTTTATTTGTCTTAATTTATGGGTTTGTGTTTGCCCATGTTCTTTATTTTTTATATTCTTTAATTAATGCCAATAATATAAAATGACTGGTTTTCACAAAATGTTCTTGATGGTATTCTTATTCCCTGGCCTAGTGAATTAGCATGAGGATGTGTTTTTCATAGAGATTACAAAGCACTTCTGTAAGTCGCTTTGGAAAAGAGAGTCTGCTAAATGCTGTAAAAATAATAAAAATAAGTGATTTAAACTTGACAGTATATTACAGATATAAAAGTGCAGTAATCCATGCAGATAATATGATTCCAAATCTAAGTTTACATTAGTTAGTGTTCTTATGTGTAACTTTACACACACTCAGGACCATGAGTAGCATATGAACGTTTTTCTGATTTTCAGGAAAACCACATTTCTTGTAAATGCTCATACTAATGATTTATGCATAAATCTATTCATACCCAGCTTGATAAATAAGGCTTATTGTTTGGACTATATATTGACATATCCTTTACTGTTTTAACTAAATGAATAATTTACTGCTGTGCAGGCACTCTTTTATTCAGGGACAAGTGTATTTTGGTATTCTGTATTTTGTCAGATCAGCCTGGATCACAGTCCCACTGAGCTTATATCGCAATCCAAATAGGCTTATAAATGCAAATATCAAGATAAATGTATATATTTTACTTTCAGATGGTTTTTAGCTGTACTGCTGCATCTCAAGTGTCTTTATGATGATAGTTTGTAGGCATACAATTGCAATGCACAGTTCGTCAGCCCTCCTCCTTCATTCATTGGAAAGAGATCACCAGGGGGGCACTGCAAGCCAGATTTGGGTACTGGCCTATGATTGAAGTAAAATTTTAAAAGTCTACAGCCAAAGTGCAGCCTATTTTGTTTTCTTTTCCTCGGTTAACTAACTCATTAGGCTCAAAAACAAATTCTTTGGTCTTTCCACATTAACTGACATACACAAATTGTTTGTAGCAGGACACACTTAAAAACTGACAATGCTGCATGCATAGACCTATTGACATGGGTGACATCAAGCCAAAATGTAAATTTAACAAGTACAGAAAGTTAGCTCTGAGACTGAGAGGGCAAGGACCTTGTGTCTTGTGTCTGTATTATGTGGAATATGAATAGAATCATAGTTGTCTTTGGTGGATATCATAACAACCTCGAATTTCAGATCTCTCTCATAGTCCTCTGGGCTGAAGTGCTTGTTGCACTTCACTCATAAATATGCATCGTTTCTCTCAGGCATATTAACATCTATCACTAAAGCTTCTAACCACACTACATATTACAGACTCCTGACATCCCAGACATTCCATAATTTGAGCTCCTTCCTTCTGGCAGATGCTACAATTTGCTACGTGTCAAAACAACCACACACAAGAACAGTTTTCCCCAGTGGTCAGCAAACCCATTAATGGATATTTTATTATTATTATTAATTATTATTATTATTATTATTATTATTATTATTATTACTACTACTACTACTACTACTACTACTGATAAATGTATTGTTATTATTGTTATATTTTTTGCCAATTTAAGACAAAACACACTGAACTACATTACTTGTGTCCTTCACATAATATACAGTCAAGTGCAAAAGTTTGCACAGGCCAAAAAGAAGAAGACAAAGAAATTTAAATTAGTTAGCTTTGACAGATGTTCCTTCATTATAACATGTAACAGAAATGATATACTCTTAATATATTTATAGTGAAAAAGAAATTGTTTCCAACTTAATATATGTTATCTAGTCATGCTATTATATGCATTTTCCATTACAAATGGCTCCAACAAGACGTCTGGATAGTAAACACCTCTGTATCCTTTCTCTGGAAACCTCCTCTATCCTCACAGTTTCATTCCACTGATGGAGATTACAGAATCAGTTATGTACTGAATGGTCTTGAGGAGGCATCAGTTAAAGTATTGAGAGGAATCTAGTGCTGTGTTTGGTGGCACTGTGTTGTTATGATAGCAAAAAGTTTTTGAATTGAGCTTAAAGAATGACTCCACTTTGTAATGGCCCAACTAGGAGTCTGCCTAGTAAACTAGGCTGTTATTGATTACTGAAGAAACAGGTACCCTTGCACAATAACACTGTTGAGGAAATAAATTATGTTAGTAAAATCTCTGCTTTATTGCTCCCATCCAGCTTGCCTGTATCACCATAATATTTAGTGACTGTATCACAGTAATATTTAGCACCTAGCAACAATACAGATGTGGGTGTTTGTTTTGCAGTTGAGAGCCATATTAGACTTGATGTATGATGTAAACCTGGAGCTGAAGCTAATAGTTTGGAAGGTAACTTGCTGATCTCTTAGTCTACACATTACACATTTCAGGTGCTGCTTGTCATTTATTTGCTTCAGTTTGTAAAACTATCGATCAACTGAATGAAAAATGCCAGTGAGCAAGAGCTAGAATGAGGTGCGTATGTTAAAGAATCAGTGAGGAAGCACTGAAGCTGGAAGGCCAGTTTTAATAGCCACATTTGGTCCTATAGATAAGTATTTATAGATTTTTTTATAAATAGAAGGAAATATGTCTCTAATCCCAATAGTAGCACAGATTAGGTCTAGTGTCTTTTCCTGACCATTTTCGTCCATCATTTTTCAGCTGTTATCAACTGCATACTCTGATAGCAAGCATGTTTGGGTTGAATGGCCATATGAACCATGAAATACTCCTGGCAGTCACAAATGTGGACCAAAATGTGGACTTGCACCAAGCATCTGTTAATGCGTCAGTTTCAGAATGCATATGGGCTGCATTTATAAAACAACACACCAAATTTGATTAAAATATGATATGATAGTTGCCAATATTTTAGTTTAGTCACCAGTTACCTTCCTATTTACTGCTACTTATATCATGTCAAACTACTTCTTTCATAGATGAGATGTGGAAGTATTGCCTACCTGTATGGGTACAAACATTCTGACAGGTCAATATGTATTTTCAAGTGAAGGCAAAACTATCCTCAGGAGGTTTATCTTGCCATAAGACCATGGAGGTGGCTGTAAAGAGTGAGTACTGTTACCGAGGTGGTTGACATGAGCGTTACAATTCATGTTGTAATTGTTCTGCTAACAACAACAGCATAAGTATTCACTTAACTATATAATTATTCATTTAAAAGGCTTATGTTTTTTTCTAATTTAAATGGACACATGGAGGAACATGTTCACACAAGATAAAATGGCAAACAAAGCTATTTAAAATTATGAGCAGGAGCAATGCTAATTGAAGTGAAGTGACGTGTGGCCAAGTATGGTGGCCCATACTCAGAATTTGTGCTCTGCATTTAACCCATCCAAGTGCACACACACACACACCAGGAGCAGTGGGCAGACTTTTTTGCTGCGGCGCTCAGGGAGAAGTTGGGGGTTCGGTGCCATGCTCAAGGGTCTCACATCAGTCGTGGTATTGAGGGTGGAAGAGAGCGCTGGTCATTCGCTCCCCCCACCTACAATCCCTGCCTGCCTGAGAATCGAACCCGCGACCTTCAGGTTCACCTTCGGGTTACAAGTCCGACTCTCTAACCATTAGGTTACATTGTTCTTGCTGCCAAAGTAGAGAATGTTACATTCCACTCCCCAAACTCCCAGTCATTCACTACAAACTTCCCAGTTGTGCAGAGCCATTGATAACACTTACTGATGCTTGGCCTCCAAGATCTATAAAAACAGCCAGTTGTCTCAGATATATGTCGCTCTCAGTACTTTGGAGCCCCATGGAATGAATGTCATGTTTTGGCAACAGCTAATATCAACCTTTTCAACTATCATCAACCGTTTTATTAGAGATTTAGTTGCATGGCTGATGAAGGAAATTTGTCTGAAATGTCCTTTGTGTGTCTGGAATCTTAGTTTACTACACTTAACTTTTACTACATTTACTACTATTGCTGAAATACACTGCAGTCATTCCCTGAATTACTCTTCAGAATTGTATATATACTGTATAAAGTATTACCATTATCTTGCTGTGAGACTCTGAGTCTTACTGTTTCTCCATTTATAGTTCCCCCAGTTTTTCTAGTTGTTCTCTTTTTTTTTTCTTGCCTGTGACTTTAAACATTGTCAAGGATCTGCTTGCTGGCAATTCTGTTATTAAATACCTGCCATGTTGTTGGATCTGGTCATTACAGCTAGTGCTAAAACATTTTTGATGGATTTTCCTAGCTGACTCAGAGTCAGGGGACCAGGTGTAATTCTGCATCTGGAAAATTAGCCCTTAACATCTGTTCTCTCATCTTGTGATCAGAAACCCATAACACAAGATGGGCAGGGAATCACCACAGTCTCTTCTGAGACAGATGGTGGTTATATGCACTCAAATGCAACTTAATGAAAGACGTGAACCTGTTTGAGAGTTGAAGAATCCAGATATGGAATGGGATTTAGTCAATATCTTCACATCCGAGTTAATTCTGCACAGCAATCATTAACAAGCAAACAGGCAATGCATCTTCATCATTTGTGAGATGGGTTTCATTTTTCAGTGGAAGTCTTTAATAAGCAGAAACAAACCTCTGCGTCTTGAAAAAAGGGACCACAGAGCTATCCTTTCTTTTTCTTAGATTTACCTTTCTTCGGGCCTTCAAAGAACTTTAGCTCCATGATAGTTCCACACTCATTTTTCTTTCATGAACTCTGTGACTGGCACTGCATAATTCTGGGGAAAAAAAGGCAGAATATGACATATATTGGTGAAGGGTTTGACTGTGCAAGATGGGGAAGGTTGTGGTAAACCCTCTTTGAAAAAGCTTACTGTCACCTATTTTGAGGAGTTATGGTAAAAAGCATTCTCTAAAAAAATAAAAAAAATTAAAATAAAAAACTTACACAGAACAAAGAATAAAAAGTTCCCTCAATTGTAAAACCTTTGTTAACACGTGACAGGCAAAAGATTTAAATATTCAGCATCTAACACCACATAAGTTCTCTATAACACAGAAGACTCCTTCTCTTTATTCCTTCTCTTAATTCTCTTTAACACAGAGGACTTCTTGTTTTCCTCATTGCTGCTCCAGATTCACCCTCTTCATGCCCTGTGCACTGCCACCACCTGTTTCTTGTTTGTAGTCTAATTACGGTCTTGTTATGTGGCTTTGGAAAACCCTTCGCATATTCAAACATTTTCTACTATAGCTCTGAAAATACAGGCTTTGCCTTATTTGCATGTGTCTTAACCTCAAACCTCCTAAAAGTGAAAAGAGAGAAAATCACATTAAAAGTGTCAGCCAAATGAGCAAATAAATGTAATGTAATGTACGTATGTATTTATATCTTTATAAAGTGCAGCTCCATGTGGCTGTATATAGAATAACGTCATCAGCTACAGTATAATAAGTACTTAATATTTATATATCTGGTCTATGGCTAATAAGCAAACTCTGCATACAGTATATACCCATAGGTTACTGGCTTTTACTGAACCTGATAGACACAATACATCAAGGTCACGTAAGGCAACACAGCATGTTAAATAGTAGCTCATGTATATATTGGATGTGTCTAAGCATTTCATGCTGATTGATAAAGTGTAGGCATTGGCTTTGCTTCTAAAGCTCATCTGTACCAGATCTGCTCATGTAGAGATAGGAAGCTGCGACAGGCGGTTCCCATGATGCTCTGCTGAAATTACACAGAGAAATCAGCAGGACTGATGAGCAGCCGGTGTGTGCCTCATTTAGTGTCCTGCACTGCTGTTCACGTTGTATAGTCTCGCCATCTTTCTCCACTAAAACTTTGGGCTCCATTCAGAAGTTAAGGAGGCTTTGATAATATCTGTCTTTAGATAATATCTAAGAACAGCAAAAACTGTGGTGCTAGTGCCAGAGTAGATGTGAGGCCATAAACTAATCTCACCACGGCATCAGAGAATATATTGTATTTCCCAATAGCCGCTATGCATATGTATATTTCAGTGCGTTGCTTCATGTACTGGCCCTGCCTTTTACATTGGTATTGCATGATGTGTTGTGTTAATTATTATGTATTTTCTACAAGATGTTTAGCTTTTTGCATTATGCAAGGGGGTAAGAGCATACTGACAATGTTTAACAGTCTTTCTAATGCAGAACTAGCACAAAAAAATTGTAAGAGGGTGAGCAGGAAAAAACATGCTTCCTCTGAGACGAGTAAAGTCAACCTCCACATCTTTTCAGACTGTTGCTCATGCTGCATCACAGGGCGCATAACACACTTGGGATAATAAATACAGTGACACACAAATACAGTGACAACAGACAGGCTCAAAATGGGTTTGTGGTGCATGCTTGGCACGTCATTAAAAAAAACTCTAATAGAGAGAAAACTACATTCAAAATTACATTGTTAAAAGGAAAAATGAGGTTCCATGGCAGGTTATGCACTTAATAACTTAGACATAATTAGAATAAACATTGTGAAGGGTAGGATGCGTAGGGATATATGTTTGTTACACAGCACGAACCCTGCACAGAGTTTTTCCTCTCTCAAGAGTTGTAGATCTTGTTAGCTGATCTCTAGCTTCAGTCTCCCCGTTGATTTCCCTCTGAGAGTTAATGTTGACCTGCTCCCACACATTTAGCACATTTAGTGAGGGAACAGACTAAATCATAAATAAATGCTTGAGCTTTATAAAGGCGTTTGTGAGCATCAGGGAGAGAAATCAAAAGATTACTCACATGTAAGAGCATCTGGATATAGTGCATTTAAAGGAGTAATCAATCAGTTGTCTCCGATGGGAAAAAGCTGCAGAGACGGAGAGAGAGGGAAAGGAAACAAGTAGAAAGACAAGATATAAGAGCATTTTAGAGTGGTTAGGAGGAGGGTGAATAAAGAGATCATTAGAATTAGTAGAGGGGAAAAAGAATGAGTGTTACTGCCTCATGCCCAGTTCCTGGGATAGACTCCACATCCACCATCGGGAGCCACCATGGAAGAGTTGTGGGGAAGATGAACAAGAAACCTTTTTTTGAGAGAATAAGGAAGAAACAGAAAAGGAAGAAAGTAGGATTGTAACTGAATATGAATACATTATTCATGTTGAACAGATACAAATAGGAGGTGTTTTTGTTTTTGTTTTTTGTTTTTTTTCTTCAGTGAGCTTTCTAAAAAGGTTCACAGGGCATCTGGTTTAGAGTAGACGTGTGCATTCGGAATGGGTTCTCACAATACATAGCAAAAATGTCATGCGAGCAGGAGGCTTTTACTTTCATGGAGATGCATGACAAAGAAAGACCATGTTCATTAACATGATTGTGTGGTGCTGCCCCATGCATTTATGTAGTACCTACCTGGTCAGGGTCTCGGTGGTTTAAATTAGACTGCTTTTTAAAATATTTTTTTTATATTTTGGGAAATAGAACTAACTAAATTTGTTAGAAAATATCACTGACAATACAAACAAAAATAATAACTGTACAAACGTGATTAAGAAAACAGTCCCACACACATCTCTAGTTGAGACCAGTTATGAATTGATGAGGAACTGCTAGAATTCACAGACAGTGCTGACATTTCTACCTCTGAGTTTCTGGTTTAGGGTTCATAAAGTTTAGGCCACACCCACTACGGCTTTAAATCAGAATACATACAATAATACAAATATTTTGAGCACTAAACAAACACATATAGCTGCCCTGCCGTACACCACTAGAAGAAAGTGAGGCTAAGGGAAGGCCAAACAGAGAAAGTAAAAAGAAAGTGGGAAAACCTAAGAACAGCGTGATGACAGAAAGAGGAGAGATAGTAAGAGAGTAAAGTAAAGGTGGGAGATGGAGAAAAGAAGGGAAGCGGAAAAGAGAAGAAAAAGAGTGATTAAGGTGGGAAGAAAGCAAGAGAAAGAGTGGGTGTGTTGGGGAGAGAGAGAGTGTGAGAGAGAGAGAGAGAGAGAGAGAGAGATAAAACGCCCAGAGGAGTGTTGTGTCCTCATTCCATTCTCCTTCTGATAACTATCAGTTCTATGCCTGTCTACATCCTGTTTCCACCTCTCTGTTGATCTGTCGCTCTGCTAATCACTTCAGGCTTACTTACTTCCTTACTTACTTACTTACACACACACACACACACACACACACACATATATACACACACATGCATAAAGGTTATGTTCTGTGCCAGGAAGGTCAGAAAGACTTTGTGTTAATATGTCTATGGCGTATTTGATTTGTGTGTGTGTTTGTTTTTCCAAATAAGTACAAATGCATGCTTAATTAAGTTTCACAGGCGTGTGTATGTGTGTGTGTGTGTGCTGGTTGTAGTGAGAAGTCAGATTGAGACATTCATCAGAATTTTCTAGCGGCATCACTGTGTTTCCGTGACAAACTCAACCCAGCATCCGTGCAGCTCCTACACTCCACACTCCACACACACACACACAATATGGCCAAAAGTTTGTGAACGCCTGATCATCACACGTATGTCATGTTGAACATCCCATTCCAGCTTTTGTCCCCTTTGCTGTTATAATAATCTCCACTCTTCTGTAAAGGCTTTCTACTTGATTTTGGAGTTTGGCTGTGGGGACTTGCCCATTCAGCCACAAGAACATTAGTGTAGTCAGGCATTGTCAGACAAGTAGGCCTGGAGGGCAGTCGGTGTTCCAGTTCATCCCAAAGGTGTTCAGTAGGGTTCAGTCAGGGCTCTGTGCAGGCCACTGGAATTCTTCCACTCCAGCCTTGGTACACCATGTCTTCATGGACCTCACATTGTACACAGGGGCATTGTCCTGCTGGAACAGGTTTGGGCCTCTTAGTTCCAGTGGAAATGCTACAGCATAGAAAGACATTCTATACAATTGTGTGCTTCTAACTTTGTGGCAACAGTTTGAGTAAGGCTCACATGTGGGTGTGATGGTCGGGTGTCCACATACTTTTGGCCATGTAGTGTACATTAAGGTACAAACATCTGAGTGCACTTACAAGAATAGCATTTATTTGATTTTACAGTCATCATGCTAATACAGAATTTCCCTTAATTAATAAATGACATTGTCATTCTTGATTATCATTGCCATTCTTGAGTATACCGTGATTTACAACATTTTAATTTTAAAAGTGATTTACAACAGCCCACCCTTTTGGTGATGATTGCCACCATCTCACCATGTGATCAGCTTACGTCACCTTCATAAAACTTTCCTCCCATAATTAATCAACATAACCAAATTGTAGGGCATACTTTACTCAGCAGCACAACAACTGAATCAATTTTTCAACTTTGCTAAAGCTATTAAAAGCAGCATATTAAGAAAACACATTAATGGTGATCACTGATAGCACACTGTTTTGGATTTGTATTAGTGAAGAATGATATTTTAAAATACACAGTTTGGCAAACAACAACAGTTCTTTGTAGTGGATCTTTACAGGAGAAATGTAAAGACACAAGGAGGAGAAACGGATGCAGGAGTGCAGCTACACAGACACAGATGGAGGAAAAGAGAAGCTTGAGTGAACCCGTAAAATAAGAAATGCCTATTTTCATTTTCCCCAATACTCCACCTGCTAATCCAATGCACATTACTCAGTGGCACGTCCAATCCCCAGAGAGTGTTAAGATTAACACATGACTGAGTTTCATGAGGAGCTTTCAGAGTGATGCTGCCTCCTGTGTATTGTTTTAGTTAGAGACAAATTGTCAAAAAATTGGCTGTTATAGAGCTGTTTTACATGACAAGGAATGTGTTAGAACTTATGTGACTGATGCCGATTGTGTGAATGTAGAAGCCATCCAATGAGGTCTGTCAGACAGAAAGCAAAAGCGACAAGCTAATAAGCTGTATCCAATAGCAATTTCAGTAATATCACATGAGGAATTTGCTTTTAGTTAGATCGCCTCTCTGTCTTTCTTGTTCTCTCCCCTTTTACTCTTATGCTCTGTTTGGCTCTACAACTGAACTTCTAAAATTGATCTTTTAAAGCTCATGAGTTGTCCATCGACCTTTGAATTTCTACTTATTATGCATTGCACAAAGCTTTTTAATCCATATCTTGCTGCCACCAACCAACAAATACTTAAATATAATATTTAATACATCAAAATGTAATCTTTAGGGCTTTTTCTTTGTTTAGCCTTTGAACACTTTAATTTAAACTTTGGTAATAAACTATTTATTAGCAAGCAATGTTGTGCACACAGGCATGGAGCAAAAGACAAGTATTCACATCCAACCCTCCCCACATACCTCTCCTCCGCCCATACCGCACATATATTAGTTACTGCACAAATTCTGAGTAATGCACACATTTTAGTTATTACCTGTACTGTAGTTATTGTGCAATTTCCAGTTATTGTACATAATGCATTTATGGCACAGATACATATGTTATATTGTAGTTATTGCACATACTATAGTTATTGATATAGCCTGTAGTTTCAGCACCAAGTCATTAATATCTGTGAGTGACCTGTGTTATTACTGTGAGCTACTATTGTGTAGTGCACTGTTCATGAGGCTGACTGCCTTGGGAATGAAACTGTGTACTATATACTGTGCTAAGGCTAGCTTAGCAGTAGCTTTCAGTGGTAATGTAGACTACTGTTATAACAACAGCGGTAAACTCATGCAGCTGGTAAAATGGTCTGCACGTTATCATAAGGCATTCCGGGTTAGGAGAGCAACTTGATAACTTGTGTGTTGGTCCACCAATTCTTATTTACATACACTATATTGCCAAAAGTTTTGGGACACCCCTCCAAATCATGGAATTCAGATGTTCCAATCACTTCCATGGCCACAGGTGTATAAAATCAAGCACCTAGGCATGCAGACTGCTTCTACAAACATTTGT
>CM075004.1:16555405-16580916 GCA_037576675.1 Pangasius sanitwongsei | reverse complement strand
TGTGTGTGTGTCTTTATATATATATATATATATATATATATATATATATATATATATATATATATATATATATATATTTAGCTAGCTCATACAGTTTAGCTGTACGTACTACAGCTGTCAGCTGTCACAGTAATCATTTTTGATTTTTGATATTGTGTGTTGTGCCCAACTCGAGGACATTAGCATTATAATGTTGTGCAGTCTGGAAAATATAGTACACTGAGACAGACCACATCACAGACAGGTAAATGTGTGCAGGTGTGAGCTGTCTGGCAGATTTGTGTATTTAATAACTCTAATCCTGTTTTAATTAATTATGTGACTGAGTTCACATCTCCCCTATAGAGTGAGATCTGGAGTACCTGCAGAGTAAAGTTGTCTTTCTGTTTCCATTCAGTCCTGACATCATACATCCCTCTCTCATTAAAACCCACCAGTCTGTGACCAGATTTGAAGAATTAATGACTCTGAAAACTAACCTGCCAACGACCACTAGCCGAGTGTGAAATGTTCTCAATTTTCTGTCTCTGTTCAGTCCCCAAACACAGAGTTCAGGAGATTTCCATCCTTTCTTCTGTTTTCAAAGATTTAAATCAAAAAGATTGAAACCAAGATTTAATCCATAAAACCTAAACTTTGCACAGCTTTATTTTGTGCTCTCTATCAGGCCACATTAACAACGCCATAGGCGTTTATTTTGGCATCTGCATATTTTAACATTTTAATGAAGCAGTCATGATAGGTTCAGATCCAAATTATGTGCAAATGCAGTCACAGTGTTAGAATAAAGAAAACTAAAATAACGCTTAAATTAACTAAGTAATTAGAGTAATAAGCATGGTGAAATCTGTTTGGAATGAGCAAATCCAAGATGGTGTTATATCTATAGTCTTATTTTTAAATCCTCACTGGGACTTTAGCAAGGCTTCCAGTATATTGTTTTGAAGTATGGTGACTGCTCATGGGCAGGGCTAAACATGTTAGGGCAGAGATGCAAGACCAGTAAAAGTGTTTAGCAGAAAGCAAAGATTATGGTAGACAAGACTTTGCATATGATCACACTGCTTAAGCACTCTCAACTAATGAAACACAGATGCATGCACTAATCAGTCCTTAGCCAGTGCCTAGTCAAGGGTGGAGACAGGATATATGCAACCTATATACATATATAGTAAACCCACACAGACACAGGGAGTATAAGAGTATAAGAAACTTTACAGCTGCAGGTTACCCGGTTTGGCTATGCTAACTTGCTCCTTGGTGTGAATGAGTGTGTGAATTTGTGTGCATAGTTCCATCCAGAGTATGTACATGCCTCACGCCCAGTGTTCCCAGGATAGGCTGGTAGGTCTGAAGCAGTTACTAAGGAGGAAAGAATTGGTCCCTAAACACTTACTTAATTTAGATTAACATTTGTGCACCACCAAAGGTAGCAAGCTTCCGCTTTGAACTCCGCTTCCCACTTCCAATTCACTGCTATAGCGCAACACTCGTGAAACCAACTCCAATTCCAATCAACATCACAGACTACAAACCATGACAATTGATTCACTCACATGCTCAAGTTCACCAGACTTCTGATTCCACTGACACCTGACACCTTCCCAAACACACTCACCCTTAAATAACCTGGACTTTCAAACACTCTTTGTGAAGTCTCGCTCCTATGTAGTTCTAGTGATGATTTCAAGCCTTTTGATTCTGTGTATGCATTTTGATATTAGTTCACTTGATACTTTGCTCTCATGTTTGCCTTGTAAACCCTGTTTCTTGATTGCCTGACCTGTGCCTAATTTCTGATCGTGTTTTTGGAATTGCATTTTGGATCGTTTTGCTTGTTTTTTCAGTAAACCTGCACTTGCAGCCAACATCACCATCTCCCTGACAGATGCTTTTTCTGCTCTATTTGCTACACAGTGCCACATTTATTAATAAAAATACAGAGAATCTATAGAACAAATATGACATCTTGGCAAAAAAAAAAAAAAAAATCCAAAAATCCTGTCTATGGAAGCAATGTATCAAATTATAAACTCACTTAGATCTCTACTGTTTAACTTAAGCTTATATGATTTTGTGCATACAGTATATTGTTTCTTTATTTAAAATTTGTCTGTGAACTGTTATTTTATGTATAACTTGGCATTTTCAGAAACTGTCAAATAATATAGTTTTTCATTGTTTGTGGCAGGGTTAACTACATAGGCTGATTGTTTTATCACACCAACACATTATAGCGTTTGTACTTTTTCTAAGTGGTAATAAATCATATCAAAATAAATCAGCACCAGACAGGCAGGGCTGCAGATCATCAAGCTTGCTGCAGTCTGAGAAAGAATCACTTTTCTGCATTTGTTCTACACAACCGACTCCAAACACAAATTCACTTTCTCTCTATCCATCTTGAGGCCTCCTCCTTGCTCTCAACTTCTGTGCGTGAAATTGAATTTTATTTCAGGCTGAGTGCAGACGCATGGTTGCAGAGCTGCCATGTGCCTGTGTGGCTGACCCCAGGCACGCACAGCTGGGCATCACATCTGCCAATTAGTGGTGCGGAAGTTTCAGCTTCAGCCGACATGTGTGCTACGAGCGACCCACAACCGGTGCCACAGCCTCGTCCATCTATATGCACTCATGTGGAGAAGCATATGTGATTGGGCAAGTGTTAGTGAGAAAAGGGGGTTATGCGATGAAGGAACAGACTGTTCTGAGCATTTTGTGTCTTTCTTGCTCTTTTGATGAATAAGCTATCCGTGTGAACTAAGCATTGGTGAGTGACAGATGGATGACTGTCAGATAACTGAAGGGTTTGGATTTCATGGTGTGATTGAAAAGTGGAGTTCATGTTAACAGTGAACAGGCAGTTGCTCTATTAGACTAAAATAAACAGCATCTTAAGCCGTTTTATTTATAATTTCTTTAAATATATTGTTTTATTTAAAACTTAAATATTTACCTTAATCTATAATTTGGTGTACTGAATATATACTGAAGTTGATATTGATAACATAATAAATATATACATATAGGTTGAATATTAACTGCATATAACAGCACTGTTGAACTGATTGGTCAGAAGGGGTTGATTAATATTCTCTTACAGGAGTAAATCATATATATAAATTTATAATATATATTTATAATATATATAAATTTTATAGGTTTATATCAATGCACTCGTTCTAATATGTTATCGTTTCTAACAGCTGATTCGCAGGGACAAATCCAGGTTTTTATTTAACAAACACAAATAATCCTTGATATGGTGAAGTTTTCTGTTAGGAGAGGTTTATGGAACATTTATGTCTCGGATGTTAGTGCTTTGTAACAGTTGAAAACAGTAAAAGTTTTCCTGCACAGGAGAGTCTTCAGGACTTTGTACTTTATGGCTTCTCAGTAACATGACAAGCTGGATTTTTATTAACTTCCATAGAAGAAAAAAGAGCGGTTGGTGAGGGAATAACTGTTTATAGCTGCTATAAGGTAAGTGATAACAGGAAGTGACTTGTCTTGCACAACATTAAACGTAGCTAATAACATTAATAATCCAAGAGGAATAAAAATCTATGGGACATGCTGTTACTGAAAATTAATCAACTTTTTGATGGTACCAGCCTTGACTGTTTTCCTATAATAGTATACCCTGCTGTATTTTATTCCTTATTTATTAAAAGAACAACAACTATACTTATACAATGTGTATGAGGAGCATTTTGGTTTTAAGCAATGCTTCAACAAATTCCATTTAAAAGATTACTTTGCATTAGCATAATTACACTATAATGCGATGTCTAAAGAAGTATGGTCCAGACTTTTGACAAGTCAAGTACAATTTCTTTGTTAAGCCAGCTGCAATTTAGCCCTTGAAAACCTAACCTGACTTATAAGTCATGATTGTGGGCCAATAAATCAGCATGATTCCTGAATGCATGCTAGTGCCTAATTCTTCTATTTGCTAGGTCGTTCCACAGTGCCAAAGCAGCTTCCCTGCATGCTTTTATTTCTGCACATTGAAACTAACTGCTTGTTGCTGTTTTAAACAGACTGCTTACGTACACAAATGAGCTCAAAATTAAGTTCACAATTAGTTTTCCAAATGCCATAGAATAGAGAGAGCAGGTATTAGATAATGAGAATGATGGTGAAACATTCAGTTAGTTCCAGTTATTTGCAGCTGACAAACACCAGCAAAAATTGTGTGTACATTGATGTTGGTACACATATTCTCAAGTCAACTTTTTATTCATCCCATGGTGTGTGAAAACCTTTAAAATGGAGCATTTTAAACAGTTTATACATGAGGTTTCTAGATTTTTTTTAGTGCTTTCTCTTCAATAGCATATTTAACTCAACTCATTAACGGTTTCACAACAACTTGTGATGACACCAGTTCAGAGCAAAACCTCAATTTAATTCTGCCGAGTGATGTAACCTTAAAAAGAATTTAAAATAAGCTCGTTAACATAATGCACAAATCTCCTTTTTATTCTTAGGTTTGTGCATGTGAACACCTACTTCAATTCAGATCAGAAGTGTTTAACAGGGTGTGCAGTATATCCAGACATGACCATTGCCAAAAAGTGATTTTGTGTTGCCTTAAAAGGACATTTGGGATCATTATCTTGATAAAGCATCCATTTACAACCAAGTCTTAATCCATAAGTCTTAGTCATGCTGGTTTTTTTTTTTCCTTCAAGAAAGACGTTTTTTGTGCAACACTTCCAAACAGCTTGTTGCTGTGAAGGTGCTATCTGATAGTTGCTTTTGAAACTTGAAAACTCTGAGAATCAACTAAACTGTGCAATTCTAAAATAATCTCTGGTAACACTTTATTTTGAGGAACACATTTAAGGGGTTAATAAAGGTCTTGCTCTTTATTTAACTGAGCTGAAATTAGACAATTTAAAAAGGTTTATTCACTAAGTATTATTCATAAAACCTATTCATAAAAACTTGTATTATTACATAACTTGTAAATGTTTAATAATTGCAACACATTATTATTGTTGTTGTTGTTGTTGTTGTTAAAACCTTGTTGTGCAAACTATTGAGCATGAAATCATAACCTAAATTCACATCTTATTATTCTTAATTGTCTTAATGTTAGACCTTTAGTTTCTAGTGTCAAGTAAGTTCGGGGCTTTTAGAGCTAGTAAAAGCCGAATAATTCACTAATACATTAATGTGTGTCCTATATTCTAATGTGGGATTTCAGTCGTCACTAATTGGGGACTAAAAAGTGCTTTACTGTTCATCATTATAATTATTTAGTTGACATATAGGCTACTTTATTTATTTAGTGTTCACACAATTCATAGCCAGTCTCCCTGTCAGCTATAGAACACAAAGGTAAACACAGAGAGCCCTTAAAGCCATAAACTTCACAAGTCACTTGATGCTACTTAGAATCTAAAGGTCTAACATGGTCAATTAAAATGAATAAGATATGAATTTAAGATATTAGTTCTTGTATAACAAGGTTTCAATAAAGTGTCTAGTGTACATTAATACAACCACTTTTATGCGTCTCATCATTACATTCATTATGGAAAATAAAAAGGCACATAACATCATGTGTAAACAAATAATCATGTGTAAACATCTTAAGTGGTCCACATGCATTTGTTTATTCCTGCTTTTCTCTCAAACACACTTTCAAACACAATTGACCATTTCATCACATACTTATATATACAGTATATATACAGTGTGTGTGTATATATATATATATATACATACACATTTTTTTTTTACTTTTATGGAATATCATCATCACCTGATAAACACTCGCTGCTGCTAAGGACGGCCCCATATGTACAGCCTAAAGATGACCATGAGATTACTGTGGATGGTACCACATAGAAACCATAAAGATGGCTGTGCCTTAGGACAGCAATTTGCTCCAAACAGTTTTGCACTCAAGTCTCGATCATTGAACAGTTGATAACTTAAACACAATAGACTTCAAGCTAAAACAATAATGAATTCAGAAATGACTCTGATGCTTATACTCATAAGTTATTCACAAGCTCATAGGTTCCTGGTTACAAAATTGCACCTTTTGACTATATAGTATACAGCTATGGAAGAGAAATTATTTATAATCGGTCTATCCAGTGTCACCCAGATGAAGGTGGGTTTCCATTTTGAGTCTGGTTCCTCTCAAGGTTTCTTCATCATGTCATCTCAGGGAGCTTTTCCTTGTCACCATCGCCTCTGGCTTGCTCATTAGGGATAAATTTATTCATTTAAAATTTATATATTTCAGTAAAGCTGCTTTGTGACAATGTCCATTGGTAAAAGCCCTATACAAATAAAAGTGGATTGAACTGAATTGAACCGTTAGCAAAAATAAATAAATAAATAAGCACATATTAAGTAGAAACTGGGGTTGATGGATTCACTGTACATGCAGTGTATCATTGACAACAGCATTAAGTGATTACATGCAGTGAAATGCTCCCTAGATCTGGTGTCCATTTGGGTCAAATTACTTAAGCCCACTTCAACTCCTTAACAGCTCATCAGTAATGACTGACAGAGATGTAGGTGTATGTGAAATACAATAGCAGGTGTTATAAACATGAATGAGGTGGGTTACTTTATCGATGATTCATTTTTCAAAATGCCTTTGGAAAAACTAGAAGTAAATAAAAATTCAACTGCTCAGTTCTGTGTTTGGATTTGATTCTCTAAGTTGCTGAGGTGGCTGCCAAATTAATGTAAAAACTTAAAATATAACACCCAACAGATTTTGCATGGGTAATTACCTCAGCTAGACACAGAATACACTGGGTTTGATGAGGCATTCTTTGAAGATATAATTAACAGTGCGTTAGCATGCCTATTTTAATGTGTTGTGATTTAGCTTCACTTAATTAGGGAAGGAAAAAGTATGCATTGTTTTAACTCTCGTTAAATCATTATGAAAAGGCTGTTTATTTTTTAAACTCTGCACTTCACAAATAGATATGTAATTTATAGATTATGCACAGCTGTATATGTTACTGTCGGATAATGAATATTCAGTGTCATGTTTTGCTTTTCTTTATGCATATGGTCTCATACTGATAAGTGAGTTTTCACTGCACTTTAAACCCAGTGCAACATCTGGACATGGATTAGAGGCATTCATTGCAGGGCACCATGCACACACACATTCACACACTAATTCACATCTAGGAGCAAATTACATGTTAGTACACCTACTGAGGACACAGAAAATACAAAGCACACACAAACAGTGATTCATGGTCAGGATCAAATGCATTTTTAAACGTGTCTATTATGTGATTTACATAGTGAATAAAGCAATAATAAAACTAATGTGAAATAAAAAAGAGAAGAAGAACAAACAGACAGAAAAAGACAATAAAATAATTGTCTTACTATGAATATAAGGTGTCCATGTTGTGTATGTCAGTGATTCTTCCTACTTAAGTGTGAGAATGTTTCAGGAAGAAAAATAGAGTAATGTACACATCTAAAAAGAATAATGCAACCAAATGACTATAACATCTGATAGATTTTTTAAAAACAGTAAAATGAGAAAAACAAATTGAACCTAGTAATAAATAAGAGCATCAGTCAATCTCTGGGTTTCAGGGTGAGAATTCCAGAGCTTAGGGAGATGTATATTTTAGTCATTTAGTTCCTAGTATGATCTGGGTGAGCTAGCAGGAGCATATTTAACACACACTACCAGTCAAACATTTGAACACACTAGATTGAATATACACTCACTGAATACTTTATTAGGAACACCTTTACACCTACCCATTCATGCAATTATCTAATCAGCCAATCATGTGGCAGTAGTGCAATGCATAAGATCATGCAGATACGGGCCAGCAGTTTCAGATAATGTTCAAATCAACTATCAGAATGGGAAAAAAATGTGATCAGTGATTTTGACTGTGGCATAATTGTTGGTTCCAGATGGGCTTATTTGAGTATTTATATAACTGCTGATCTCTTGGAATTTTCACACACAACAGTCTCTAGAGTTTACTCAGAATGGTGCGATAAAGAAAAAACATCCAGTGAGTGGCAGGTCTTTGGACGGAAACCTCTTGTTGATGAGAGGTCAATGGAGAATGGCCAGACTGGTTTGAGCTGACAGAAAGGCTACAGTAACTCAGATAGCCACTCTGTACAATTGGGTTGAGCAGAAGAGCATCTCAGAATGCACAACACATTGAAACATGAGGTGTATTGGCTTCAACAGCAGAAGACCATGTCAGGGGTTCCGGTTCTGTCAGCCAAGAACAGAAAGCTGAGGCTGCAGTGGGCACAGGCTCACCAAACTGAACAGTTGAGGACTGGAAAAACGCAGCCTGGTCTGATGAATCTCGATGTCTGCTGAGGCACACAGATGGCAAGGTCAGAATTTGATGTCAGCAGCATAAATCCATGGACCCAACCTGCCTTGTGTTAACAGTACAGGCTGGTGGAGGTGGTGTAATGTTGTGGAGAATGTTTTCTTGGCACACTGTTAATACCAATCAATCATCGCTTGAATGCCACAGCCTATTTGAGTATTGTTGCTGACCTTGTGCATGCCTTCATGGCCACAATTTACCCATCTTCTAATGGCTACTTCCAGCATGACAATACACCATGTCACAAAGCAGAAATCATCTCAAACTGGTTGTATGAACATGACAACGAGTTCATTGTTCTTCAGTGGCCTTCCCAGTCACTGGATCTGAATATATTGGAACATCTTTGGGATGTGGTCTAACGGGAGATTCGCAGCTTGAAAGTGCAGCTGAAAAATCTGCAGGAATTGCGTGATGCAGTCATGTCAACATGGACCAGAATCTCAAAGGAATGTTTCCAACATCTTGTAGAATCCAGGACACAAAGAATTGAGGCTGTTTTGAAAGCAAAGGGAAGCCCTACCCAGTATTAGTATAGTGTTCCTAATACAGTGTTCTCTGAGTGTATATTTTTCCTTGACTTAAGAAGTCAGAGCTTTTTGTGCCTGTTATGGACACCAATGCGATACACTGTTAAAAAGTTACTGTAAAATGTACAGTAAACAAGTGTAAAACATGGTTACAGTAAAGTACTGTAATATCTTAGATCATATAAAATAACACATAATCCAGTACATTTGCTCATTTGGCCAATGCTTTTAAAACAGGAACTTTTTTTATGCAGGATGCAACTGAACTGAAGGTTAAGGGTTTTGCTCGAGGCCTCAACCATGGCAGTTTGGTGGTAGTGTTGCCAGTAAATTACTTTTTTTTTTTTTTTTAAACAGTGTAGTAAAAAAAATATTTTTTAAATTAAATTAAACTTACAGTTTTGTAATTTTGACTTGTCCTGTACTTGTTTTGTGTTCATCCAATTAAATCTTCTCTAGAATATATATACAGTATACTACATGGGTTGTCTGTGCATTTTTTGCTCTGCTTCTTCCCACACACTATTCCCTTGGTTGAGACAAAATTGTTGGCATTTATGCATTTCAAAAAAAGGTGGAATTTGGGTGGAAAGAGGGTGACAGCATTTTTTTATGGTGTGTTTTACCACCTTGGGGCTGTTCAAAGCCGGAATGTCTCACTACCTCAGACTGATTTAGAACACAATTCTGTCTTTATACAATATTTGGGCTTCTCTATCAGTAACAGTGAGTAATATTATATCTCCCATATAGACTCATCAGATTTCTCCCAGTGATGACCCTGCAGGTCTCCATCACCATCAGTGCCACTGACAGTTGACCTTGGCTCAAAAATGTGCAGTGTAACTCCAAAAACAAGTATAATCTCAACCTACAAAATCAAATCATGTCTCTCAAGCCTTAGAGTTGATGTGGACTTTAAAGACATTTTGAAAAAGGCTTTGTTTCCAAGACACATGCAAACAGTAAAGTTAATGCCCATGTATACATTTAGTTCTGAATCAAAATGTTTTTAATAAGTACTTTTTATTTTGAGCAAGTAGTTTTTAATTGAAAGTAAATTTCCCCAAACAAGTAGTTCATTTAGAAAGAATAAGAAAAGCTGCAAACAAGTGCTCCTGGGTGAAGCTCCCTGATGAGGCTGGTTGATGCCAAGAGTGCACAAAGCTTTAACAGGAATACTGTTAACAATTTAAAATATCAAATTGACTGGTTTGACACTTTTCTTAATCACAGCATAATTCTATATACAGTTTATATATATATATATATATATAGGTGCTAATACACAGTGCTACTATTTTCATTAACATTCTTAAACAGTAGAAATGAAGACACCCTTCTATGAGCACTAATTTTGACTTACAAAGCTTAATTAATTGTAGAAGTACTCAATAAAGGGATTTAAGAGCTATGACAAAGTGATTCCTCACTTTAGTAAGCATGATTCTGGTGTTGGCATTCTGAACATGCAAATGACTTAGCCCTTAGGTAGGCAGCATTAATGAATATTGTATTAATCCAGTGTACAAAGACATTTAGAAGTTTTTCATTATCAACAGTGGAAAGAAGTGCATGCAATTTTCAGAGACGTTTGCATGAAGTTCTGAGACATCCAGTAAAAAATGTAATTTAATTTATGCTCAAACAATGTGCCAGCAGACTATAGGTATCAGGTACTAAAGACAATATAGATAAATATAGATGTCATTTTCTTTCAACATAGCAATGAAAATGTATTTATTGTCAACCCACCAGCTAGGGGATTAATATATGTAGATTAAATAATGAAGTGCCCCTAATTTAAAAAAGAGGGACTCCACACAATACAATATAACACCTGGATGTGTGAGTGCAACATGATAATGACCAGTGAACTAGTCTGACAATGGCTACATTTACATGCACATCAAATTCATTTTAAGGTCTATATTTGGGTTGCAGCCAAATTCTGAATACGATGTTTGGAATATTTCTGTATACATGGTTGCTGTAGGTATGTCTGAGTTGTCATTCCTAAATACCTAGCCTACAGCTAAGCATCTGTTAGCACCCACAATTCCTTGCGGACTGAGCATACGCATATACTATATCTCCTTTTAGTGGATTTTTCTGAATAACGTGTTTACATGCAACAAATTTCCGACTAAAACAGGCATATTCCAGGGGTGGGAATTGGAATTTGGGGAATCAGTATATTGTCTTAATCTGAATTGGGCAATCAGATTGTGGCATTTACATGACTCAATACTAAATAGAATATTGCCAAATTCTGATTAATATCAGTATATTGATGTGCATACGTAGCCAATGAGTCAGAGAGACCAACCCATTTAATGTGGACAAATGTGTCAAAAGCAGAACTTAAATCTAGGAGAATAAAAGATGGACAGGCTGCCTGAATTAACCTCCATATCAGTATGAACTTAGAAAAGTGTTGTTTCAGTGCTAGTTGAGGCACAGCAGCAAGACCAATTTCCACTGTTTCTCTTGACTATTGGAAAGTACTTTTCAAACATTTTGCCAAGAAATGGCATATTGGACATCTGTAGTTATTAAGCACCAGGGAGATTCTTCACTCAGGCCAGCCAATATATATTTTGGGGCTTTGTGGCGAAAATGGCATGCTGTAGTGACATATTGATTATATTCAAGACATTAGCCAATAATGAGCTAAAAGAAGACAAAGACTGCTTGAAGAAGTAGGTAAGGGGTCAAGTTTGACATGACACCAGTAAGAGCAACATGACATTAGTAAGTGTTCTGAAATCAATAGGTGAAAGAGTAGACATAGAGCTTTTTCATCTCTGCATTGTGGGAGAGCAATTACCTGTTTTGCTGCCACTTAAGTAGAAAAATTCCATCAATATTTATATAGGAAAATTTGCGCATATTCAGACTTCGTCTATGCACACACTTAAGTTGATTTTCTGGATGCGTCATTCATGTTATGCAAATTACCTGTTTGTAGTTCATGCTTCTGAGACACGGTTTCTCAATAATGCCTAGACCATCTCCTTTAAAGAGAGTCCAGTAGCAGAAATACGAAGATACAGGCATCTCAAGAGTCATGTGAGACAATCAGGTGGCCATTCATTCCTGACAAATAAATCAATGTTAAGGCATTGAGTTTAGAGAAATATATTTTAATTTTCAGGGCAGAACAGAGGTGGAGCAGGTAGCATTGTCACCTCACAGCTCCAGCATCCCTGGTTTGATCCTGAGCTCAGCTTACTGTCTGTATGGAGTTTTGCATGTTCCTCCTGTGTCTGTAGTTCTCCAGTTTCCTCCCACCTCTCAGGCTGGTAGGTGGATTATCTACTCTACTTTGAATAAGTGAGTGAATGTCCCTCCAGAATGTATTCCTGCCTCATGCCCAGTGTTCTTGGGATAGACTCCAGATCCACTGGGACCCTGAATAAAATGGTTATGCAGTAAATGATAGATGCATCAGTTGTAATTAGGGACAAGTAGGCATGCAATATCAAAGGAATGTTATGTAACTCAATTTTAGTTCTAAGTCATTTTTCTTCCAGCACTTTCTTGAAAGAAGACTGGTACTATCTCTTCATATTCCATTTTTTTCCCCCACTATACTTTTTTTTTTCTCTTTCCAGGCCCCATCTTTCTTTCTTTATGGGCACCTCTCTGCTGTTTTGCTCTTATAAGTCAGTATATCCTTCATCTCTCTCTTTTTGTCATCCTTTCAATTTGTGCTGTCCATTTGATGGATGCCATGGTGATTTTAGAGAAGTCGAGTATCAGCTTTAAAGTTTTCATTATTTGTGAGATAACTGAAGGGTTTGCATCTCAGTGAGTGTGTATTTGTATGTTTGTGTATACAAATCTGCACCTCAATAAAACTTGAGCGTAAGGAAATTAACACACTTCTGTTACTGTGTGTGTGTGTCCAGCACAGATACACTTATCTGTGGACGGATATTAAGGCCTGGCATTGTTTGAACCCTGTGTCTGACTCAACATTGTTTATTAAAACCATTCCCTGCTGGGACTCAGCACAAAATGTGTCAAAATGACACAACAACAGCATGTCCATGTCATATACCTTCAGAGTTTTTGCTCTTCATCAACCCTGATTTTGTGACAAAATTGCCAGGAGAAACAGAGGTTCAGATCTGAGATCAGCCCTGGGGACAAGGGAGTATGTTTCAAATCATTACAGAGATGTGAATGTGTGGGAGCATAGTGCCTCGCGACTGACTGGTGTCCCATCCCTGGTGTATTCCTCCATCATACCCAGTGATCCTGAGACAGGTTTTCAATACAATGACCAGGATAAATAAAGTTCCATTCAAATCTCTGTATAAATGTTAAATATTAAATGTTAAATAAATATTAATATATAGTGCTAGCCTAGTCTGCAGTTAAAATTGCTGTTTTACACACCAAGACACTTTTTATTTGAATTAAAAAACAAACTCATGAGTCAGCCATCTAAAGCACTAATATCAGTAGAACAAATTATAGTTCTCAAAGGTGACTCAATCATTCTTGACTAATATTTGTCCAAAACAGTGTGTTCTCATTGTGAAGATAAACAGGTATATGGAGAACATTCTGAGGATAAGTCATTAATTTTCTGTGAGAATTGAAATGATTTAAAGATTTTTCATATTGGGGTAACAAATGTCTGTCTCCCATTAAAAATAAGACACAGGTGGCATGTGAAACAACAGGGGCAGAGCAGGAGGCAGTGCGCTTCCATACGCTGCTTCTATATCACCATCGTGGATATTCAGTAGCTAGCACTAGCATGTTACTAGGCTGTTAAATCTGTTTACATATAGTGCCTCCAGAGAGTGTTCACCCCTAGTGATTATTTCTCTTTTTGCTGTGTTGCACCATCAAATTATATTAAAATAGGAATTTTTCTCCTGCTCCTTTTGAAGTGACTATCTACAGAAATAAATTTAAATAAATTATTTAGTATTTAATGTCCTAAGTATTATTTAAAATAAAAAAAATCTAAAATCTATTTAACTGATAAGTATTCACACCCCCTTTCTTTTAACAGTCTAAATTAGGACTAGTATTTCATTTTCTTGAACCCTCACACTAAATATATTAAATAGGGCGCACTTGTATTCATTTCAATGAATGACCAATTGTATGATTGCACAATAAATATCTCTGATTTTGGGAGGTCTCACAGCTAAAATGGCAGATCAGATCAGCCCAGCTGTGATGAGGACCAAAGGACAACTAAAGTTGTTGAAGAAGGTTATTAAAAGCTTAGCAAAGCTTTGGACCTTCCTAGGAGCACTGTGAAATTCATTATATAACTAAATAAATCACTCCGTCCTTCCACATTGAGCGCATAGGGAAGAAGGTCATGACAGCTATGACACTGACAGAGTTACAGAGCTTACTAGCTGAAATAAAAGAACCTGTGCAGACAACAACAATATCATCAGCTCTTCACATATCCAGCCTCTGTGGAAGAGTGGCCAGAAGGAAGCCACTTCTGAGAATGGCTAACATAAAGGCACACCTGGAGTTTACTAGAAGGAATGTGACAAAATCTGAGAGCTTCTAGAAAAAGATTTTGAGCCATTTGGTCTAAAAGCAAAGCATGCTTTGTTCGGCGCAGGCTAAACACTCACCCAGGTAACACCATTCCTACCATCAAGGATGGTGGTGGTAGCATCATGCTTTGGGGTTGCATTTCACCAGGAAGAACTGGAAATCTTGTTGCCAGGGCAACACAGATGGAGCCAAATATAAGCAAAAACAAAGTTGAGTAGAACCTGTTCCAGTCAGCCAGAAATCTGTCAAGGGTGAAAATGTGCATCCCAACAGGACAATGAGCCAAAGCACAGGGCAAAACCTACACAGGAATGGCTTGGGAAAAAAAGAGGATTTGTGTTTTGGAATGGTTAGGTCAAAGTCCAGACAACTGAAGATCTTTGGCATGACTCGAAAATTGCTGTTCACCAACATTCTCCATCTAAATTGGCAGAGTTGGAGAAAATTTGCATTGAGGAGCTGAAGAAAATCAAAATGTGCAAAGCTCATATAGACTTATCCAAGACAACTCAAATCTGTAATTGCTGCAAAAGGACAATGCACTAAGTACTGAGTCTGGGGATGGGGGGGTGAATATTTTTTCAGTGAAGCAGTGTTTAGATTTTTTTTTTTAGAAATCTTTAAAAATAATTCTGAGGGCAACTAAATAATTTGTTTAGTATTATTTCTGTGGTGAGTCACTTTATAAGGAGCAGAAAAAATCCCATTCTAATTTATTTAAATTTGATGTTGCAACACAACAAAAAGAGAAATAATCCCTAGGGGGTGAATACTTTCTGCACATAAATGCTTTCAAAGCTAGGAACAATGACTGTGGTAGCTTACTAGCTTAGTTACCTCAGTTGCACTTTTGACTTATTTGTTAGTCTACTCACTCACATTTCTAGATATGTTTATATTTTTTTCTGTGATAATACATGAAAAGGTGATCAATTATTCATAGTTTTAATTTATTTATGGTTGACTATTCTGTTTTTGATATGTAGCCTCAAAGACCTTTACTTATTAATTGATGGATGATCACTGATTTTCATATGCCTAATTCTAATCCTGTTATTTATGTAGCCACTATTACCTTAGCCCTGATACCTTCCTATTTTGTAAAGAAAAGAAACAGTAACAAGGTTGTATAATCAATAAAATCAAAACCTCTGGTAGGCAAAATGTATAAAATAGATTTCTGTTTCATATGAGGATTTCTCAGAGAGCTAAACAATGCAATATTTAGTTTTAAATAATCATTTCCTTAATTAAAAAGAATCAAATGAAGAATATGTTGTATAACTTCATGTTAAGTGATAAAGCCTTTGGTAGTGCACTTCTGGGCCCTATTGTATACAGTATTTCTGAGAAGTGTAAAAATATATTTTCTGGAAGCCTAATGTCAAAGGCATAATATATTTAATTAGTGTTGAATACATTCTATATTGTTGCCTTGACAGAAATAATGTACTGTGCAAAGACAGTTTTGCTTGTGATTTATCATAATTTAGACAAGACATTTATTATTACATTCATCTCAGAAGTGACAGCATCTCCATCCAGCATCCATTTGTCAGAGTTTTACTTTAATCGGATCTCGGCTCATAGCTAATTTGTGTCACAGCCTAATGTGGTCATGTTGAATTAGAGGATAGGAACTGAGTGAGAGAGTAAAGCTAAGATTAGCAAGTTTCTAATGTGTAGAGGAGAGAAAGAAAGGCAGCATAATTGTGGTTATCTTAATTGTGTCAAGACCGCAAACTCCACTTCCCAAAACACACTGCGGCCTACAAACATGGATGCTCCAGACTACACTTCCCAGAATCGATGGCAGTTTACTTGCTCCCAATCACCGGACTTTTGATCACACACACACACACTATACATATAAGAGACAGTCATTCACTACATTCTCTGTGAAGTAAATGTTTAGTTTGTGTTACACTTCTTACTTTACCAAGCCTTTTGCCTGAAGTTTTGGATATCTCTGACTTGATCTTCATTAAAACATTTGAACTGCACTTGCATCTGTCTCTACATGCCGTTTCTGACAAATTGCACTTGTCTGAACGAAGTGGAGTGAGCATCCTCCACCATGGCTTACCCTCTAATTAAAAACACTATATTGCTCCATATACTTTAAGAGCTCTGTCTTTGGCTGGAGAGAGAGAGAGAGAGAGTTTTCCTAACTCACTTCAGTTCTAATTGAGGAACCAGTGCTTTGAAAAAGGTATCCCAGCATTGCAATACTTTCTCTCTCTTTCTCATGGGCATCTGTCAGCTCATGAATGTGGAACAGGGTTGATAGCACTTTCCTTTCATGTGTGTTATGCAGCCCTGTGACACTGCATGAGCAGCAGTTTGAAAAGATTAGAGGAAACACATTTTGCTCTCCTCCCCTCCAGTTGGTAGCTGTTGTGTGATAGGAGAGAACTGGCTAGTGGGTGGGATTTGGCAAATGATTAAATTGGGAAGAAAATGAGGGAAAAATCTGGCAGTATTTTGTTGAAGGCTTGTGATTTTTCATACTTCCATGATGATAGGTAGAGAGTTGGTAGGAGTAAATAGCAGATCGTTACATTAATGTAGTAGTAATGAATTGTGATATGTAAGGACAAAGGCTTAATATTTTCGCTCTACCCATTGGAGAGGAGTTGTGTTTAATTCTGCATAGTCATGTCAGTGAAGCATGCTCATTAGCATATTGGGCCATGCTCAGACTGTTCAATCAGTAACTTCAGCTAGTTTTTAATGTTTTTTTCTTTCTCAGTATTGAGAGGCCTGAATACAACTTGGCTTTTGATTTCTTTGTAATTCTTTCTGAGTCCTTGTGTCCTAACTGTTATTATTTTGTTTTGCCGCAATTTTCTTGAAAGCCCAGAGAATGATATTAATGGGCAATTATAGACAACTCTTCTCATGGGATTTGGTCATGGCTAAGGCATGTCAAGTCACAGTAGGATCTCATAAAAGCACCCGGGTAACAATGCCTGTTAATTTGTAAGGAAATTGAAGGAAAGATTGCATTGTGAGTCTGCATGCAATTTCCCATCAATTTGGTTTATTAGTGGCCCTAATTAAACAAAATGTAACAAGAGGTAGCCTGGAGCTGAATACACGGAGTACAAGGAAAGAAAGAGCAGTATGTTAGTGTTGTGTCAATCAAATACATTACCTGACAATGCCAGGATGCATATTTTGTCCTTGCTGAAACATATGCAGTTAACAATGATTTAAAAAGTTAACCCTTCCATATGTACATTAACAGCTTGAAAGCTGTGTTCAAGTTGCCAACAAGCTGACTAGAGTAAGTTACTTGCACATTAAAAAATGCTGGGTTGCTCATTTAACCCAACCACTGGGGTTACACATATTGAGTAGTTTAGTTGCGATATTTGTTTCATTATTGGGATAATTTGGTAGCAACCTAGCATGTTAGTTTAAATTTCTCATCTCATGATGCCATTTTAAATTGTAATGGTCCAGCTTGCAATGGAGAATACTTTCTGATTTGATAACCAACTTGCTGTTTTCCTTAAAAATAAAGTTACTTATATACTGTATATCCTGGGTGGTTGGCTGATTTCAGGTAGAGAAGAATAAGAATATTGCACAGTAAGTCAACAGTTGTGTCATGCATAACCCTAGGCTATCCTAGGGTTGCATTGGGTGCTATATCAACTCTTCTTGGGTTACTAGTTGGGCTACTTAGTGTGTAATCAGAAGACACACTTTACTCACATTAACCATTAACCAAAGATCAGCCCAGGAATTTGCTTTAATTGTCCAAAATGGTAAATGGAGATGCTAGTATTATTTATGATGTATTATATCACAGCCCCAATATACTGTATAATGCCACATGAATAAGCACAAAGTTCTTTATTCCATTTTTTCTACAAAATCCTTTTTTTTTTTTTGCAAAGCAAAAGAATGTTTCAGCTCATTTTTGTACACTTTTGTACATTTTTTCATTATAACGCATTGACTTGCTTGATGGGTAAGCAATTTTTCTACAGATAAATGATTTTAATGCAGGCCTCAAAATTAGATTTTTCTTCAGGCAGCTTTGTTGCTTCCATTTCAGTAAGATAGTAGCACCAGCACCAGTATACAATATATGTGCCACAGAGTGCATCCACAAGTGTTACAAATGTAGCCTAATGAGCTAATATTAAGCTTGGTTTTTCACTGTACTATCAAAGGACATGTCACACCAGGATTCATTTTGCTCGATAGTGATCTCCTGCCAGCCAACACTTCCTTTTAATTAGCATAGTAACAACAATTGTGGCATTCTAGCAGAATACAAACCAGATCTAAATAAAGGCTGATATAAAATAATTCTTATCATTCCCTAGCCTTATAAACTAGCTTGGATATTCCACTCAGTACATTCTCTTTCTGAATGTTGCACTCTGTAATAATCACAATCACCAACAGCCAATTTGGACACTTTGCTGCATCTGTCAACAAAGCTTTTCTTTTCTCATGCATTTTCTGCATCTCCTTTCTACTTTTCCTCCAGCGCTGTTTACATGTGTCCACAAACATGGAAAATTGTGGTCATTGAAGCTTAACAGACAGAACTTATCACAAGTAGGATCTGTGAGGGGGTTGTGTCGTAGTGGTGGCCTGTTACACTGTGTGTCTGATACTCATGATGGAATGTGCATGAGAAATGCGCATGTTACACAACAAGTCTTCATGGATCTGGAAGACCCGCTACATTATTTGTATTGTAGAACAATACAATCATGTCAAGTAAAACAATGCAATCATATCAAGTTATGCAGAAATACTTTACAAATGTTTACTTAATCTCATTTACAAGCTGTACAAACACAATATGTGGTTAATATTTGCCTATATCCATTTGTTTGGATAACAATAAACCTTTGGTAATTTGTTTGTTGTAAAACCTTAAAATGAAGATGGTACAATTTATTATCTTGAACAAATAAAGCTATAACAAACTATAACAAGAGTTATCACTACTGAGATTTTGTAATTTGTCAGAACAACTTCAAAAGTTCAGTTACACATACAAAACATTTTATGAGAGTGATATATAGGAGCAACACACAGTGAAAAAGTGGCAGATTTTCACTGTGTGTTGCAAATGTACACCTTGCACTTGGTACATGTGTACTGTGTCCTCACAGTAGAAGACTGTACATCCTGCACTTATATAATAGCCATTCATGTTGGTCCTGGTTTCAGAACTTTTTTAGACTTGCTCTCCTAGTAGACTGCAGATGAGCTGGTGCTGGGAAGGTTCGATGGTCAACGTCATCCCCATCTTCAGATTCACTTCCAGAAATGGAATTGATAGAGACATGATACTCATGTTCAGAATCTTCTTCATCTTCCAAAAGGTGATCTCCTTCAACATTTGCTTCATGTTCTTCTAAAATTATTTCCAAAGCTCGCTAAACCAAGATCCTTTTTGCCATATTGACTGACTATGGTGATATGTCATACACTGATATAGCTCTGACATAGAGCTATTTATATTTTATGTCCCTTCCCCAATTTGCAGCTGAGAGAATGTTATGAAATTATATTTTGCAGGTTTCTGTGAGAAAATTTGTAGGTACACACGCAACAGGGAGAGTAGAATATGGGAATATTTGGAGTAGACCGATTCTCTGTGCTTGAAATTTTTGCAACTTTCTTTAATTATATGTACACATTTGAGTGTGTGTGTGTGTGTGTGAATAAAATAGAATATGGGAATGCAGGAATAGAGAGGGTTTTGAGGTTGAAATATAAATATTTCAAAATGTATGTGTGTAATTTCATACACAAGAACTGCAAGAGAGTGTAAAGAAGCTGTAAGGAGGATACAGACAGGAAACATAAGGAGTCACAATTTCTATACTGTCATTACTTGCAGATCCAGTAGGCCCAATGGAAGTATTTTCTGGACAAATTTCAAAAGCAATTGCAAATTGCACTTGCAATTGCATTTTCTATTTGTGGACACACAAATTGACATAATTCAAATGCAAATGCAAATCACATATTACTGTTTGCATTTTCGTTTACACGAACGTACAATGTCTGCCAAATTTCAAATGCAAAAGCAAAGTCCATTTGAAATTGCAATTTCCATGTCTTACGAGTTATGATCCTGTCATACTGAAATAGCAACATCAATTACCCTGTTTGCTATTTCACTTCCTCTGTGTCACGTATGGAGCCTGCCAAATCGCCATTCTCTTTCCATTTGCATTTCTGAGGCCTTGCACAGAAACCTGTCAATCAGTGTTGGGGGTGGGAGTATACTATAGTGCGTGTTTGTATTTGGAAGTGGCGTCAGTCACAGGCGATGGCCAACAAGGAAAACGTGCACACGATTGTGCGGATGCTTCACTCCTGCATTGAGTGCACATGGCCGAGCAATGTGGCGGAAAGATCATCCTGAATTTCGGTCAGAAAACATGATGAGTGACAGTCGCAAACAAAGTAGCATTTGGATGCATTTTAATAACATAGACAACATAAAGGCAGAATGTAGAAAAAATAAAAAATAAATAAAATAAAAAGGAAAAATAATGAGCAGGGTTTACTAACAACCTTTACAGACATATTAAAATTGTACATCCAAATTTGCACATTGTAGTTTATTTTTTATTTGTTATATGGCACACCATATTCCATTTTGAGTGTGATTTGTTTGGGATGGTTTGTGTTTTGGATAGTTCAATATAAAGAAAAGGTTCAATACATGTGTAATAGTGTTTGCTGTTTTTACATTATTTAATGTTTTTATAACAAACATTATGTAAAATTATGGTATTCTGGAAATTATAAGGTTTAGTATAATTACATTGAATACTTTGTGATATATGTGCACGTATACCAATCATACCAATCAGGTCAAAACATTGCTGACAAAATGAAGAGCAGTTTGGGAGCTGAAAGAGCTGGCTCTTTTTTTTAATTCAAGAAACATGAACATTATATACTTTTGTTCAATTGCAAATATTAAACATTATACAGTTAAGTGTGCCACCTCTTATTGCTGAGCTAAGCCAAACGATCTGGCTCAATAAAAAGAGCCGGCATTCCCATCACTACTTCTTGGCCTTCGACTGTGACTGATGTCACTTCCAAATACAAACACGCCCCATAGTATACTCTCACCCCAACACTGATCGACAGGTTTCTGTTCAAGGCAACGGAAATGCAAATGCATTTGAATTTTGGCAGGCTCCATACGCGATGCCAAGGAAGTAAAATAGCAAACGGGGTAATTGATATTGCTATTTCAATGTGACAGGATCATAACTCACAAGACATTGGAAATGCAATAGCAAAAGGACTTCGCTTTTCCATTTGAAATTTGGCAGATATTGTATGTTCGTGTAAAGGAAAATGCAAACAGTAATACGCGATTTGCATTTGCATTTGAATTATGTCACAATTTGCAATTGGTTTTGAAATTTGTCTGGAAAATACTTCCATAAGCCCCAATACCTCATATGTAATATAAATGTGTAGGGTTTTTTTTCAACATGTTCTTCAGAGCAAATAAGCCAAGGCCAATGAGTGTGAGTGAGATTAAATAAGAATTGATTGTTTTTTTAACAAAAAATTGAAAAGAGGTTTAAATGCCCGGAACACAATACAAGGGAATCGGGAGGCAGAGCCGGCAGCAATTGGTGTAGACATGACAATGGGTTAATTCAATTTTATCAGTTTAATATTTCAATTCAATTTGTATCACTTTTAACAATAGACATTGTCACAAAGCAACATAACCAAAAATCTGAATAGATTTAGATCCCCACTGAGCAAGCCAGAGGTGATAGTATCAAGAAAAAGAGACCACATGCGGAAGAAACCTTAAGAGGAACCAGACTCAAAAGGGAACTCACCCTCTTCTAGGTGACACCCAATAATGGAATTATAAATCATTACTATATACATTTGTAGAAAAGTACTAAGTAGTAAGGATGTTCAGTATGAGCCTATTGTGAATACGAGTTCTGGGATCAGCACAGGACAGTCTTTATGATCACAGCAGCAGTTCTTTGAAGGTACAAACAGTATCTACAGTATCCAGGTGAGATTATCCACTGAAGCATTATCAAAAATGCTGATCAATATAAAATGATCTATACACAAAACACTAGTGCATTAGTACAATTATGTTTCTTTTTATTCTACAATTGTAAAAATTGTAGTTGTAGATAACTGAATGAAATATTTTTTGCCAAACTGGCACTTTAGGAAATTGGTCAAAAATCTTTGGTCCCTCCAATAATCACCTACAGTTTCTGAAACCAAATTTCCTCTGACTGCTGGGAGATTTTCATATCAGTGCTAGGAAGTAGCTATGGTATAAATAAGATAATGATGATAGAGGGTTTTTGACTTTGCGGATGAAACATATCTTTCTTTGCCCTTGCTTCATCTGCAAGTCACATCATTGTCATACCATCCATTTACATATATGCAGTGGATCAAAATATTCTGTCTCCAGGGCAGGGCATCTGTCCAACCTGGAGATCTAAAGTATCTCAAATCATAAATCTCAAAATTTTGTCCAAATATGCTATTATTATGGAATGTTGCTTAATATCACACTGAGAAATTAAATGGAAGTTAAGCAAATATAAATGATCATGCCTCCAGCATTATGGCCAGAGGTTAATAGTAGAGTACAGAATGTGAGGTCCAGGTTTGAGTGGCAGGCATTTGATTACACGCTGATTGTGAGTATGACATGCAGCAATGCAAATAACATACTGGGAAATTATACTGATAAGCATAATTGTGTATAATCAGTGAAGAAGAGAAAGCCAGCATTATATTTGAGAATTAGGTGTCCAAGAGGCTGGATATAAAAGCAGAACAATAGGGGGCCTAAAACAGAACACTCTTGGACACCCTTCTACACTTTCTGGACACCCTTCTGCACAGGACATATTACTGACAGTTTGTCAACTAAGAGTTAAGCCAGGCAAGAACTGGTCTGTTGGTTAGAACTGGTCTAAACCAATCATGTTCAGGTCCATTAAAATATCAAGTACAACATAAACAAAAGAGAACCATATCCACAATATGAAGCAAACAATACAGTGCCATGCATGAGTAACCCCTGGATCAATACTTGATTGAACCACGTTTGGCTTACATTACAGTGGGGAATTGCCAGATATGCCTTGCACATCTGGATTCTGATATTTTGGTCCATTCTTCTTAGGAAAATTGCTCAGGCTCAGTCAGAATGGATGGCACTGGCAAATAGCAATTTTCAGGTCTTGCCACACATTTTCAATGTAGGGCTTTGTCTGGGCCATTCTAACACATTCAGAGTCTTGGTTTTGAACCACTTCATTGTAGCCTTGGCAGTATGCTTAGAGTCTTTGTCCTGCTGGAAGGTGAACCTCCATCTATCTTGCCATCAACCCTGACCTGTTTCCCAGTTCCTGCTGAAGAACTGCACAACTAAACAACATAATGCTACCACAACCTTGCTTCACTGTGTGGAAGGGGTTCTTGGGGTCTTAGGGTCTTGAGTAGTTTTTTTTTTTTTTTTTTAAATAACCAACTCCTTGATTTGTACTTTTCCAGAACATTGTCCCGGACTTGTTTCGATAACTCCTTGGTCTTCTTGATAAGTTTAGTTTAGATATGTTCTCTAACAAACTCTGGGGTTTTATTTATATGTGCACACAGGTGGACTCCACTTAACTAATTATGTGACTTCTAATGGAAACTGGTTGCAGCAGAACTAGTTTAAGGGTATCACAGCAGTGGGAGTGAATACTTATGAACAACTTTTACATTTTACACGTTTGTAAAATGTATTTGTAAATAATTTTGCAATTGACTTAGATGTTTATCCCCACTTTAATATTAAGTGATATTTTGTGCCGCTTCAACACATATAATCCAAATATAATCCATTTAAGCTTTAAGTTACACTACAAAATATGGACCTGTTCAAGAAGGTTGAATACCTATGTAAGCCACTGTCAGTGATCACTTTAGGCAGTGGTCAATGATTCAGTATTATGATACTTACAGAAGCCAGACTTATGTACATAATGTGTGTTATTCTAACTTAACAATAACAAAGCTGTTGTGCATCAACTCTCTCTCTCTCTCTGGAGATAATTGGAGAGATTGATCAGAGGGGTTGATATGTGCTTTCTTCAGGTATAAAGATATAGAGTTTACTGTAACCAGTGGAGCAAAACTTCTTGTAGAGATGTCCTTGGATTATGAAACTTCTTGGGTTTTTATTGTCAGTATCTTTAAAAGCAAATAATGAATTGCTGGCAGCCTGCTGTTAAATCCTTATGTTCTTTATATTCTTGTTGATGACATCTGAAAAATCATTGCTAATTAGGTCTGAAAGAACTTGAAAGTCATAAATGGTTTGATCTTTTGTTCATTTAGATACTGTGTTAAAAAGGACCTTCTATGCTTTTTTTTTAATATGTGGCTGTAGCTTGAACAAAATCTGATTGTAATTACTGAAAGATTTGTTCAATGTTATTTAGAAGACTTATAGCTTTTTCTGTCATTTTTTGCTCACACAGTTGAGAGATTCTTTTGAGTGCACATAATTGTTCTCTGTACCATGTGACTTAGCTTCTAATACAAGACATTTACCAAGTTAAACCATACAAATAAATTTAATTCTTTTGCTCAAACTGTGATCTGACACATGGTACACTACAAAGTTCATAGTAGTAATGGAAGTACATGCTTCAAACATCGACAGGACCTAGAAACAAAATTTGTATTTATCTGAAATTTGAAACAAATAGGAAATTGTATAAAACTGGTGTATAACCCCAAAATGTGTAGTTCATGCAGTGTGTATGTATTACTGGCAATAAATAAGGGGCAGACTGTTCAAAACGTGGGATGTCGATGCCAAAAATGAGCAGAGATAATTGCATATGCTGATGTAAGGACAATTACCAATGGCCAGTTTTGCATGCAATCTTAGCATATTATATAACTAGTTATTATATTATATTATATTATATTATATTATATTATATTATATTATATTATATTATATTATATTATATTATATTAT
>CM075004.1:16511974-16527385 GCA_037576675.1 Pangasius sanitwongsei | reverse complement strand
TGTGCTAGGAGCAAAGCCTCACACCACCCACCTGCCGGTCTGCTGTGACCTCTGCCTGTTCCCAGCTGCCCCTGGTCTCATATTGCCTTAGACTTTGTAACTAGTCTGCCTACTTCAAGGTAAAACCACCATCCTGACCATCACAGATTGCCATCCTGACCATCATAGATGTTCTAAGGCAGTACACTTTGTTGTTCTCCCCAAGCTCCAGACAGCCTGTGAGACCACAGACCACATCACTAACCAAGTCTTCTGACTGCACGGTATCCCCCAGGACAGAGTATCTGACTGCGGATCCAAGTTTGTTTCCCAGGTATGGAAAGCTTTCTGTAATGCTCTAGGGGACACTGTGAATTTCTCTTCTGGTTTTCATCCCCAGACTAACAGGCAAGCGGTGCAGGCTAATCAGGAGTTGGAAGCAGCACTGCGTGTGTCACCGCCAACAACTCCTCCACCTGGAGCTCTCAGCTTCCCTGGATTGAGCGAGTATGCCCACAACTTGTCCTACCAACATGCTCAGCTTCGCTCCCCCTCCCCTGTAGCGCATCGCATGAACACTTGTCTCTCATCCTGCCAGCATTGAGTTACGCTGAGTCCCAGCTCCCTTCCCACACAAAGCCACCCTCCTCATGTTTTTAATAAAACCCTCTTAACCTGCTTCCTGTGTCTGTATTCTGCTTCTGGGTCCTCTCATTCTGGGGTCTGCGACAAACTGAATCTTAATGACAGTGGTTGCCTGATCCATTCAGACTCTTAGCAGCACATAATGAAATAAAATGCATTAACAGTAAAATTATAAAATGTAACATTATAATGTTACATAATTAAACAGTAAAGTTTTCACTGAGGTAACTCAAAAGGAAGGAAAAAAACAGAATGAGGAAAAAGAAAAAAAGAAAATTAAAAGTAGAGAGAATAGATAGAGGAGGCAGTCCGCAGTGCTAGGTTAAGTGATACTGCTGATCTGTTAGCTGTAAAGGACATTGTGACCCCGTTAACTGGCAGATGGAATTCAAATTTAACACTCCTTAAGTATATTTCAAAGTTTCAATTTAAATATTTAAAAGTAAATGTCTCACTAAGTAAACACTGAGAGCTTGCCACACCATCTGTGTTCTCTTACATAATCAGTTTAGTGTTGTTAGCTTCTATTGGGCAAAGAATGAGAATAGCACCCTATTTACTACATAATGCATAATATATTGCTTAGGATTTGTATCCTAATAATGTACCCTACTGGCTATGGCATACTGATACTTGTCTTTGCTGTGGGCCAAAAAATGAGATAGTAAAGTGAAATGTGTTTGATTACTATGAATGTGTCTACATATATTCAGAAATCTAATGAGGCTCCTAAAACTTTCTTTTTATCCATGCCCTTGCTTTCAAAGGGTTAGCACCAAAACCACAAACACATGGTCTCTTTCATCTTTGTATTCAAGCCTCAGCCTTAACTGCATGTAGAGCAAGAAAATCATGCCATTACACATGGGGTTTTCATGTACATTAGATGGACATGAAGGTAAATTGGGATGTGTTGTATGCATATGACATGTAAATATAGGATTACAGCAGTAGGCCGAAGCTTGCATCCATGCAGCTGAAGGTCATTCATGGTTGGGGATAAAATAACAGACACAAAGCCAATACTGAAATGAAGCCCCCTGGCCCAGCCCCTCCAGTTGCTTCATTTTGAATAATCTTTTCTACTGCAGCATATAATCACATAGAGACAGGGCTGCCTTTATGTATAACAGACACATTCCACTAGCATGAAATCACCCTTTTCTGCACAGAAATTTTTCACTTGCAGAATTGGGTTTAAAAAAGCAATAGTCAATTTTTTAAAATTAGAATATATAAATAACCTGGAAAATATGCAGAACCTTATAAAAAAAATAGTTTAAGTCATGGCCTCAGAACAAGTGCATTATGTAGTGGAAAAATACCATTTGAAAAACTGAAAATGCACTTCACAATGGACTGGAATTGTTTGGATGGGCCTCATGTCAGTCATTTTATAAACACTCCCCAATGCCCCTTCACTAACTCTCCCCCATTGTGTGCATGTTTTAGTGCTATAACTTGGCTCTCAAGCACTTGAATAGCTGAGTGGGCAAATACTAACCTCAGCCAGCCTATATACAGAGCTCCACTGCAACAAGCAGAGTACTTCAGTAACATGATAATAAGTCACTCAGAACAAGTGATATAAAATTTTGTGTGTTTTAGTGCTATAATTTGGCTTTCAAGCACTTTTTGGGCAAAAGGTAATTGCTAAAATTCTAACATTTATCCATGGAGATATGGAGCTCCGATGCAAACATTTTGTCACTTAGGATAAGTGAAATCTAATCGTCATTAATCATAATGAGCCATATTTCGTGTGTTTTAGTGTTATAACCTGGGTTTCAAGTGCTTAAAGAGCAGAGTGGGCAAAAGCTAAATGCTAAAATGCTAAAATCAGCCAGCCTATATAGAGAGCTCCATAGCTCACCATTCTAACAAGCAGAGTACTTCTGTAGCATGATAAAAGAATAAAGTCACTCAGGATAAATTAAATATAAAAGAGATTCAAGAGAGATTAAGGTTTATTTGTCAAATTCACATTCGTAGAAGGTAAAAAAAAAGTGCAGTGAAAAGACTGTGCATATCAAGGACAATAAATACACTATACAGAAAATATAACAATGCACATAGGGGTAAGGGAGTAAGGGACAAAACAAGAGCATACAGAAATGCATATACGAGTATGCATCTGCCTATTTATATGTATGTACATATGTATGTACTAAAGTGTCCTGTGCATGTACAAATGTACCAGGTATGCCTTATGTGACATGTATGATGTTTTTTTTAAAACAATAAATCAGCACCTGACGAGAGCTAAGTTAGAGGCTAAGGAACAGACAGGTGAATAAAAAACCTCTGAAGCTTCTGGCTTTATCAACAAATTCTGTCTAAGAACTGTGTGCTAGGTAAAATGTAAAGCATAATTAATTAAAGTTGCTTGTTGTATAGAGAGACTAACAAAGTTTCCGCTTATCCTACACAGGGTCACGGGGAGTCTGGAGCCTATCCCAGGGGAGTCATGGGACAAGGCAGAAGACACCCCGGACAGGGTGCCAAACCATCACAGGGCACGATTACACACACACACACACACACACACACACACACACACAGTACAGTACAGACAGTTTAAAGATATTAGAGAATGCTCCCTATTCAAAACCAGTGATACATCTCATTAGGTTTAATATTTTTTTACACTTTGTTTCAATGTGTTCTATATGTTTCCTCCACGTATATTTTTCATCTAACCATAATCCTATGTACTTAAATTCCTTAACTCTTTCTATCATTTCATTATACATTGACAATCTCGTTTCAGTTTATTTTCTTTTTAGTGAATATCATAACATGATAGTTACTAAAAAGAAAATATCATATAACATGATTTTGTGATATTTAAAAACCCCACACGTAAGACCAATTCTCAACATTTCTAATTGCTTCTTAAATTTTGTTTTTGACATGATTAATGTTTTTACCTCATTTCCAGATAACTCCATCATCATTCCATTGAGCTGATTGAATTCCTGTACCTTCATCTTTAAAAATATCATTATTCATAATATTAAAATGTATAGGACTGACAGCACTTCCTTGTGGTATTCCATTACTAATAGTAGAAATTTCTGAAGTTTCTGTCCCTGCTTTAACTATGTTTGTCCTAATGGTTAAAAAGTTCATAGCCAAGTTGTAAAGCCTTCCATTAATTTCTAAACAAAATAAAGTTTGTTCATTTTAATCACCTGACCTTCTCTCCACACAGGCTTTTTTATATCAAAGGACACTGTCACCATTGTTTCTTTCATATTAAGTGCCTTTTCTATTTCATTACTAATTTTAATCATTGCATCAGTTGTAGATCTTCCTTTACAGAATCCACTTTGATAACTACTAAGCAACCCTCTTTGTTCTAATAAGTAAGCTAATTTTGTACTACCATTTTCTCCATCCATTTGCATAGATGAGAGGTTAGAGCTATTGGTCTATAGTTGTCTGGGTTTCCTGGATCCTTGCTGGTTTAAGAAATGGCAGAATTATTGCTCTTTTCCATAAAATGGGAATATCACCTTCTCTCCAGATTTTGTTAAATAACTCTAGTATAATCTTCATTGTCTCTTCCGGGAACTGATGGAACATGGCTCTTGTCCTGGAGCAGAATTTTCCTTCTTTTCAAATAAATTCCTATTTTTTAAAATATTTCTTTCATTTTCTTGTGATAATCAGTGAGATGACTGCCACTATGCATCCTAGCAAATACTTTGCCTAATAAATTAGCTTTTTCTTTTTCTGTAACCGCAAATTTATTTAACTTGTATCGGGATTGGTTTATATATTCTTTTTCCACACATTTGCTTAATCATATTCCGTACATCTCCCAGATCAGTTTCTCTACCTATATTTGAGCAGAATTTTCTCCATGCATTTCTCTTTGCTGATTGGATAGTTCTTCTCACTATGGCTACTTTGTTTTCGTATTCTGTCAGATTCTCCAAGTTCATATTGTTTCTGAAAATTTGGAATGCCTGTTTTTTTCTCTTTAATTGTTCTATTACAGTCTTCATTCCACCATGTAACTAGCTTTTTATTAAACATATTCATTTTCTTAGGAATGTTTTCTATTGATGCACTCATTATAATTGTAACGCCTCGGCTGAGGCGGGTTGTGTAGGATCCATCAGCAGAAAATATAAACAAACAAATCCGAAACGGCAGGCAGAAAACACAAACAGGTAACGAGAGCAAAGTCCGAAAAACCAGGAAGTCAATCAGCGAGAAAATCCAATCCAAAATCGTAAGGCTAAGGCAGAAATCCAAACAAACAAACCAGGGTCATACACATGAAGAAAACAATACACAATGGCAAAGGAAAACGCTCACTAAAGTCCCGAAAACAATACTTCGCGTTCTCGTGTGGTGAACGTGCTGCTTAAATGTCCCAGAAAATCCCGGAAGTGTTTCTCAAGGGTGGCGTCAAAACTCAGGCGAGGGCTCCCTCTGGCGGTGATGACGTTACAGAGATTCCCCCCCCCCCCAGGAACACCTCCTGGTGTTCTACGACGTGGACGGCCCCGGGGCCGAGGAGCGGGCCGATTGGGGTGGAGGCGGTGGAAATCCTCTACTAAGGAGGGGTCCAGGATGTCATCCGCATTTACCCAGGAACGTTCCTCAGGTCCGTACCCCTCCCAGTCCACCAGATACTGTAACCGGTTACCATGGCGGCGAGAGTTGAGGAGCGAACTCACCCTATAGGCTGGGGCCCCGTCAATATCGAGCGGTGGCGGTGGATCATTCTCCGTGGTAGAATTGTCCAGGCGGGGCCGTGCTGGTTTGAGCAGGGACACATGGAAGGTGGGGGAGACCCAATACGAGGCAGGGAGTTGTAGTTGGTAAGTCACCGGGTTCACTTGGCGGACGATGCGGAAGGGGCCAATGAATCGCGGGCTCAGCTTGCGGCAGGGTAGCCTCATTCTGAGGTTTTGTGTAGATAACCAGACCCTTTGGCCCACCTGGAACCTGGGATGTGGGCGTCTGCGACGGTCCGCCTGTATCCTTTGACGTCGTATGGCTCGTTGCAGGCGGACATGGGCGCTTTCCCAGACCTCCTGGCTGTGGCAGACCCAGTCGTCTATGGCAGGAACGTCAGAAGGTTCTCCTGACCAGGGAAACAGAGGAGGTTGATACCCCAGAATACACTGGAATGGAGTGAGTCCTGTGGATGAGGGAGTTTTGGGCATACTCTGCCCACGGGAGAAACTCACTCCAGCGCTGTTGTTCTCGACTGCAGTAGGAGCGGAGGTACCTGCTGATCTCCTGGTTTAAACGCTCGGTCTGTCCGTTAGACTGTGGGTGGTATCCAGAACTGAGGCTTACGTTGACCCCTAAATGGGTGCAAAAGGCTCTCCAGACTCTGGACGTGAACTGCGGGCCCCGATCGGACACAATATCTTCGGGAAGGCCGTAGGTACGAAAAATGTGGTGAAACACTGTCGTCGCTGTTTCCATGGCTGTGGGTAGGCCTTTGAGAGGGACCTGCAGGTTCCTACATACTCCTCTATATCTTGTGCCAGTGCGGGCCACCAAAATCAGTTGCTAATCAGGGCTGTGGTGCGCCGGATACCAGGGTGGCCGGAGCTGGGTGCCTCGTGCACCCATTGCATTACTCTCAGACGTAGGGAGGTAGGTACGAAGAGTTTTGTGGGTGGACAGGCTGGTGGTGGGGGTTCGTTGACCTGGGCCCGTTGGATCTCCTCCATGATGTCCCACCTGATCGGTGCGAGTATTGTGGTGGGTGGTAATATCGGCTCCGGGCTGCTAGGCGTGTTTATGGGATCGTGACGGCGGGATAGTGCATCAGCCTTGCCGTTCTTAGTGCCTGGTCGATATGTGACCGAAAACCGGAACTGGGTGAAGAATAGCGCCCATCGAGCCTGTCTTGGGTTCAGTCTCTTAGCGTTGCAGAGATATTTCAAGTTGCGGTGGTCTGTCAATACTAAGAACGGGTGGCATGCTCCTTCCAGCCAATGCCGCCATTCTACCAATGCCTCCTTAATGGAAAGGAGCTCCCGATTGCCGACATCATAATTAACTTCGGCTGGGGTTAGTTTACGTGAGAAGTAGGCACAAGGATGAACTTTCCCTGGGTTTCCCTGGCGTTGTGATAGTACGGCCCCGATCCCGCAGCTGGAGGCATCCACCTCAACGATGAAGGGCAGGCTGGGGTCAGGGTGCCTCAAGATCGGTGCTGTAGTAAAACTTGACTTTAGCTGGCAGAAGGCGGATCGGGCCTGTTCATTCCAATGTAGACGTCGTGGTTTACCCCGCAGGAGTGACGTCATAGGGTTAGCGATGCTGCTGTAGTTTCTTATGAATCGCCGGTAGAAGTTTGCGAACCCCAGGAACCTCTGTAATTCTTTGGTTGTGGTAGGTTCGGGCCAGTCCGCGACCGCCTTGACTTTGCCGGCATCCATCTCCACCCCCTTCTTCGAGATGACGTAACCCAGAAAGGTGATGGAGTCTCGGTGGAATTCGCATTTTGCGGCCTTGACGTATAACTGATGTTTCAGCAGCCGGGTGAGGACTGTTCCGTGGTGGATGTGTTCGTTATAGGTGGACGAGTAGATAAGGATGTTGTCGATATAGGCGATGACGTAGTGATGGAGTACATTCCTGAAGATCTCGTTAATGAATGACTGAAATACTGCTGGAGCGTTGGTTAATCCATATGGGATCACTAGATATTCATAGTGCCCCCTGGTGGTGTGGAACGCTGTCTTCCACTTGTCCCCCTCTTTGATCCTTATTAAATTGTACGCGCCGCGCAGGTCCAGTTTTGTAAATATCCGAGCCTCCCTGAGCTGTTCCAAGGCTGCTGGTACCAGTGGAAGAGGGTAGGGGTATTGGACCGTCAATGCATTCAGTCCTCTGTAATCGATGCATGGCCGCAGACCCCCGTCTTTTTTTTCAACGAAGAAGAATCCTGCTGCTGCAGGAGAAGTGGAAGGTCGGATGTAGCCCATGGCTAGGGCCTCTTTGACATATTCCTCCATTGCCTTGGTCTCAGGGAGGGAAAGGGGGTAAACCTTGCTCTTAGGTGATATCGCGTTGGGTAGCAGCTCGATCGCGCAGTCCCATGGGCGGTGGGGGGGAGCTGTCTGGCTCTCTCTTCACTGAACACCTCTCATAGATCCTGGTATTCACGTGGTATGGAGATGTTCGTTGGTGGGTCAGGACTTTCTATGGAGGTCGTGAGACATGGCAGTGACTGGACCCTGTGAAGACAGTGATTTTGGCAGTGGGGTGACCAGCTAATTAATTCCCCCTCCTTCCAGGACACGACAGGGTTATGGAGTTGCAGCCAGGGAAAACCCAGGATGATGGGATTCGAAGGAGTGGGGATGATGTAAAATGCTGTCTCCTCATAGTGAAGTAGGCCAACCTGTAGGGTGAGCGGATGGGTTTGCTGGGTGATGAGGCCTCCCCCGATGGGACGATTGTCGACGGCCGTCACTCGCAAGGGGGGTTCGCATGGCAGTGTGGGGAGGTGAAGGTCCTCTGCGAGCCGTTGGTCGATAAGGTTGACGGCCGCCCAGGAATCCACTAGCGCTGGAACCACAATAGTACCCTGAGTGTAGTGTAAAGTCACTTTCAGTGTCATACAGGAGGATACGAAATCACTTCTCACCTTGGAGGTAGACGGTTTCTCAGGACAGTTGCTAACCCGGTGGCCAGCTCCCCCGCAGTAGAAGCAGAGGTTTCGGCGTACCCACGTTGACGCTCGTCCTGAGAGACTCTGGTGCCGCCCAGCTGCATAGGCTCCGGCCCTCCTCCCGTGGTCTGCTGTGGTCCTCCCGAACCCGGGATTCATAGTGTGGGCAAGAGACGCTTCGTTGTTGGCGGAGGAGGTTGTCCAGACGAATCGCCTTGGTAATATATTCGGACAGCGTGACATCCGTGCAGTGGCAGGCCAACTAGGCCTGTAAAGCCGGCCGTAATCCCTCCCGAAATACCGCTAGCAGGGCAGGATCATTCCACCCACTTTGGGCCGCTAGGGTACGAAACTTTACAGCGTAATCAGCCGCCGGTTCGGTGCCTTGACGCAACTCCAAAAGTTGAACAGCCACGTCACGCCCCCCTGCTGGGTATTCAAAAACATCACGGATTAGCCCAGAGAAGTAAGCAAAGGAGGTTTTTACCTGGGGGTCGGTGTCCCAGACGGCCGGGGCCCAGTCCAATGCTCTCCCCGTGAGCAGAGACAGGAGGAAGGCACATTTGGTGTTCTCCTCTCGGTACGCCAAGGGTTGAAAAGCGAAAAAATTCGCACATTGCCGTAGAAATCCTCGGCAAATTTTTCTGGGAGCGCCATCCGGGCCGATTCGCCGTGCGTCGGCGCGGTGATAGTAGCGGTATTCGCCGCTGCTTGCTGGAGCTGCTTGTGGGCGGCCTGTAGTGCCGCAAGTTGCTCCTGATACGCACGAATGACGGCGCCTTGGTGGGCCACCACCGCCTGAAAATTTGCGCGCTCTGCTGGATCCAAAGGAGGCAAAGTATTCTGTAACGCCTCGGCTGAGGCGGGTTGGTAGGATCCATCAGCAGAAAATATAAACAGACAAATCCGAAACAGCAGGCAGAAAACACAAACAGGTAACGAGAGCAAAGCCCGAAAAACCAGGAAGTCAATCAGTGAGAAAATCCAATCCAAAATCGTAAGGCTAAGGCAGAAATCCGAACAAACAAACCAGGGTCATACACATGAAGAAAACAATACACAATGGCAAAGGAAAACGCTCAGTAAAGTCCCGAAAACAATACTTCGTGTTCTCGTGTGGTGAACGTGCTGCTTAAATGTCCCAGAAAATCCCGGAAGTGTTTCTCAAGGGTGGCGTCAAAACTCAGGCGAGGGCTCCCTCTGGCGGGCAGGTGCCGGTGGTGACGTTACAGTTTAAATTGAGTGAATCATTTGATAGTTTGCAATGTCAGCATGATCTGTGAATTCCCCTCAGTCAAATTACTAACCTCATCACTGGAATTTATAATTATTCTTAAATAGAGATGTTTGTGGTATTGTTTTTAGTACTGATTGTGTGTGATTATTTCTGTTTGTGCATGCCCACACTATTTTCTAACATACACTATTTTTCTAACAATATATGAACATATTAGTAGCCTCATTTAAATCACACCATTACTAATGACCACCACACATTCATGTTATTGAACGTGATCTTTATTTGAGCTTCATATCTGACAGCTCGCATGTGCCCACAGGAAAATAAAACCTCCCGTTTGTGTGACTTTTTTTGTTTTTTGTTCATTTGTTGATTTTTGTTGTCACAGGTGAACAAAACTGTAAAACTTTCTAGAAAGCTATCTAAAAAATGTGCCTCCTGTACATATGTATTTTTAGGATCCATTTAGAATCTATTATCTGTTCATTCTGAATAATGCATCCATATTTGGTTGCATCCCTAATTTGTGGAACTCATTTGTAAAAAGAGAGAAATGCACGTGACTAGAACATGCAAAGTGTAATAACAATATATATACTAAGCACTGATATCATACAAAATATATACTCACTGTCCACTTTATTAGGAACACCTGTAAACCTGCACATTCATGCAGTTATGTAATCAGCCAATCATGTGACAGCAGCACAATGTTAAAAATCATACAGATACAGGTCAAGAGCTTCAGTTAATGTTCACACAAACATCAGAATGAAGAAATGTGAAGTGCGATCCATCGTAGCATGGATGTTGGTACTAGAAGTGCTGGTTTGAGTATTTCAGAAACAGCTGATCTCCAGGGATTTTCACACACAGCACAACTCTAGAGTTTTCATAAAATGGTGAGAAAAACAAAAAGTCACTGACTGAATGACAGTTCTGTGGGTGGAAATGCCTTGTCGATGTGAGAGGTCAGAGGAAAATGGCCAGATTGGTTCGAGCTGCCAGGGAGGATATAGTAACTCAAATAATCACCCTTTACAACTGTGGTCAGCAGATAAGCATCTCAGCATGCACAGAACATCAGTCCTTGAGATGGATGGTCTACAACAGCAGAAGACCGCACTGGGTTCCACTCCTGTCAGCCAAGAACAGGAATCTGAGACTACAGTGGGCACAGACTCACAAAAACTGGGCAGCACATAAACTGAAGCTTATGACCTGTATCTGCGTGATTTTAGCATTGTGTTGCAGCCACATGATTGGCTGATTATATAACTGCATGAATGTGCAGGTGTACAGGTGTTCCTAATAAAGTGGATGGTGAGTGTATATCGATGGAAAAAAAAATACAGACAAAATGAATTTGATAGATGGAACAATTGGATAACTAGCAGAATATAGATGGATGGCAAACATACACTGAGAGTGTAGGCAATTATTTGAATGTAGGGAAATACTTATCCTGAATACTGAGCTGTAGTTATTATGATGAAAATACCTTTAAGCAACAGTGGATTAAACGACTTTCTTGGGTTTTTTTTTTTTCCACCATGCCTTGTGGTAGGCTCCTTCTAATCCTGTCTCTGCCTTTGTGATGTGCAAAGTTCCTATATGTGATTGGACTGATATGGCTCTCCACTGCTAGTTTGACACTTTTGCTGTAGTCATGACTATAGGTGTTTAATCATCTAGATCACTGTCCTCCTGCCAATGCAGTTTGTGATGATGGTTTTCTCAGGTAGCACATGGATCTATTAGTCTCCAGGTCAATACTGTCATTATTTTATATCACTAAGCAAAATCACACACTTGGTTTATTAATATTACAAATTTGACTATTTGAAATTAGTGTCATCTAGATAAATCTTGAAGTGAAAAACAAATATATATGTTTTATGTTATGTGATATAACTGTACAGCAGGTCATATGTTGCATATGGCAATCAGGACAGAATCACTCAGTAAATCTTTCTTTTGAATATTTTATATATATATATATATATATAATCAGCCACAAAATTTTGACCACTGACAGGTGATGATATTGATTATCTCGTTACAATAGCACCTGTCAAGGGTTGAGATACATTAGGCAGCAAGTGACCGTCGGTTCTCAAAGTTGATGTGTTGGAAACAGGAAAAATGGTCAAGCGTAAGGATTAGAGAGACTTTGACAACGGCCAAATTGTGATGGCTAGATGACTGGGTCAGAGCACCTTCAAGACAGCAGACCTTGTGGGTTGTTCCCGGTATGCAGTGGTTAGTACCTACCGGTGACAACCGGTGAACAAGCGACAGGGTCATGAGCGCTCAAGGCTCACTGATGCGCGCGGGGAGTGAAGGCTAGGCTGTCTGCTCTGATCCCACAGAAGAGCTATTGTAGCACAAATTGCTGAAAAGTTAAAGCTGGCCATGATAGAAAGGTGTCAGAACACAGTACATCGCAGCTTGCTGCATATGGGGCTGTGTAGCCACAGACCTGTCAGAGTGCCCATGCTGACCAAGTCCGATCCATGGAGGCCCCACCTCACAACTTACAGGACTTAAAGGATCTGCTGTTAACGTCTTTGTGCCAGGTACCACAGCACACCTTCAGGGATCTAGTGGAATCCATGCGTCTATGGGTCCTATATGTCATACAAAGATGTTGTGTGCTCATGTTCAGGAACTCAAGGCCCATTTCTGGCTAACTACGATTTTTGCCATTGGTCCATCCCTGTGTCCATTCCTGCATCTGTCAGAGATCTGAGATTCTCATTAGCACAATATCTAAAAAATGAGTGGCTGAATGTTCGCAGGATTAACATGGAATTATCGTTGTCAAATAGCACTGGCGTCATTTCAACTTGTTCATTTTGTTTAGTAACTGGTTTTGTAACATTATGTTGGAGTTGGAATGCAAGAAGTGGAGTACTGGTTTTGCTCAGATCAAACCTTTTGATATTTTATTCCATGATAAACAATAATCTCACATCACCAGCCTACCTTAACTCCTGCATCATAAAAATAAAATATGCATATTCTCTGAGCTTTCTCCTATAAAAAAATTCTTACATCCAAATCCTGTCCAGTGTGCTGGCATTTTTGCAGAAGTCTTGAATTCAATTCAACTCAGTGGGGACAATCTGAAAAGTTGCCACCACGTGGAGGACGTTACTGGATGCATCAGTATTAACCTGAAGTGGCATCTTAGTTTATTATATCTGTTCACTCCTCTCAGTTCATTGGCAGTGCACCAGGATCTTGTGTCCTCATTAATACCCCCTTAGTGGAGCTCTTTATGGAGATGCCCCCTCTAATAAGATGATCTGCATGGATCAGGGAATTCAGCAGGACTTCACTTCTAGTTGCACACCAGTACTGCTGCATAAGCACTCATGTAACCCCATATCAACCTGCCCACACTTCTGCATAGCAGAAAAACAGCTGCAAAACATTTCTCTGTGCTGTATTAACATGTGTTGAATTTCAAAACTGCGTGATGTTATCATAATATCAAGTAGACAATATACAGTATGTGCACTAGTTGTCTATAATTATTGTTTATATTTGAGACAATGGTAGGGTATTGAGCAATTTTCATTACAATAACTGTGAGATGAGTACATATTCGAGAATGGTAGAAGCACACATTTAACATCAATGCTATAAGGACATAAAAGTCATAATTAATATATGGCAGATTGGTAGTGGCCAGACGGGACAGCTGGTGGGTGTCCTGTGGGTGTAAGTGCAACTTCCTGTGTTCTTTCTATGTTCTGTGTTAAAGTGTTTGACCAAGCTGCTGGAGATGGCTACAGAGAGACACGCCAGTGAAATGAAGGCACTGAACAGGTTTGTATATGTGTGTGTGTATACACTTGACCTTTTACAATACAGAAAAACACACAAATGAGTGATGAGTCACCCTGTGTTGCAAGCTATCTAGCTTTCTCATTCTACTAATGGATTGGAGTGTATTGTGTGTGTGTGTGTGTGTGCGTGTGTGTGTGTGTTTATTACCTTTTGTGCTGTATGTGTTTTGATTATGAGGCTATTCTCTGTGATTTTATGTACCCATACAATCCATATTGTATCTTCAGTGCCTTTCAGAATTTTTATTTTAAGTTATTTTCTGATCAAAAAGAGAATCAGAGAGACTGAGTGTTGTAAAGTGAATTTTTTTCTGGCTCTGTTGTTTTGTTCTGTGAGAGTACAAATGCTGAATAGTGTTACCAGCCAAATCTATTTGTGTGTGTGTGTGTGCCTTTGTGTACATGACAGAGAGAGAGAGTAAATTAGATTCCAGTGGGCACAGCTCTGTATCTGTGTCATGCTGTTTTCCTCTTTTCAGTGAAAGTAAAGGGGGGAAGAAGAAAGAATCAAAAAGCTCAGGTTCCGAGAAGAGCAGGTGAGGTGACACCTTGTATAATACACACACACACACACACACACACACACACTACTCTCATCTTGGTGTCTAATAGCAACCTGCTTTTAAACTCCTTGGCAATATTTGTCAGGAGTAATATTCAGAATGTAACATCATAAATTTGTTTTACCAAATATTTATTTCTCCAATGTCCTAATTACTATTGATTTACTTTATATGCTTTTTCTATGTCTTACTTTTAATAGTTGTTAGTAAATTTCATTTTGAATTTGGATTAAATATATAGATAATTAATCTAATGTATGCAGAATGCCCAAAATGCAGTTCAGCAGTTTTAAATTAGCCCAGTTCCACAGGGTAACTGTGGACACACAACACTGATCACCATGAATGTGGCATATATGCCAAGACTACACTATATGGCGAAATGTTTGTGGACACCTTACCATGACACCCATATAACCTATAACTTAGAGGCCTAGCTGAAATACGTTCCAACATGGCAATGCCCCTGTGCAGAAAGTGAGCTCAATGAAGAAATGGTTTGCCAAGGATGGAGTGAAAGAACTCGAGTGGCCTGTATGAAGCCCTGACCTCAACCCCAGAGAAGAACTGGAATGCCGACTGCACCCCAGGCCTCCTCACCCTACATCAATGCCTGACCTCACAAATGCCCTCTTGACTCCTTGTCAACAGCCACATTCCTTGATGTTATTATAACAGCAAAGGGGGACTAAACCTGGAATGGGATGTTCAGAAAAGCACATATGAGTGTGATGATCTGGTGTCCATAAACTTTAGGCCATATGGTGTACCAGGCCAAAACTTTAACAACCAGGATTTTAAATTCCAAAGGACCCGTTAGACAGTTATTATTTGTTGGTGTCATGAAGACACAATGCATGTGTTCTGGTTTTACCAAACCCAACACAGCAGACAAACAAAAGGGCTAGGTAAAACAGACAAATATCAGGTGATTGGCAAACAGGCATAACATCCAACTAAATTAAAAACAGGCAGATAACAAAGGCTTAGATCATCACAGATACAATGCTGTAGAGAGACTTCACAAACATTAAGAGTCTGGTTTATTTAAAAGGAGTAGTGTGATTGGATTACAAAGCTTTAAAGCTTTACATACAACTTTACATACATATTAAACACTAAGAAAAACATAGAATGGATTATTTTCTCCTCCTGCTTCTTTTTCTCTTGATATCTCTTGATTATCCACTAACCAAAAAGTCATTCATCTTTCACATTTCAGGGCCAAATCTGGCTCTTGACAAAAATCCAGTACAATGTACAAAAATTAGTCAGATGGTTTCACAAGCTGCAAAAAGATGAGATATGAGTTCAGATTCAAAGACCTTTGTTATCTCCTGCTCATATCAGTCACTTCAAACTGATTCACAAATTGAGTCACTCAATGTTTTTGTTTATATACACTGCCCTCCAAAAGTTTGGAAACGCCTGAACAAAATAGGGTTTTTGGGCAATATCAGCATAAATCCT
>CM075004.1:16455968-16496516 GCA_037576675.1 Pangasius sanitwongsei | reverse complement strand
TCCCCCACATGGCTTGTCGCAAACTGCAAACGGGACTTCTTATGGCTTTCTTTCAACAATGGCTTTCTTCTTGCCACAAGGCCAGATTTGTGGAGTGCACAACTAAAAGTTGTCCTGTGGACAGATTCTCCCACCTGAGCTGTGGATCTCTGCAGCTCCTCCAGGAAAGATGATATTCATTCATAGCATAACATATAGATATTCTATACTACTGCCATCATTGCATTTTGTTATACCATCAAGTATAATCAATCAAGTGTCTTCTGAATATTTGTATAAATAATAGATGCCCAACAGTCAGGAATATTTCACTTGCATTTTTACTTCACTGGTTTTCAAACAAAGCAAAAAGTGTTGCTTCCAGTAAGAGTGAAATGTGTTTCTCAGTGGTAAATCAGACCCTCTTTGCCAAAGAATAATTAACCAAATTAGATATTAATTGTGTGCATCAAACATGACTGCTAAATGAATATTTGGCCAAGCACTCTCGCTGTTATTTGTAGCCAATGACAGTCATAGTTCGTTGGCCACAGTGGGGAGCAGAGCAGGGAAGATACACAAACACAACAAAGATGACAATTAAAATGGAGCTGGTTGAGGTATCCATTGATTTGCACCTGCTGAGAGTTTGGTGCTGTCGCCTTTCCTTTAAAAACACTCAAGTTTGTTATTATGTGAACTGCTGCCATGTTTGCCCCCCACTTTTCCCTTTCAGCCAAGATCTCCTAGTTATTTCTGCTCAAACAGTGTTGCTTCCAGTAAGAGTGAAATGTGTTTCTCAGAAGTAAACCATGACCTTTTTAGCGAGGTATGCTGTCTCATAGGTTTCTTTTAGTATATTATAAAAGCCCTGTGATGGACTGGTGTCTCATCCAGGGTGTATCCCTGCTTTTCCCTCAGTGTTTCTGGGATGTGCTCCGGCTATACTGCAACATTGATCGGGATGAAGTGGTTACTGATATTAATGTATGAAGGAATGTGTTATGAAGCACACAACTTGTCCTTACCACTACCTTACTTTGTGTGTGTGTGTGTGTAAGTGAGTCAGTGAGTGAGTGATGCTAACAGCTAACATATGTTTGGTTGACCATTTGACCATCAGAGACATTAGGACATCAGGGTCCCAATTCATAATGCATAGTATTACCTCTATATGCATTCTGTGTGTGTGTGAGAGTGTGTGTATGAGGGTGTGTGTGTGTGTGGGTGTGTCTGCATGTGTTTGTACCAGGCATCCTAAATTTAGTTTTTGTCAGTCATAGACTGCCACTGCATCATAGGATTATTTTTCTTAATTAATTCATTTATTGAGTAATTTTCTGAGGAGGACCTGCATATAAACAAGGAAATAACAAGGAAATGCTATTAATACAACTAATATTAAACATACATAACCTGAATTATTAAAACACAGCAGGGAAAAAACATACACCAATTATATAAAGCAAAAACACTGCCATATTTATAACTCATTTAGACTTATAATGATTCATTTATACAAGAAGTTTCAATGTAATCTGAGTGTCAACAGATGAGGATCATGACATGTATAGGTTATACAATTTTCATCTACAAACTATCACTTAAATAATGTAAACTTTCAGGCATTGTTACAGAGGCATAGGTTTTTTAATAGATTCATAGACCTGGTCCTTAATCTGTCAATTTAAAAAAAATATTTTCAATAAAAATAATAATTTTTAAGAATGTATAACGTTTGAGTCATGTTTTTCTGCCATATTTTATTAACATTCATGCACTGTGCATCATTCAACAGTGTAAGCCTATTTCCCAGGTAATGTTATAATCATAAAGTCTTGCTTTCTCATCCAGACTGAAACTCACTCATCCCTCTCTGGATTAGGGGACTCTCTGATGTCACATTTTCTTTGGAGCTGTGAAATTTCTAGGCTGCTATCAGAGCCATGGAAGATTTTAGCTTGCTGTGCAGTGAAACCAATCCTACCTTAAAGAGTCAAACTTTTATATCTGCAGGGTTTACTCTAATTTTACAGTGTTGTATTCTCATGTCAGACAAGAGTCCAATGATGAGTTTCTTTTTTTTTTCCAATTTGTTCTGGCTCTTTGTCTCTTTTGGTCTTTGTGGCTTTGCACTCTGCACTTGCTCTTGCACTCGAGTATGGTCCTATCACTGCAGAAATCCCCTGTGCTTTGGTTTGTGGAAACTAGAACTTACCTGGAAGATGACATCATATTAATGTTCATTAATAAAAAGGTAACTGGACATAATATATCTACAACTTTATATTACTATAATATTGATTGTAATGAGAAACTTTATTAATGTATGGCATATACTGTAAAATATTAAAAATGTTTGTGTGATGCTAAACTTGAGTGGCACATTCAGTGGTGAGAATGGTCTGGGTGTGGCTTAATATTCCAATTTATTTTATTTATTTATTTATTTTTTTATTTGTTTGACAGGGAAGAGATTCTTGAGAATTCACTTTCTGAACCATTCACCATTTAATTGTTTACTCCATTTATTATTCAGTTAGCTTAATACCTTAATTGCCCCATGTATTCAGTAGGCATTAATGCTCATGCATTTAATATTCTGCCTGGTTCTCTTGTACTTCATTTAAGAGTGAAACTAATTATGCATATCTTAATTGTGACCTTATTTCTCTCAATTGAAAATTCAAAGAAATTCGACTTGAGTTCCACATTGCTGGAATGTCTCAGCTGGCAATATCATGCAGTGAAGCATAGTTTATTCAGGAGCATGCAGTGATGAACTGTTTTTAAGCAATTGCATTTACAGGTTATTTTCTTGAAATTGCATACTGAATCAGATCATGAAGTTGTGTTGGAGCATTAAAAAAATCACCAACTCATGCTGGAACAGAGTGCTGGAGAGACAAGAGCTCTGCACGGATGGAACGTCTTGGCACCGTGATGCACAGTGTGATGTGTGACGATCTAGTCTCTCCAAAACCAGAGCACAGAGGATTTCCTCGGAAATAGTAGCAATAAATCAACCCATGCTGTAGTGAGATATAAAGAGAAAAGAGACAGAGATGGAATAGGGGATGATTTAAAAGGAAGGACACAGAGGGCCACTGGCAAAAAAAAAAAGATTTAGTAGAAAAGCAATACTGGAAAACCATAGTGCTTTTGTTGTAAATATTTCAACTTGAGCATAATTGATCCATTGAGAAAATGCCTGAAAAATAAATTAATTCGTTCATCTTCAGTAGCACACTGTCTTGGTCATTGTTACGGGGGGCCCACATCCACTCCCAGGAACACTGGCCATGAGCTGGGAACACATTCTACTCCATCACAGGGCATCAAACACACACACACACACACACACCCATTCATACCTACAGTAAATGCCTGGGTTCCTCCAGGTTCTCTGGTTTCCTCTCACCTTCCAAAATCAGGTACCTAGTTGGTTTGGCTAAGATAATTTGCCCATAGGTGTAAATGTGAATGAGCATGTGAATGTGTATTGGCATGGTGCCCTGTGATGGACTGGCTCCCCATCCAGGCCCACCTCACACCCAGTGTTCCCGGAACAGGCTCCAGATGCGCCACGGACCTGACAAGGAATAAAATGGTTACTGAAAGTGAGTGAGTAATTGTGTTGCAGTTGTTTTCAAAAAATATGCTTAACTAAAAGTATTGCCACTTAAAACTACCTTAAAATTTACAAATAGAAAAAGCTATTCAAGTACATATAATAACTAATAGCATTTTCCAACACTGTGGATGTTTCATAAATTTGCTTTCAGGTTGCCAATTTTGTCTGAGGACACGCAGCCTGTTAACTGTTCTATTCGGATAATGGAGAGAAGTGGTGGCAGTAGAGATTTTGTCTGCTGTGCTGCTTCTTTCTCTGTCTTAAAATACAAAATAAAAAATAAATACACATAGCACTGCAAATCCTGTGTCAGCTAGCAAGTGCCAGGTAGCACTGAATGCAATCTGGCACTGTGTGCATCACAAGCATTTTTAATATTATCACATAGTACATACTTGCCACAGCTTAAGGCTTTACTGTTTTCTTTGCTTTAATACACCCAGTGAAGTCCATGCAGAGCTTAGTAATTAGCTGATGGCTTTGTGTCAGGGGTGTTAAATCAGGGAAGAGACTAAATTTGTCTGAGTCAGGCACTGCTAATCTACTGTCTGCTTGAAACATGAATGCTCCACTGACTGTGTCAATTGGCAAAACAATTGATTTAAGAATACTTAATTCTTTTCCTGTGGGTGTTTTATACACTCTTTTAACTCCACTACACTACAGCATGAGATATAAATGTCAGGATGACCTGCACAGTTTCTCCCAGCTAAAAAAAAGTCATCAATTTCATAAATGGCTTTTATATTATACCACAGCGCTGTTGAATTCCCAGATCAGAAGGTGTGGCTTAACACTATATAATAGCAAGGCTCTGACAGTAGCTCCAGCTGTAATATAAATGATAGGTTTATATTAATGTGCTGGTTCTAATACGTTATATTTTCTATTGTAACAGCTCAGGGACTTGTATGGCATATGCTACACGATAATCTAAGGCTAGTAATAAACAGATTTTTAAAGCATGTTGTTATTTAAGAAGGAAAAATGTATTGTTGTTTATGTGGTACAGTTTTCTATTAAGAGATGCGTGTTTAACATTAATTTCAAGAAAAAAAGAGAGCCTGGTGAGGCAACAACTGTTTATAGCAGCTATAATGTTAATGATAATAGGAACTAACTTGTTTCGTAGACGTTCCATGACATTAAATGTTATGGTTAAAAGGCACAACCTGTTGTTCATTAAAAAATAAAACATTTGTAATCATTGGGGAATGGCTGCGGTATATGTGGAATAACACAGTGTGGACTGTGCTGTTATACGAAAATAATCCACAGGGTGGAAACTGTCAGGTATTTGTTGAATGAAAAGTTGACTTAGCAGACAAAGTTATTTATAAATGTAAGTATAATCAACAACGATCATTAACCATTCACAACCCCTTGAGGAATACTTTTTTTTCCCCTAAAAGTATATATACTGTATGACAGTTGACATAGCCTTGTTAGTTAATTCTCTTAGCAAGCCTATATGGGCATATACTAAATTACCAGGATAATTGCTTCAGTTGCACTGTTCATGCTTCAAAATGTCCCACAAGATGGGTTATGCATATTTAACTCCACTACACTAAGCAGCTGTTCACAGTTCTCATTAGCAATATAAGTGTGACATTGTCCTTATACACAGACACTGTTTTAGAGACCCTGTGAATTTTGCGGATATTTGGTACATGAGGTATTTGAGATGTTTATCAATAGTAGTATGTTGAATTATTTTTAGTCTAAATGAAGAAAAATATTCTGAAATAAATATCACGACATTCTCATGTCTTTTTTTTTTTACTCTTGAATGTTTCCCCCATGAATCAAGAGCCTGTGAACTTAACAGGGATGTTGTAAACTGTATTTGTATATCAGGCCAAGAGATCAATTGCTTCCTTTTCAATTTTAATGTTTTTTTTTTTTTTTTTTGCCTAAGGAATCATGTTACTGTTTGAATGTGAGTGAAATTACTTCTCAGATTGGTTTCACAAAACAATCTCAGTCATATTTTTAAAAGTGGCCGATGGAGACATAGCCACTTTCAGGTGGCCCTTCAGGTATAGTTGCAGTGCCCTCTGTTTTTGAACCATAACATGCCTTCTACTTTCTTCGTGTGCATAATTAGGACTTTGCTAAAATAAAGAACATCCACATCAAACTGGGGATCCTGGAGCGAGGCAGCTGCTGTGGCAATGTGCCGTTTCAAATATGGATTAATGAATACTGGTGGTTCTTGGCCAGTGTGGTGAGTGAGCAATGCCTCTGCTGATGTACCACCTCAGTGTGTTAGATACACTTTCACTGGTTGAAACAGCCTGCATGGTTACCCACAATGCTTACACAAAGGTATCGTGGTATTACATGCCTGTTATCCAAATCTGCCAGATCGCTACAAGGTATGCAGCTTAGTTCTCAACTTCTGTTGCATGCAGCTTGTTTGCTAATTGGGAAAATGCAGTAGTTTAGGGTCACTCTTAATACATGTTCTTAATATTCTGCTTTCCATACCTTCAGACAAGTTGGAATATTTGTTGCATTGCTGTTTGTAGTCAGTCATTTACTGGTTAATCAATGTTACCGGATAAACATTGTCCCCAAAAGTAGATTATGTCACTTAAATTATGGAAGAAAATTTGTGTGTGGGAAATTGAGTTGAATCTAGTTATCACATGGTGAGAGTGCAGAGATGAAATAAATCATCATTAAGAGACGGGGTTGTCTTACAACACTGATGGTTTAAATCACACATTATTCTCAAACATGGCTGAAAGTAGAAGATGATCAGATAAACTACATCTTCCCAATTAGCAAACAAGGTTGTTGTGATGTTATTGAGACTTGTATTTGTGCTATTTTTGGTTGGCTTGCTGCTAAATAAGCCAGCTAACATTGCATTGAATGCCTTTCATTGCAATACATTAGTTTAGTTATGGTGAAGGGAACTTAAAATCTAGCTAGCTGATAAGCAAAATAAGATCTTAAACACAGCTAATTGACAACGGTTTTCTCATTGGAGTCATTAAACATAAATAGCCAATTATAAAATGTTATTAAACATTATATAATAACTTTAATGATAATACATGAATCAGCGAATTCATGAAAAAAAGCAAACACTTTACTGGCAATTGCAATTAACTGAATAGCTACTAATCTATCGCTAATTCTAATGCATGTTCCTTTATGCAGTCACACCCTCTGAATAAACAAAAAAGAATATCTGTCAGGTTTCATAGCTGTTGTCCGACTATATATTTATGTTGAGAAAGAGCAGTCTCTTACTGATTAGATGGGAGAATTATGATGATGGTGTGTTGTAACAGGGAAAAAGAACAACATTCCTTCAGAATTGAGAGTTAGAAACATTGCCATGTTGCTGTTGACCCCCTTGCAAATTGGCATGTTTTTCATTTTCAGCTGTTTTTCTTTGTTTGCTTATTTCTTTGTTTGTTATAATTCATTCTCAAAATGGCTACTGTTTGCCTTACTCTGCTTTATGTTCTTGTCATCATCCAAGCTGTCTGAATGGTGTTCTATTCTAGGCCAGAAATGAAAAATAAATATGTTGTCTATTTCCTATACAGTACAAATGCATATATTAGCTAGCAAGAGTAACAGTAGGTTTTTGTGCTCAATACTGATTTTCCAAAACAGCAGCTCTGACACTAGTGCTGAATGTTTATATTAATGTGCTCGAACAATAATACATTATTATTTCTGTGAAGTAACAACTTACACAGGACTTGTTTGGCAGAGTTTAATCTCTGATATTGTGAAGTTTTCTGTGAGAAGATGTTTAGTTAGCATTTTTGGAAGGAGTCTCCAGTGTCAGCACTTTGTAACGGTCAGAGGTAAAGGTGTAAAAAGTTTTCTAAGTTTTCTAAAATTGGTCTTGCTTTATATAATTTCTATAGGCATTTTATATGGGATTGAATTTGTGAGGCATAATATAATAATTCTTTTAAATATCTAGCTTTTGTTATTAATGCTGTAAATTTATTGTCAATAGCCAGATTCTTTCTGCCATACTCAGTGCTAAAGCTAAAATTGTGTCTGTGATTTGGCTCAGGGATCAAATCCATCTGTAAAGTGCCTTGAGCTGCTAAAGTGAATCAGTGTGAATAAAACTGGCCAAGTTTTTTTTTTTTTTGAGAGCTCAGTCTGTGAATCTCTGTACTGTAGTGGTGTGTATCTCTCCTGAGAATATACATTTGCATATTAATACACAAACAACCATCTGATGTATGAGTGATACCTTTTTATAGTCAGTTATTTAATATGACACAATTTAGTCCTGTTTCAAAACTAAATTGTTTGCTTCACTGAACTAAAGATGTGCTACAGTATAAATGGCTATATTTTGTTTCAGTAGTTAGTAGTTTTGTATAACAGCAGCTCTGACACTAGTGCTGAATGTTTAGATTAATGTGCTCGAACAATACATTATAGTAACAGTATAGTAACTTATACAGGGATGTGTATTGCAGCATTTAATCTTTTATATGGTGAAGTTTTCCTTGAGAAGATGTTGATTTAGCATTGTAGCACTAAAGGTATGCTACACTAAAGAGTAGATGGCTATATTTTGTTTCAAGTAGCTGCTGACAGGGGTGGAAAAAGTGCTGAGAAATTATACTTAAGTGAAAGTAAAGATAATGCATCAAAATCTTGCACATTTTTAAACATCAAAATTTAAAAAGTAAATGATTTTTACAGATGAAATAAAGTCATGTAATTTTTATTCATGTGAAAACTAATGCATATGTAAAACTTTTATAAGCAACTGCACTGTTTTTCCTAAAAAAAAACATCATTCAATCTCTGTACGTTTGCTGGTTGTAGGCACGACTATGTAGTTTGCTAATGAATTAATCAGAAGTAAAACATCTTGCTAATAACCAATATTTACCAGTAGCTAGAATTTGATTTGCTTCCTAGCCAATTGCGTGAGCTACTGGATTTGACGCTAGTCTAACCTTATGTAGCGTGTCTGGACCGGAATGCAGTCACACAAAAACCACACACAGGATGAGATCCAGCTCCGGCTTTAATCTGGAACAGAAGAATTAATCAGTGGATCACAGGCGACAGTTTCTCCCTCTCTGGTATACACTAAACATACGATGCTAATCAGTTAGCGCCATGATGTACTTAATTAAAGTCAAATTAAACGTTAGACAATATATTTCCATGATAACCAACATAATCGTATGCTTATATCAATTTATCACATTCATCCAGCAATAAATATGCATTTAGACAAGAGACATCATCATACCAGAATTGTTTGCGGGGAGAAGCATCGGTACATGCGCTCATTAGCCCCGTAACAGGTAGGCTGAGGCCATTACATGTCGCACGAGGGGAAACCCCATAGGTGTTCCACTGATAGCGCTCCCTCCCAATAACAAAAACCTTAAGAAACGTTCTGCTACTTAAAGTTGTGCTCTTATAACTCGTGAACAACAACAAGAACAAAATTTTTGAAGTTCATTAACTTAACCTTATTACAAAACTATATAGAACACACAACAGTATAAACAGCATATATATATATATATATATATATAAAATAAAAAAATAATACAATATAGGAAGGAAGAGACAAAACAATAAATTGTCAATGAATTATTCATACCAGTTACACCTACATTAGAAAACAGGTTAACTTAAGTAAAAGTCCTTTTTCAGTTAGAGTTTATGCCTTCTAGGGAGGCAAAGGAGACACATCATCTTATGCGAGTCTTGTTCCAGCATATTGAAACATTTTACTGAAGTAGGTTTAGGGATACTCATCCTCAAGTTTGACACGGCACTGCAGTGGCTTATACATATTCAGACACACATTTATAGAGCATTAACTGCATGTGTAGCATGAAAAGATCACCACAGATGACATATTAACATGATTTTTGATAGACTTATGTAAATAAATGATAGATTAATGCAAATGTAAATAAAACCTTTGAGTTTTGTTACTAGTACCTTAAAGAAGAAGAGAAGAGTAATTGTATTTTTTTCTTTCTTGGAAATGTAATGCAAGTGTTCAAATTCAAGTAACTTAAGTACAGTAACAATACAAGTATTTCCACTCTTGCTTACTGATGCTGTACAGATCTTGGCAGCTGAAGTGCCGCTGTATTTTAAATACTGCACCTGTATGCTTTGGGTGTAATTTTTGTAAATATTGAGACTGCTTCACTGAATCAAATCAGGCAATTTTTAAACCCCAACTGTCTGTCAGCCCAATTAGTAGCAGAAGACATACATAGTGGAATAATTGCCTGTTCCAGAAAAATAGAGCAAGTCAATTTCATTTGTTTCTCTCAAACAATCAAACATGTAACGCAGATTTGAAGCAAAGCAGCTGAGGAGGGAGACGGATAAAAATCCCACCGAGCCAAACAGCATACCCATTAATTAACTGTGGTGCCCCGTCCAATGTAGCCAGTTTTACACACTGTGCCAATCTGTCCCGTTCTGTTCCAGCTCTCTTCCTATCTGAAGTGACTGCTCCCCCTGCATGTTAAAATTAGCCATGCTGAGTTGATTACAGCAGCCTATAATTCTCTGTGCACTCAATGATATTCATGTATGCCCACTCAGTATGTTTCAGAATGGCTAATTGCGCTAGTTTTTGCTTCATGTCACTTTATAATGGTTAGTGGCATGTGTCTTTGATCAATTAAAGTGGATATAAAAAGTCTATACTGTTAAAATTGCATGTTTGTCTGATTAAACCATGATATTAAAAAAAAATTAAACCATGACAAACCATTTCAGATCTTTGTCCACCTTTAATGTGAAATAGCAACCAACAAAATTCAATAAAAATTCAAAATTCAAAAATATAACCTGGTTGCATAAGTGTACACACCCTTTAACTAATACTAATTACTTAAAGCATTTTTTACTTGTAAAACAGAACTCAGTCTTTTTGGTTAAGAGTCTGCCAACTTAGCACAACTTGATTTGGCAATTTCATTCCTTGCAAAAGTGCTCCAGAGCTATCAAATTGTGTGGGAGATCTCCTATGCACAGCCTCCTTGAAGTCATTCCACAGGTTTTCAGTAGGATTTAGATCTGGGCTCTGACTGGGCCATTCCAAAACATTGATGTTCTTCATCTGAAACCATTCTTTTGTTTACTTGGATTTGTGCTTTGGATCATTATTGTGCTAGAATGCAAATTTTCTTCTTCAGCTGTCTAACAGAGACCTGCAGATTTTGCGCCAAACTATATTGGTACTTGGAGCTATCCATGATTCCCTCTATCTTGCATAGAGCCCCAGTCTCAGCTGAAGAGAAGCAGCTCCAAAGAATGATGCTGCCACCTCCATGCTTCACCATTGGTGTGGTGTTATTTGGATGATAAGTATTGTTTTTGCACCAAACATATTGTTTAACATTATGGCCAAAACTTCGACCTCTGTAACTTCAGACCATAACACATTTTGCAACATTGCTTGGGGTGATGTAGTTGGGCTTGGATGGGTTTTTGTATGGGTGTGTGTGTGTGTGTGTGTGTGTGTGTGTGTGTGTGTGTGTGTGTGTGTAAAAGGGCTTCTGTCTAGCCATCCTACCCCATAGCCCAGACATGCGAAGAATACGAGAGATTGGATTGATTGATCCTAGGGAGTGACCGGTTCTTGCCATATATTCCTGCAGCTCCTTTAATGTTGCTCTAGGTCTCTTGGCAGCCTCCCTAATAAGTTTTATTTATGTTCTTTTAAATTTTGGAGGGACTTCCTGTTCTTGGTAATGTCACTGTGGTGCCCCATTTTCTCGACTTCATGTTGATGACCTTCATGGTGTTGGTATATATAATGTTTTGGGAATTCTCCTGATCAATACCTTTTAACAATGAGATCCCATACATGCTTTGTTAGCTCCTGGAGATGGTGTCAGCAGTTGGATGAAACCAAGAAGATGTAAAGAAAATCCTACAGAAACATCTGATCTTTATTTGGGGTTAATCAGAATAACTCATTTGAAGACAGGTGTATGATAATTCCTTTTGAACACAGGTTTGAATATGGTTCATTCTGAGCACATACACGTGCCCCATTATAAAGGAGTGCACAGTTCTGCAGCTGCTATTTCACGTTAAAGGTGGAAGAAGATCTGACATGATTTATACTATATTGCCAAAATTATGTGGGCCCCTGGCAATCACACTCATATGTGGTTCTTCCCCAAATTGTTGCCACAAAATTGGAAGCACACAATTGTCTAGAATGTCTTTGTATACAGTATATTTATGATTTCCCCTTATGATTACAAAAATCTAGAGGAAAGCCTTCACAGTAGAGTGGAGGCTATTATAGTGGCAAAGGGGGAACGTACTTCATATTAATAACTATGGTTTTGGAATGTGATGTTTAACAGCACATATGGGTGTGATGGACAGGTGTCCACATACATTTGGCCATACAGTGTATTTTAGTTTAATTTTTTTTAGTACATCACAAAAACCTGCCATTTCAAAGGGTGTGTAGACTTTATATATAATTTCTAAAATATTTTCTTTATCAGTTAATTAGGTGATAATATAGGGAGAAATAGTGAAATGTTTGTGTGATTCCAAACCTGACTGTGTTGGATTAAACCTCCAGCAAAGCTTATATGGAAAAAAGAGGTTACATGCTTGACTGACATCCCTCTGTTTGAAACTCTCAAGCAGAATGAAACTGCAAATGGGAGAATTGTGATTAGTTAATCCTACATTTGTAGCTTATTTGCAGATTTATCCCAGAGTTCCTAATTGTAGCATTTGTGTGCTAGTGAGCATGCTTTTACTCACTAGGTCTCTTAGACATGAAAAGAACTTGAGTGTATAATTTTAATAAAAAGCTGTATGGGTGGGATAAATGACACCAGCCTGGTGATTGGTGAGATTAAACCTTATGTTATATTCACCCAAGTTTAGGACCTCCCACTTTACAGCTAAATAAGAGAAATTCTGATGCTGAACAGGTAGTCAAAAAGGCATTAAGTAAAACTTGACACTAAGCCAATTAGAAAGCAATCACAGATATGTTTCCTCGAATCTTAATAGTCATATTTCTTTTTGTAGATCTTTCCAAAAGTCATTTTCATTGTTAAATTTAGCTAATATTTCAGTTAGCTAATATATGTAACATATTTTTAACACTGCATAGCCAGCTGCACAAAAAAGCACTGTATCCTCTTGTAAAATAACTGCACTGAGCTGAAAATGCACAATTTGCATCAAGTTTTCTGTAGCACAAAACACGACCAGCTTCGACTTCTTTTGCTGATTAGCAATCAAATACTGTCTCACCAAACTGCCACCACTGAAGTGCTGAGAGGCTTTACTGTCTTTTCAGTTACAGTGTAAGATGGAAGTACCTCTATGACAGAGTTACAGCAGCTCTCTTTTTCACTTTGCAGTGCGTTGTATTAACCAATTCACAAAGATGCAATTTTCTTCCTACTTAGAAATAAAAGCAAGTGCTGTTTCAGGAACCGTCCTTGACTTTTAATACCGCATGACTAGGATTCAAGAGAAACAGTATAATAAATATGACACCTGTTTTTTTTATATAAAATATACTGTAAATATAATATATAAATGAGAAAACCTCCAGTTTACTTGTTCCAGTTTACCCCTGTAGAAAATGTTTTTAAAAAGGAGTTTGAAACATTTACGGAGAACCCATTTGGACTGAAAGAGGACACCACTCTAATTTCTGACAGCTTTTTGTTTTTATTCATCTGAAATGCATTAGCAACATCAGTCTGTAATATCTGCTTTATCTGCACTTTCAACTGGCATCATTCCTGGCATTTAGATAGAGTAGGAAGAGGGTTTTATTGTACTTCGCCATAATAAGCTTTATATTAGTTCCTCTGCTCCTTATTGGCTAACACATGCTCTGGTCCCACCCTAACATCCTCATTTTTATGCATTTATTTTTAAAGTAACTCTGGGTCCCTTTTCAGGTCTCCTCCCCCTCATGACTTGAAATGCATAATATCTACACCTAATGGGTGGCTACTTGCAGGAGAAGAGGAGAACTGGGTAAGGTGGGCACTCTGTCACATGGACAATGTAATTGAAATCATGTCCTTAGCAAGTAACAAAGTTATACCAGCTGAGGAGTCTGGGTTATTTAAAGGTAATATGTGTTTTCATATCCTTTAGTGTGATATTGGAAAACAGCTTTTGATCACAACATGCAGGACTTATGCATCTCTCTACTTCTCTAGCCACTTTTAGTGCAAGTATTTTGTTCACACTTGGTTATTGTAGTATACTACTAATACCTGGATGATGGCAAGATATCATACTACTAAAACCTGGATGATGTAATGAAATGAGATGTGGAACACCAGACATGTTCAGCATTCAGTATAGGTGAACATGAGAAGCCTTCAGTCGCTGCTCTGCTGTAAATTTTCAGAATGGCAGACATATTAAGCAAGAACGCTGTGTTTTTGCTTTCAACAGTGATCATTTAGTGTTTGATTTGAAACGTTGTTAAAATCCAGATAATAGATAGTCAAGTACATGTTGTATTATGTAGTAATATAGTGTGTCTAGTTTAGTACTGTTTGTATGGAATTGAGAAACAGTACACAGGGCCTGATTGAAGGGTGAAGATGGAAGTCTGTAGATTCTATCATGTCATATTTTTATGGGAAAAAATTGCTTACAAATCTACTGCCCATAGGCATGGCTCTGTTCCTGCAGTAGAGAAATATTTTAAAAGGAAGTGATTTATGATAGAGAATACACATGCACTTAAACATTGCATCAGCAAGAAGTTAAAAGGTGGAACTGAGGGCTCAGGTTTGCTCCCGCTGTGAAAACATCTAAAAGGGCAATCAGGCGAGCATTTTCACAGAAACACAGCTGTGTTTTCTGACTGCTGCGAATGTAATGATCTGCATGCAAAAAGCAAGCAGTCTGAATCTTTCCGTTCTCCTAGCCATGCTCCCACCAGACCCTGCCGGTAGACACTGCCATTAATAACCGCCATTAATAAAAACCATTTACACGGTACTGATTGCAGTGCAAAGTGCTGCACAAGCAGTATCATGGTCATTCCTTCTGTTCAATTAAATATAGCTTTATTTCTATAGCACTTTTAACAATAGATATTGTCACAAACAGCTTTACAGAGATTCACATGAAGATTCAGAGCCCTAATGAACAAGACAGCAGTAACATTGGCGAGGACAGACTCTTTGAGATTGCATGAAAAAGAAACCTTTATAGGAACCAGACTCAAAAGAGAACCCATCTTCTTCTGGGTGACACCGAATAATGGAATTATAAATCATTACTTTTCTGCAAATGTATATTGTGTACTGTACATTGTGAATAAGAATTCTGGGATGAGCACAAGACAGTTCTTGTATGATTACGGTAGCAGTTCTTAGGTACAAATCTACAGTATCCAGGTTAGATTATCCACTAAAGCAATTTACATCAAGATTGCAGGAGGAAAAAAAAAAATCCAAGTGAGTTTGAAAAAGAGATCATTATTGGGGCAGACTGGTCAACACTCAACATCTACATTTAGATCTATTTGAAAGAGATCAGTAAATTGGGTTGGAAATGGTGCTTAAAAGCACACACACAAAGTGATTCTCATGCATTAGTGTGATATGTAAGGCAAAACAGAAGAGCAGATGAGACTGTTTTGGTCAAGTGATATGGTCAGAGACATCCCTCACTGTATTGTCCAGAAGTGGGTGAGTGTATGCAGAGCAACAGATCTGAATGATTGACCCTTACAGTTACTCTGTGATGCTTTGGCACATTTTGCTGGTATGGTTTGGGTCCACTTGTCCCCTAAGAGGGCAGCATCACTGCAAATTAATGGAAAGTTCTTCTGACTGATCACCTTTATATGATGAATAAACATTTCTGTCCTGATGGGAGTGCTCTCTTAGAATGACCCTGTCCCCATCCACAGGATATGAGGGCTCACTGAATGGTTTGAACAGTATGAAAATGATGTAAGTCATGCACTAAATCATAATCATATGGACATATATCTGAGATTTTAGACCCACGTGTTAGACGGTACTCTCTACCACCATCATAAAAACACCAATTCCAAGAATATCTTTTGGAAGAACGGTATTTATCCCTCCAGCGCAGTTCCAGAGCTTTGTCAAATTTATGTCAAGATACAATGAAGCTCTTCTGGTGGCTTCTGGAGGCCCCTGTGTACACAGTATACTATATGCATATTTTTTTCAAGTAACCCTAGACAATACATGCAGTAGCTAACATTGCTTACTGGTATAACTTTTGAAACAGTGAAATTAAGTGATTTTGTATGTTGGGTGTTGTTGCATGAAAATGTAGCACAACTTGGCAATTTTGGTAGTAGCTTCAAGTGACAATATCCATCACAGAATGATGAAAAATGAGCTTTACTCAAGTTTGGTTATGGATAGGAGGTATCCATGTGGTGCTGAATACCACAGTTTTTGTGCATATTGACCATAGTCATTAATTACTTCTACTGAAACAACCTCACCATGCTATACTGTGTAGTTTTCATGAAACTTTTACAGGTTGCCATTTACATTAAACATTTTTAGTGAAACTCGATTGTTATGCAAAGTAGTTTAAAAATACATGCAATATGTTATAGCAGACAGCTGCTACTTTATGTGAAAAGATTTAACATTGCTTAGCATTGTCTAGCGTAATTATTTTTTGTGGGTCAGCAGTATTGACTTAAATGCTATGAATTGCACAGTAATCACTTCTCTTTTCTCAAGATTATTCATACTTTACCTTTGGTAAATGTCTTTCTCTGTCTAAACAGGGAGTTTAGATGTGTCAAATGTGCATAAGAAACATTTTTGCCAAAATGAGATCTCACAGTAAAAACAAAGAATAAAAAAGAATTAAGATCAAGACTCATATGTTGCCACTGTAGAAAATACCATAGCTATTTAAATGCTATTTGTATTTAAAATACAAAATGTCCACTCTAAACGTTTTGCTCCTACTTTGCAGCTACAGTGTGCTGGTGTTCTCGCTCAGTGCGTTGGCCAAATTAAAAATTGCTCCAGCCACCTCTGATAACTTCTCATCTTCTGCTTCATAAACCAGGCTGCAACCTTTGAGTGCAAAATGTGTCTTCCACACTTACAATTTTCAGATGTTCTGGTACATAATCTGGATTATTAATAGTCCACTTTATCTTGCTTAATTTCCCCAGAGTACAACACTGCTAGAGCAAGAAAGAACCACACATCCACAAATCACATATCACAAAAAAACTATGCTCTTTGACATAATGTAAGTCAGTTAAAATAATGCTAAATTAGCTCTTTAGATATAAAAAGGGATGGTCATCATCAAAACTGTAGTCGCATTGCCAGAGAAAGTGACATTTGACATTTACACACAAGCATGTAACAACAGACAAGTACTACAAAAGACATGTACTAATGACAGAAAATATATTGTACACACACGTATGCAAGTGTTCACATCCTACGCTTCCACATACACTCCCACAAATGCACAAATTCTAAGTTATGCACAATTTGGAAGCACATATTGTAGTTATTGCACAAATTCTTATTATACATACTGTAATTATTGCACAGATTATTAGTTATTTCACATAACATATTTACATATATACTTACATATTAACATATAGTGCTGTATTTACATATATATACTTGTAACCTGTGCTGTCACTATGAGGTACTGTTGTAGAGTGCATTGTTCATAAGGGTGACTGCTTTTGGTAAGAAACTAGTCCAGAGCCTAGAACTGCAAGCAGCTATTGAGCAGAACCTCCAACCTGATGGGAAGAGATTAAAGAGGTGATGACTGGGAGTGTGTGGAGTCCTTGATAATGCTGGGTGCTCTGCTTGAACAGCGTGAAGTGTAAATGCTTTCAGTGTCTGGTAATTGGGTAACAATGATGTCCTGAGCAATACTGATGATTCTTGCTGTGTTTTTGCTTTCAATGGTGCAAGAGTAGACTAACCTTGACAAGCAGCTGCTGGGGTACGCAGCACCTTTTCAGCCTTCTTAGGTAGTATACAGCTACTGAGCTTTGCCAGGGATTGAGGATGTGTTCCTGACCAGATAGATCCTCAGTGATATTGATCCCAAGGAACTTGAAGCTGGAGATCCTCTCAACAGCCTGTCTATTTATGAGCAGTGGTGTGTGAGTGTGGCTCCTGTGGTTTCCTATGGTACGTGATCAAATTTTGGCTTTCTTATTGTTGAGGATCTAGTTATTGTTGCTGCAACATGCCACAAGGTTTTGCACAACTTCCCTGTAGACAGATCCGTTGTTGTAAGGGATTAGTCCAATCACTGTTGTATTGTCTGCAAATCTGATAATGGTTTTAGAAGTGTGGTTGTGGACACAGTCATTAGTGTAAATGGTGTAAAGGAGAGATCTCAGCACACAGCCCTGTGGTGCTCCTGTGTTCAGGGTTAGGATAGAGCATGTATGTAGGCCAAGCTTGGCTGTATGACTGATGTTAATTTAAGAAGTCCAGGATCCAGTTGCAGGCTGCTAAGCTAAGGCCAAAGTTGTGCAGTTTAGTGACCAGTTTGCCAGTGATTATGGTATTAAATGCAAATCTGCAGTCAATGAAGAGCATCGTGGCATATGAGTTTTAATGATCTCAATGATCCAGCATGATTTGGAGGGCAATTGCCATGGCGTTGTTGGTGAATCTGTTCATCTGTTCAGTAGGCGAACTGGTGAGGATCAAGGAGTGAGTGGGACAATGTTATTTATGTAGGGCATAACCAGTTTCTCAATGTAGTTTATGATTTTTGGAGCTGGACTACAGATAAAGATAGTGAGAGGTTGAAGATGTTGGTGAAAACATCTGGCAGTTTTGTATGTTTACTTTGTGTAGAGCTTGCCTCATCTCATGTGTGTGTAATGTCAGTAGTTACCCTGATACATACAGTACATAATTGTGAAGCAATGGTGCAAGTGACCAGTTTTGAGTGATTATGAAAGAGAATCTTACAGAAGGAGTGGATACAGTTTAATACATCATCCTCCAAAGAGAATGGCAACATCTAAAACTGAACCCAATCATCTCAAATTCTATAAGAAAATAGTAACATCACCATTTTAGATAGATCCAGCAACTCTGGGGTTAGCAAAGATAATTTAGAGGTTAAGCAAACTTCCCAGCCATGCCTTTAATTATTTATACAATTTCAACATTCAACTTTGTGTTGAGTAAAGCCTGTGGTTTCAGTATGGCTGATGAGCTGTGTTGTTTTGTTCCATCCAGACATCACTGGACACTTCTTTTTCACCAAGTGGTTCATCACCCAAAAGGGAGAGCTTGAATGGCATATATGCTTTATAGTTAGCCCCATTAGTATGTAGTCCTCGTGGGTGGCAACACTGTATGAAATAACAAAATAATTTTATCAGATGTCAAATGAATGAAGTCCTATGAAAAGTGACAACTAAATTGCAAACTAACTCTAAGCTTTCATAACTTTAGTAGGATTGGTTATTTGAACCCTGGTGCATACTGTGGCATGACAGCAAAAGAACTTGTATGCAGTTCCCTTCAATTGCCAAAACACAATCTAGCACAAATGTAAGTGTTGAGTGTTATGGGACTGTCATGTTGTTTTAGATAGTCTAATTGCAATTGTCATCACTTAAAATGGGGCAGTGATAAGGTTCACTGCTAGCTGGCTATTTTTATGAGCATGTTCAATAAAAGGAAATAGTGTTTCTTCTCGTATCCAGATAATTATCTAATTGCTCAACACTAAGTGTTCGCATGAATCTTCTCTATCAGCACCCTTAAAAGAGAACTGCAAAGGATTATTATAAACACTGAAAAAATGTGAGGTGAGATGATTCATTTTGTGTGACTAAACACAACTTTGCCAAAAAAAAAAAATACTAGTATGAACCCAAACCAGTAAATGAGCCGCCAAATACACACAATAAAAATACCCCTCTCACTATGGCATAGGATTTCCCTTTCACAGTTTTACAGTTTTTGCTCTCCAGCCAGGTTCTGCCCTTTATGTGGCCAGTTTTTAAAGAGTCTCTCCTCCTTCCACAACCACACCTGGCTTACCTAGTGTTGTAAATATATAGTATATATATGTCAAACTTTTTCTAATAAATCAATGGCCCATCATCGGTTCTTCCACTTAGACCACAGTTACCACACCCCAAGACATTGTTCAGATGAATTATTTCAAGACATTTGTCAGGTTTTTGTCCTTAAAACACTCTTGTGTGTAGAACTAATTTCTTACGCATCCCATCTCAAGCCTCCGTTGCAAATTCCAAAATGTCATTTTAGAACTAGTAACGGAGGCTTGAGCCATTGATATGCAGTTATTGTAGAGAGAGAAAAAAGAAAAAGAGAGCACAAGAGCACACAAGAGCTGCGGTTCTGACAGTGGCATAGAAAGCTCACAGCTGGGTATATAAAACGTTTGTCACCATTCTCTCTACCTCTTCCACAGAAGTACTTTGGGCTTTAAGCCAATCGTTAAACACATTTACTGCCCAAGCTGTAGTTTTTTTGGTGTTTTCTTCATGTTTTTCACCCTCAAGCCTGTCTAGCTGATTGTTCATCACTGATTGTTCATCACTGATTGTTTTATATTGTTTGCTGTTGCCGGCTGCTTTTGATGTTCGCTTTCTTTTGTATCGTTTTTCATCTGGACTGTCTAATACAGCTGGCGCCCAAATGTTGAAATTTTCATGCTCTCCATAAATATTAAAAGTTATTTCTGGAAAATCTCTGTGTGTTGTGCTGGTCAGTTAACTTAGCGAAGTGATATGGAACTATAATGTCGTCAAGACCTACCTGGAATTACTTTAGCTGTACTTTAACATTAACTGTTAAATAATTGCAAACCTTAGAACACCTGTCAACCAATCAGAATCAAGTATTAAACAGCGCTGTGGTATATATAAAAGTAAAAAGTAAAAGCAACTCATGAGAAAAGAACTCAGAGGTTGTAAATTATAGAGTATTATACTGCTATTTTTTATTATTATTTATTATAGTGCTAAATGTAACTGGGTATACCTGGGTTTCCATGTAATTTTTTGAATGCTTTAGTTATAATCAATATATGGGGGAAAATAGTCCATTCTGTCATTCTTCTTTGTCTATGTGGAATTTCACATGTTCTCCCAGGGTCCTTGTGGATTTCCTCCAGGTTCTCCAGTTTCCTCCCACCTCCCAAACACATAAATTGCTTATGCGAATTTGCCCATATATGTAAATGAGTGAGTGAATGTGTGTATGCATTCTGCCCTGCAGTGGACTAGTGTCCCATTTGCGGTAAATTCTCCCACATTGCATCCAGTGTTCTCTGGATAGGCTCCGGATCTAGCGCAACCCTGACCAGGACCAGTTTACCCTGACCAGTTTACAGAAGACAAATGAACGTATGAATAAAATCAAACACACTTTTAATTATAAAAAGCAAAAGCCACTTTGAAGATCTTCAAAATCTACAAAATCAAGTAGCTGCTAGTTTCTAGAGCTTTCCAAACTCAGCTAGGTTAACTAACATTAACATGGTTATGGATGGGTTGTGCTATTTCAGTAGGTGTCAGCTGTCATAAAGAATGAATAATCAATTTTTATGTCGAGTTGACACCTGAGACATAAGAACATTTTGATATTTTCTGGGCTGACTTATTATAGAACTATAGCTTAGTATGCATCTGATATATCATGTATTGACAAAAATGTTATAAATAACTAAGCTACCATCACATTGTAAAGATACACTATATGGCCAAAAGTATGTGAACACCTGACTATCACATCTACATATGCTTGTTGAATATCTCATTCCAAACCCATGAGCATTAATATGGATTTGGTCCACTCTTTGCTGCCATTACAGCCTCCACTCTTTGGAAGGCTTTCCACTAGATTTTGGACCATACCTGTGGGGATTTCTTCAGGCATGAGAGCATTAGTGAGGATGGGCACTGTGAAGTCGGCGTTCCAGTTCATCCCAAAGGTATTCAGTAGAGTTGAGTTCAGGGCTCTGTGCAGGCCTCTGGAATTCTTCCACACCAACACTAGCAAACAGTGTCTTTATGGAGCTCACTTTGTGCACAGGAGCACTGTCATGCTGGAAAATATTTGGGAATCTTAATGTTAAAGCACACAAAGACAGTCTAGATAATTATCTGCTTCTAAATTTTCTGGCAACAGTTTGGGGAAGACTCACATATGGGTGTGATGGTCAGTCAGGTGTCCACATAATCTTCGCCATATAGTGTGTTTTACCTGAAGCTTATAATTTGAATTTATGTCCTAATGTTATTGCTGCTTCCTGTTATAAAAATGAATCTCTAGTCTACTTTAATTATTATCACACTAATATTATACATTGATACATTGAAAGCAAAAGTAACAGTTTCTCTGCAGACTCACATTAGCCAACAAATGTATGTTGTACTATAATACTTCAGGTTTTGTCAGTATTATAATGGATATGGATTGGAGTAAAGCCAACATGATATGTTATATTGCTACACTTGAAACTATTATCTACATACCTAAATTTTTTTCTGTGTATTTTTTTATTTTTTGTGCATAGGTATTCACTACTCTAGTTGGAATTATTGAGAGGATGTGCCCATGACTTTCCTGAATACTTGAGCTTTGAGGATCGTTTTAGTTTCGTTTCTGAAGTCAGGGCTCCTGCTAATATCAAACCTTCAGGTTGAGTACATTTCTTTTAGTTTTTTATTGTTGCTTATTGTTGTTCTTTGACCCTGAAGAGCTGTTCTGATCCTCTTCAAGGTGCTAAAACCTCCAGGCACGGAAAGAGCAATTAGGGTGCATTGGTGAACTACTGTGGAGCTAATGTATGTTGTTAGTGACCCTTTTCCTCGACCCTTTTCTTTGTGTTCTTGTCTGTAGCTCTCTCAGACGAACACTCCCCAAAAGCATGTTATTTCTGCCTCTGTGGTGGCCATGACCTCTTTCTAGCCACTGAGACATTATGGCACTTTTAGATGATGGGGGAAAAATGCTTTCAGTCAAGTGGAAAATGAGTCAAGCGTCAGACAAAAGCGTGGACACACATGCCACAAGAACACAAAGAAGAATGGAATGTCTTCTCCTTCTACACTGTCATTAATTCAATAGAGCAAAAACTTTCACAAATCTTTATGGGTGTTTCTACTTGAGCAAGAATGAATAATAAACAGGACTTTGAAAATTTTTCCTCTATATTAAAAAATAAGAATGGTGGTATAATATGGTATAATATGTAACAAACCATAACTCAGCACTCACTTAAAGGCAGACATGACCACACATAAGTTTTGTTGACATCTGTTAGTGGTAGGCTATTTAGAGATAATCAGAAATCTAAAAGAGGGTATGAAAAAGCCATATACTATATGTTAATTGTACTAATGAGTATTAAAATGTTTAGATAAAATCATTGAGCAGTGGGCCTCATTTATTAATCTTTTAGTAAAGTTGTGTATAAATGGTTTCATAGGCCAATCTGAGCTAAAAATTCCCACCAGATTTACAGAAGTTTCGTAAGATGCGTGTCGGCATCCATAGTTTCTTCATAGTCAGTAACCATTTTATCCTGATCAGGTTTGTGGTGGATCCAGAACCAATCCCAGAAACACTGGGCACAAAACGGGGGACTCCACCCTGGATGGGATGTCAGTCCTTCGCAAGGCACCATGCACATACACATTATGTAGTTGTAGAGTCATTATAAAGTCATAGGTGCAATTGAAATAAATAAGCTATTTAAACTTATGAACACAAGCCATATATGAAAGCCACAAGCCACATGTTGCAGTAGCTCAGGCCAGTTATATAATTTGGAGCCTCTCAGTTGAGTTTCACATTAGTGAGTCTCTTTTTATATAAATTCACACAAATTTAGGAGCTCTCATAGGATGCAAACCTTTTTCCTAGCTAACTGGATTGTCATGAATACCACATTTCTTGTGTAAATGTTCTTGCAAATGATTTAAATATACATGTTTGTATCCAGTGTGATAAAGGAAACTGCTGAGGGCCAGTGTAAGGAAACTTGGACATTTTCAATCAATAATCAATGTGTTGTGTTATTTAAACATTTGCTGTTTTATAGCATGTGAGTGTTATAATAATCTCTGCAGTCGAAGAATGGCATAATTAATAAGAAGAAAAGTTTATAGCATGTGAGTGTTTTATAGCATGTTTTATAGCATGTGAGTGTTATAATAAACTCTGCAGTCGAAGAATGGCATAATTAATAAGAAGAAAAGTTTACTTACCTAGCTGTGCATTGAGTTTACTGTTATCTTGATTCTTGATTTTTAAGTGGCTGCTGGGTGAAGCAAATAAACTTCAGGATAGACTGAAGATTGATGCTAAACTGTAGCTTAGATACGTCTAGGAAGTAAATTAACTCCCAGCTTTTGGTATGGATTATGTGCATATTATATGTAGTAATTAATAAAATATATGTAGTAACTAATAAGATTTAGTTCAAGAGTTGTTTTGGGGAAAAAATTATAAGAATTTAGAACGACATCATATGTTTTCATACACCACCACATATTTACCAAAGTAGTCAGTGTTAAGTAAAATCTCAGATCCTCTGTTTGTCATTCCCCAGCTTCTTTCTCAGTTTGGGAGTCACAGAGCAGAACCAGAGCCATAGACTGGAACCCGTTTGTGTCATTCGTTGCAGGATTTAAACACACAGCTCCAGCTGCCAGCTGGCTGGAACATCCTCAGGAAATCAGTGTGGCATAGAACCAGGAACCATAATTTAAAGCGTGTGATGGAGAGTCTGAGTAGGCCATGTTCCTTTGAGGCTTTTGTAGCCCTTCTGCATTTCTCTGTCCAAAATGTCTGTAGCATTGGCAGGCCATGATGGAGTTTGAGATGGTGCCAGTGACACAGAGCCAAAGTCAACAGACTCAGCTGGTGGGGGGACAGTAGTAGACAAGGATTGTCTTACACTAAGACGTGAAGCCAAAAGCAAAAAAGAGCTTTGGGAAGATGAGGTATGTGCCATGGCTTGTGATCAGAGGGGTTCAGGTTGCAGTGAAACAGGGAGCGCAGGTCACTCTGCGATGCAGATTTCTCAGACTGAAATGAAAGAGGGAGAGAGATTTGTCAGATTTTAAACAAAATTCTGAAATGTAGGCTGAAGAAAATGTGTTGTGTGTTTCAAACATCTACAATTAGGTGAATATTTCAAAACAGGCAAAAACAAGATGAGGTCATCCAAAAAGAGGTAGTGGATTAGAGTGAGTCACTGTTTACATCCAAAAGCAGATAGCACATCATAGGATACTACAGCTTTCACATTATAGGGCTAATAGGGTTTCTATAAGTTCTGACCTTTTTTGATACCCTCTTTGGTATGCTGTTTTAAACAGTAGCCATAGTAGCTTAGAAAGCTAGATTGTAGCTGCAAAGGGGAAACAGGTGGTGAGCTATTTTGATGATTGTGGACATTTGCATTTATACATTCATTCATACATTCAAACATCTTCAGGAGCTGCTTTTATCCTGATATGGGCAGCAAGGAAATACTACTTGGATAGGAAGCCAGCTCATCTCAGTATACCATCCTCACACATTGACACATGGGGCAATCTACAGTAGCCAGTCCACCTACTGGCATGTTTTAGATGGTGGCAGGGAACCAGAGAACCCAGAGGAAACACACATGAACACACAGTTAGTAATCTGAGCTCAGAATCAAGCCAGGGACCCCGGAGCTGTGATGAATCAACATTACCTGTTTTACTACCGTGTTGCCCTGGACATTTTTGCTTTTAGTTTAAAATTCACATATAAAAGTGGTATAAAAACCCTGCTCGTGTCTAAATAGAAGAAGAGAGAAGTGAGCAGGGGCTGATGGGTGATAAGGGGGGAAAGGCTATGACATTGACTGACTGCTTTCACCAATTGTAAGCTGAGAATGCCTTGGTGTATCTGAAGGTCTGTCACAGATAGGATACTCGCTCAAAGACTTTCAGTCAACTTGCAATCTGATGGTGCCTTCACTGCCGTGCAGAACCGGGTTAGGAGTTTTTGCTAAGCCTTTTGTTTGCTGAGGATTCTAAACAGCTGCTGAGGAATGATAACTAGACAGAGTTCAAAGACATCAAGAAGTCGGCAGAATCAACAGAAACAACTATTGTCATATGCTTTATGGGTTTGATTGGGTTTGGAGAGACAAAGTGGAACAAATTACTTCCTCTTTGGAGTTTAGTTCAAGCATAGCTTCTAAGCCCAAATTGTAAAAATGGTGAAAGTAAAAACTTTCTGAGGATTATTTGTAGGTTTTTAATTCTTCTTATGAATGTCAAAATGATAATGAAAGTGTTTACAGTTACATACTCTGCAGTACGCACTGTGACAGAGGATTACATACATCTGTGACCTTGAGTGGTAACTAAAGAATTTAGTTAAAATAAAATAAAAATAAACTTTTATAACAAAATCCAGAAATACAAGCAATGAAACATAATTGTCCAAGTTTCATTGTAGTAGTAATTTTTGTATTAGCATCTTTTATTAGCATCACAGATACACAATGAATCTACAATGACAATAAATACATATTTTTCAAGAATGAATTGTTGATTCATAATTTGATTTATTTTCAGAGTTTTTAAAATTACATTATACATAACACTATAATTTCTCTATACATTTTTGGGCTGCGATTTAATATATAAAATGTATTATATATAATCAATATATAATTAATATTCAATAATAAGTATTTGGATTCATTTTGTGTTGTTTTTATATTATAGACTGAGCCTTTTGCTAGTTATGATGTCACCACTTTGAGACATCAGTGTATGTAATCTATCTGAAATTCACACACCATTGTTTTTTGCTTATTTCTTTCCTGATATTTCAATATTTCTATCTTTTAAATATTTGATACAATGTTTTATATAATTATAATCATTCACTATATCGTACAGTTGATATATTGTGAATAACTGTTTTCATTTGTTTATTTTAAATAATAATAATAATAATAATAATAATAATAATTATTATTATTATTATTATTATTATTATAAACACTATAACCATGGTCTGGCTACTGTCTCAATTGCACACACACACACACACACGCACACACACACACGTATGCATTAGCAGAGTAATGCAATGTAAGCAAGCTAACTATGTTTCACAACAACATGTCTTTCCCAAAACATGGGAACTGTAAGTCGACAACAATAGCCACCTAATAATATCAGATTTACTCTATTTTTAGGGTTTGTTACCTTGCAGAAAGATTAGAAAAATTCTCTGGACTTGTTACCAAAATCTACTGTTGCTTTGTGCTGCTGTGAATGAAACTGTCCTTTAAGCTGCATTTATAATTATTGTTATTATGAATTATTGCATTATAATTCCTATATGATTTTCCATGATGATTTTATTTTAAGAACAGCAGAGAACATGATGAAAAACATGCACAATGAACTTACAAGTAAATATTTTTTTAAAATGAATTTAATTATTTTTTGGAGACCCTAGCAGAGATATGCTACCCTGTGCACAGCATGTGGTCTGTGTGGATCAGCAGATTTATAAATATATCAGAAATGTGTGCGCACCACTATGAACTTGTTTCCCATACAAAGACTGAGAAAAAGAAGAAAAATGTGTCTCCCTTGTCTAATGCCCAAATGTTTGGGGCTAGATTCAAGTCTTTTTGTGTGGTTTTTGGGTTGTAGTTGTGGTGGGAATTTTCCTGAAACGTCATCCTTGACACCTTTGAAGCTCTGCATGACAGTAAAAACATTACACAACTAAATTTGTTTCATACTATTGGATCATAGTCCTGCTGTACACAACTAGTCTCAATATGAAGCTTTCTAGCATGCTTTCATAAAAAGAAAGAATTTTGCTCTTTGTAGTTGTATCTGTATTTGTTTAGAATACATCATCTGTTCACTCAGAATAATGCATTTTTACATTACACAATGTTGCTGCCACCTATCTTTTATATCCTTTATATTATATCTTTTTTTATTTTTCGTTTTCTACCTGTATACAAGTAAATTCTATTTTTATGTCACGGACAGTCGAAAAAAGCATTTCACTGCACGTTGTACTGTGTATTGTTGTGTGTGACCAATAAAATTGGAATTAGAATTATTTGGTGACATCGCTAATATCCATGCATGTATGCATACATACAAGCACAGACACTGTTGATATACATTGATGCACAGTTTGCCTCCAGCTCCCCTACTCGAATTCCTTCTTAAATCCATCAAGAGGTTAACTCATACTCACTGCAGTACTGGACCAAAATCAATCTTGATCTTTGGCTAAATGCACCATCATGATCATCACGGTCTTCAATTACAGCCATTTATTGTGAAATGAATTCACTAGTGTGTGGAATTGAGATAAGAGAAAGGTTCCCTTATCCTGTACTTGGATTTGTTGGATTCTTCCTGACCTGAATTTTAATGATTTACTTTAGACAGCTGTGTGAGAGGGAGTTATAATAAACTCTGAACCCACATTGATTTTCATGTTGGTATTTTCATTTAATTTCTCCCAATAATCTCTCCTTGAAAGTTCTCTCTGAGAAATTTTGAAGTTTTCAGAATGTTAGTCATAGCCTATTAGTGAAATAGGGATTAAGGCATTCATTGTGTGTCTTCTCTGTCTTCTTTCTGAAATCTTGCCATGTTTCTAGATCTCTAGTGTGGTGTTTGCCAAGTTTCCTAGTTCCAGTCCCCTAGTTTCTAGTTACGCATGTTTTTTTCCCCTGGTATCGACCTCTGACTCAGTCTTCTCTTCTCTTCTCTTCTCTTCTCTTCTCTTCTCTTCTCTTCTCTTCTTTCTATCATCTATTGCTCCCTCCCTCTTTCACTCTCCTTTTTCTTTATTTTCTTCACCCTCCCATTTCGGCATTAAATACAGCTCTGTAGTGCATCTCCTTCTTCTCATGCTTTGAATATTTTTCTAATTTGTTGTTGAAATAGGTCAGTGCTTAAGAGCAGGTCTCTTTTTCTCCTTTCCTTCTCCTTTTTTCCCCTTTTCTCTTGCATTCGTTCTACTCCCTCTACTCCTTTCATCCGCTCTGTTGACCTTCCTTTTGGTTCATTTACCATGTTATCTGCAGTGAGAGCAGGTCTGTAGCTTATCTCCTTCTTCTTTTCATTCCTTTCCACCATTATGTTGATTTCTAATGCATGCCACTGGCCAGCAGATGAGAATATTATACAAATCCCACCAAATCAGTCAACAGTGTATGTGTTCTTTATCCACCAGCATGAATAAATAGTGACCAGTTCCTGGATATGAAACACATGCACGCTGACACAGTTAAAGGTGAGAATTGTTTAATATTACATTTGCACCTGGTTGTAACACAGTGACTGACAATGGATGTGTAACAGAAAATTATGTATGGTGAGTTACTATGTCCAGAAGTACCAGCAAAAGGCTCAGTCTATAAAAACACACACAAAAAATAAATAGAACATTTTATATATCAAATCGCAGCCCAAAATAGTATAGAGGGATTATAGTGTACTGTATAGTGTAATTTAAAAAAAAAACTAAAAATAAATCAAATAAAGCATAAGGCAAAAACTGAAAAAAAAAAATCCTCATTTGATATACAGCCAAAAAAATTTGCTTGTACAAAATCTTGTGTACTAAGTCTGAAAATGTTAGAATCCATCAAAGTTCTTTATTGTCAGACATGCTAAAGACTGACTGATACATACACTTTGGATGAAACTATTTTTTAGTTTTATTAAAGATGTCACTCAACATAATCATAAATACTTCCTTAATCATAGCTATTTCCCCATGAAAAAGGCTCCTGTGGATCTGCTGGTCTTAACCTTATGCTTATGAGATCGTTAAACCAGTATTTCTAGGTGAGCTATCTATGATGCAGTTCAGTCATGATTCTCTGAATGTGTTTATGAACTGCACTTTCTTTATTGTCACTTATTCTTTTATTTAGAACTATGGCTGTCTGTCAGATACTAAGATTACAGACTCAAAGTCTTATTTTATGTTCTGAGTTCAAGGGCCAAGCTGCAGTTTTATCTGGAAGCATTTATATTTCAGCAGGAGAGCAATGCCTTGTTCTACCTCACATGCTTCCTGAAGGTGTTTGCTCCTTCATCTCCCACTGCTGCTAAGCACGAGGTTTGTTCCTAGTGCTAATGGGTGAATCTACACCAGAATTTACACATACAGTAAAGACTTAAAGATTCTTACAAATTTGACTCTGTAATGATGCATAAAAGCCCAAACAATGACGTAATAATTATTAATGTAAGGAAATTAGATCATAGGAGTGCTCTTCACTCAAGAATCTAGAAAGAAATACCCTCAGGAAGGCTCGTATCTTCCCAAATCTTTCATTCATTCAGCATGTCTGTAATCAACATTTCCAGAATGGTTCCTCCTCAATCCTCTAAACTCCTGAATGTGGCTGATATATGTTCTTCACTCATTCAAGGATTACAAACTAATTTGTGTTCAGACCAGGATGCTGCCATGTTGTTCCTCTTTCATTGCAAAGCTGCCTATACATCACAGCAAACAGATGTCAATAATCTCACAGGTGCCTCCCATGTAAGGTCTTTTTCACTGTTCCCTGTTCCTTGGTGGCTTGTAGGAAGAGCAATTCCTTGAATGCAATTCCTTGATGAATTTTTTAAAACCCAGCCTGTCTAGTTGCTCAAATCATTAGTAATTTAAGTGGAAATCACAGAAACTTTACCCTCAGCCATATTGTATGTGTTCATTTCATTTCAGTGCATTTCATTAAATCTCAAGAAACACATTAAGGGCTAACGCTTCATTTGCAACAGTGCTGAGCTACAAACAGTTTAAAGCTTTGAAGTTGTTGCTTTTATTATGGGAACAGTTATACTACATAATTATAAGTAGTCTATAAATGGTATGATATGATGTTTTCTACAAGCAAATTCATGATACAATAATGTAATCATATCACCATGTCAGATGGAAATATCCAGGTGAAAACTGATCCAAACTCTGCTGATGTCCAGTGTTCATCCATAGCTGTATGCACAAGCTTGTCTTCACCCTTCACAGTTGGTAGCTGTCATATGATAGGGGACAGGTGGTTGGTGGGTGGGAATTGGCAGGTGACCAAAAAGAAAAAAGGCAACACAATGCAGTGTGTCTCATCACTCATCACAGACAATCTCCTGTCTATATCGAAGAGCTCAAAGCCTTTAGTGAAAAAGTGATCACAGACAGTCACCAGGCTCATTTTCCTGCCTGTGTTTTCATGACAGTTTCAGCCAGTGAAGACACTGAAGGCAGATAAAAGTAGGTGAATAAAGTAGGTGGCATCCAATTAAATTCACAGAATATTGTGCAAGTACATTTGTCAGTCATTTGTGCCTGGATGCAGTTTTGTGGTCCTGCATGGGTGAGACTCTCAACAAGGTTACCTGGAGCCCTTGTCTAAATGTTCCCAGTGAGCCAAAGTTACACATAAAAAATTTGTGGGAAAATTACTTCACAGTGCTTAAAGACATTTTTACTATATACAATGTGTGTAATAGTATTTAGGGTTTAAACTGCAGGTGTCTTGGGGAGAAGGGCTTGGCATTCCTTTAGCAGCAAACTGGGAGTGGGAGTTGAACTACACTGTAAGTTCAACCTCCATTAAGTATGTCTTTATTAAAATCTTAATTAAATTTTATTTTAAAATGCATGTAACACATAACTTTATGCAAACATGTATTTATGTATAAAACAAAATAATGTAAATTTTTCCAAAATGGATTTTTCCAAAAAGGATTGGATCAGACACGTCTTGTTTTTTTTTTACTGTTCAAGCTTGTGTAAAGCACATCAGGTTGGTGATCACCTGTAAATAGTACATACACAACACAAATGATAAATTCTTGCGATAAAGACACAAACTGAGAATTTGCTGTTTAACGCTTTATGGGAACAAACCTGCAACATTGGCACGGGCTTGAGGTGACACTGTTGAGGATATTGGGTGTAAGCGTGAGCTGGGTTTATTCAACTGAGACAATGTTGGGTATATTAAACAGGTGGCTCAGGCACTCAGGTACACAGCAGCAATACTAATCTTCTCAGAACACACAATACTTTGGAGATACAGTAAAACGATTAGTGGAAACACTAACAATAGCCAAGCTTACAGGAGACAGGGAGCATGAAAACAAACTGAATTTCACATAAATCACGAACCTTCAAGCATTTAAACTCTTCATTCAATCATTTAAAGTTACACAGCCTACTAGGTTAGACACGGACTATATTCACGCAAAGTTAAACACGTTGCAAGGAGTAGCAACTAAATACCTAAAGGTAACAACAGATACAGTCATGACAAAGAAGTAAACAGATAAGGAAAGAGGCAGATGAGGGGTAGAGCAATAACCAAACCAGGAAGTGATTAAGTTAGGAAAAGCTGGGAAAGCTGTAACAAAGGCAAATGCAGACCATATATTGACAAGATATTACAGACATTAACATGTAAGCAAACAGACTGAGTTCAGAACACTAACCAAACCAAGAAGTGGTTGTGATGGAGTTAGAGAGACTGACAAATCTCTTCGGAACAGATATAATTTATGACTATAGCATAGTGAATTTTTAATTAGTACTAATGATAATAATAAAAACAGCTACAAAGAACTAGTAAAGAACCTAGTGATGATAGTACAGAAATTGCTAGCTTGTTAACTCAAAGAAGCAGTAAAGAGGTGTGTTAGCTAACTGTATGGTGCTACAGCAGGACGAGCTTAGCTAGCACAACTTGCAGTAAATATGTGAGTGTGAAGTGTCGGCATGCTTTCTGTGGCTTAGCAGACTGCAAATCCAAACACACTTCAGCAGATAAAGGCTTAAAGTTTTGGGGGTAGATTAAAGAAATCCAATACATTCCATTTATAACAGAAGAGAGAACCCTGTCAGATTGCTAATACAGTGCCAGTAGAGTGACACATTTAATAATAATAATAATAATAATAATAATAATAATAATAATAATAATAATAATAATAATAATAATAAACCCTGCTATGATGTTTTATAGGATGATTTGTTCAACTACAAAGGTAAAACAAGAAGAAATGAAACAATCAGTACAAAAAACATTTTAACATTCAGTTAACTACTTGTCACAGGGACTAACAGGGTTATAAAAGTACTGATGATTTTCTTATTTATAACAAAATGTATTGTGATATTAATATTGTTCCATATACTCAAATTGCCAGGCCTTGCACATCAGGTTGTCATTTTGGAGCAGCAGAACGGGGTAACATTGCAGTATGGTACTTTTGGGAATTGATGGATTTGATTACCTTTCTGCTAGAAATCTGTTATTGCATGCAACTCACAGAAGAACATTTTGCAATGTCAGTTGCACTGTGCAAGACTTCCTTGTGTGGATTAATCAATACACATGTAAGCCTGAAAGTAAAGTAACCAGTTCCTGTGGTGTAAATCAATGATGACACATGATTTATGAATCCAAATCATTTATGTCAAATCTGACCATACAGCTCTGACTTTAAATAAATTATTTTAGGATTTTCAGTGAAATTCCTAGAAGTACACATTTATAATATTGTTCCTAGTGACTCAATGGGCCTCATTTATCAAATTTTTTAGTAAAGTTGTGTGTAAATGTTTGCAGAAGCTAAACCAAACAAAAATTTTCCACTGGATTTACAAAAGTTTCAGAAACCCTTTGTTTCTTCATACTTTTGTGCATGTTGATCACCCGTAAAGTGCAAAGTGCGTTCCCAACACAGCTCTTTCAGTGACGCCCACAAAACTCCATAAAGGCTCAAGTGCACAGATAGCTCTGAGCACAAAACAATCGATGAGGTTTAAAGCCTGAAAGACAGAAGTGGAAGTTTTTTTTTACTCTAAATGTATGATGAAAGGCTGAAAGGCAGAAATGAGAGTTATTTTGACTCACTTCTATGCCAATAAAAATATTTAATAATATATAATATTAATTATAAAAAGCAAGTGCTAATTCTTCCATAAGCAGAGGCATTTGTTTACAGCTTTTTTATTTTTGCTAAAACTTGAGTGATTCAATATCCCTTATAGTTATCACTTACCTTTGATACGTCAGTTTTTAACACATAGTTTTGAATTTTCCATATGTATGTGTATACATGTTTAACCACCAAATATTTTAGCTGGAAATAACAATCAGCACCTGAATTGTTTGACTGAATATGTAATGATGCTAAATATTCTGGCAACATTATTATTATTATTATTATTATTATTATTATTATTATTATTATTATTATTATTAAATAAGAAGCCCCTTTATGTGCAGCACTATATGTGGTGCATCAACTGGCATAGCAGTAATGAAGCAATACATCCATGTGAACCCTCTTTTCGTAGTTACAGCCATTTCTCTCTCTCTCTCTCTCCCTTACTCTATCTCTTTCTTTAAATTAATTTATGTAATATTTATTTTGTTCGTTTCTTTTATTCTGCTCCATAGCTCTCATTTATCAGCCTCTGGTGGTGCAGTTAAAACAGTTTCAAAAATGTATGACTACAGTTTTCATATCTTCTAGGCACCAAAACAATAGATAGATAGATGGATACAGAGAGAGAGAGAGAGAGAGAGAGAGAATGAGACCATTTTCTGAGCAGTGCTACCTGCACATAACAGTGCAGTTATGCAATAACACAGCATGGAAGTGATAAAGTACTGCATCAGTGTGATGTTTGTTTAGAAAATGATTCTTTCGCTTCTGCATTGAGAGACATCATGTAAGATGTGCATTTGGTTTGAAGTTCAGCATTTGTCTAAATGCGTATGAGTAGCACATTTCATCTCCCATGGAGGATTAGAGGCTGAGTGTTTTCCTGCCTCTCTCTTTGCGCACGCACCGAGGCCGTCTCATTTTTTGGTCCAGTGCACTCGATTATTCCTCCACTCTGTCTAACCAGGGAGAATATTCATGCTCCTCATGTAATGGCACTCATTTGTGAATGATGGGTTAGTCATGGTTGCCGTGTGGGCTCCCTCGGGCCTCAGGCCTAATGATGCTGACGCTGCCTGAGCTCTCCTGGGCAATATCAGCTATTACATGTACTTAATAACTCTGTCCTTATGATGTTATTAAAGTTACTGTTTGAATACAGTTACAGCTGTGACTGCAGTGCAGATCACACTCAGGCTTAACATCTGAGAGCTGCTACAGCAAGATACAGAGTGAAATAAACTAAAATTCTTATATAAATATTAGATCCAATTTTTTTAAATAAATGTTTTTTTGAATCTGGTTGTTGACATTTGATTCCTAACTACTGTATATGTTGGTTCATGCTCATGTTGGTGCATGTTAGACATGCTTGTTTTCAGTCCTTGAACATGCCTCCCATTTCTACCCATGTACACAACACCACACCCTCAGAATCTCCAGTGGTCAGTGAGTTCAGTGAGAGTTAATGTTACCAAGTATTATCATGACCTCACTTTCAAGCAGTGAAATAGGCTGTTGTAGGCATTGGTTTGCTTCATTATTCAGACTATAAACGTACCTAACATTGTTAACAGTGAATAGAACTAGTTTATAGCCAGGAAGATAAGCTACAGCACTTCTATCTCCTCGGATGTCCATTTATTGCACTTGGCAATTGATGATGTCATTATATTTCACTTATCCAGAACAACTTGTCTAATCATGTTATTGTCTAATCAAGCACTCTTGGTGCAACTGCGTTGTTGCCAGAATGCTCTTTTTTTCCCCTGGTGTCCTGGTGCTTGCATTTTATCATGGACTGTAGTGTTGCCCAATCAGCCTTTCAACTGTTTAAAGGCAAGTTATTACACTAGAAATATATGAAGTTCAGCTCATACAGATACAGTATATTAGAATGGTCAAGAGTGCCTTCATTGTCCTGTTTTTCATTGTTATGAGCTCTCATGAGGTTTTTTGTTGTTGTTATTGTCACTATTGGTGTTAGCTAGTTACTACTTAGGTTAGGAAACTCCATTGCAGCTAAAAATGCTAGCTAACTAACACCAATAGTGACAAGTAAACAAACTAATACCGATTTCCTGCTGTGAGAATGGTTGAGTGTTTTTGCTCTCTTATTTTCTTTGTAATGAACTTTCATGAGCTTTTCAGCTGACTGTCACTATAGGTGTTAGCTAGGTAGCACCATTAGCTAACTCCCATGCAGCTAGCAATGCTAACCAAATAACCCAAGTAATGACAGCTGAAAAACTCATGAGAGCTCATATTGATTTGCAATTGTGAGAATGGACAAGCGTGACTTTGCTGTCCTGTTTTCTTTGTAATGAGATCTCAGCATCTGAGTACTTCAATCCAGTAATCATCTGTGCTGAAATAATTGCTGATTAATTCAGTCAGTTCTGTTGGTTAATTTCTTTTTATTAGAACATTTAAATATTTTAATCTGCACAGAGTGTGTAAGTACTTTTTCTGTTTTGATTACAATGTGATGTTACAGGTGCTTCACGGATATTTTGGCAGCCAGTATCTAAACTGAACTGATTAGTTTTAGATATCTTTAGGCAGACTGTTTTTACCAGCACCTTTGTTAAATTGGCTCCTTACACAACTTTGTAGGCAGACAGCCAAGGCAAGGCTAGAAAGTAGCCAAAATAAAAACAAATCACCCAACATGTTGGTAAAATGTATTTATTTTTACATATATATATATTATTGGCAGAAAAATAACTAACTTTTTAATATCATTTTTTGACTGTTTTCCAGAATTTAGTCACAGTGGCATCCCACAGCATTCTCAGACCATCAGATATATCAAATTTGTATTTATCCATCTATAGCAACAGACAACAATCTGCTCCACAGTCTGTATTTTTCATGGATCAGTAAAGTTTTCTGTGAGCTTTTTTCTGTGATTAATGTTAATGAAAGCAAAGTTACTTCTGTGACTTTCATTTCTCCTCTGGGTTAGTTGTGGCTCTGTGTGTGTGTGTGTGTGTGTGTGTGTGTGTGTGTATTTGTCCACCTCTTGAAACTTAGTCTACTTTGCTTCAGAGATCTGTTCCTTTTGAAAAATCCACTTAGCACCACACACACTCTTCCTCTTGTATTGCAACTTGCCAGTTGTAAGACATAGGAGATAAGGACATCTTGCAATCAGACTACCCTCTCATTAAAAGTCTCCGTTACTTGGTCATGCTCATTTTCTTCATCTTCATATTTGCATCATTAATTCCCCTTCCACTATGTTAGGTGGAGCAGCAGTAGGAGTGACGTCGATTTCAAAGTGTCTGATGAAATTCACCGAATTTACTTTTTAATAGACTCATGTAATTGTTTCATTTATTTCTCACAGCTCATCAAATGAACACAGTGCTTTACACTGAGTTAATCACAGTAATCACAACATGATTTAGAAGTATTGTTTCTTCATATTTATTACTTCAGTGTCCTCTAGAGAATACAATTACACACAAACATTGTTCGTGAGTCATTATGGCAGTAATCAAGCATCATTATATAGTGCAGTTTTTATTGTAAAAATGATATGGCTGAGTTGTGTTTCTCATTATATCCTCTGCTGCGATATGCCTCACTGTAAGCTTTTTTTGCTTTCACCCGCAGAAGCACCACCAATTAACTAATGCCCTCTAAGCTTTGCGCAGTGTCATACGATGAAAGCTAAAACCATTGGGCATGCAGTCTAGTACTGATCTCTGCCTTGACCCATTCATGTCTGAACTCACTATCAAGAACATTACAGGGGAGTTAAATGAGTATCTGAAAATGATGATGAAGATTACTATATAAAGACATTCTAGTGAGAAAGGAGGCACCAAGATACAAACTGTTTTTTTTTTCTTCCTAGAGATTTCAACTGTCTGGATTTTTTTCATTCAAACTAAAACTGCATATATGAATATCATATGAATATGGGGATTACGGATATAGTATTAGAGCTAAAAGCTATAAAGCTTAGATAAATTTTACCCTACAAGAACAAACTGCTAGTCTCATGAAAATGTAAAAGGCACAAACACCAATCACACCGCAACCTTAACTTTTGTAACATTTTTATAAATTTGCAAACATAAGATCGTGTAGAGTAATTCAGGGTTAAACAATATCCCGGAATCCTCGTTCAGTCCTGACAAGAGTTATATTGACAAATAACATATTTGTGGTTATGCCTAATTTTGAATGTAGGAAAACCTATTCATTAATCTACAGGGATCACATTATCCTGGTCAGGGTCATGGTGTTTCCAGAGAAAAACAGACATGAGACAGGAATACATCCTGGGTGGGATGCCATCATTCCATGGCAAAGCATTATGCACACAAATTCACACCTAGGGACAAAGAAAAACAGGGAGAACACACTAAATTTCACACACACACACACACACACACACACACACACACACAGAGTAACCCAACCTCAGGATCGAAACAGAGAGCCTGATGTGGCATTTTTTACAGTTTTGTATATACTGTTATACATGAGACTGGCAGCTTTGTTATGAGTGTCTTGTGACAAAGGGTACAGGGTCACTGTGAAAATGTGAACATGTGAAATTGCCTTGAAGTGGCTTATAGGGATTTGTTTGTATACTGAGAACATTAAGAACGTAATTGAGAATTTAACATTGTAACATGTAAAAGGAGTGAAGTCTCAGCCTGTTCTGATCACATATAGTGGATGGCTCTCTTACAATAAAGAGGATAAACAGCAGACATGTCCTACATTATCCCTTTTTAGTTCTGGCTCTGAGAAGATGAGCACAAAATATACAGTATATCACAAGATTCATTGAAACCTGTTTTACACTTTCGTCCTGACAACGCCTGCTACTGTATGTCTCATCTCATATTTGGGGAACTGCCATTAACATTGTTAAAACCATTTTAATGCCTCGCCATGGGCGTACTCTGTCTCCCTGCTCCGCCTCGGATGTCACTACACCACCCGGCTCCATTTCGGACGTCACTCTGCCTCCTTGCTCCACTGAGTACGTTGCTCCTCCCCCCTGCTTTGCAGAGGACGTCGCTCCTATCTTGCTTTGTGGAGAACGTCGCTCCCCCCTCTGGTCTCGCAGAGGACGTTGCTCCCCCCTCTGGCTTCATGGAGGACGTCGCTCCCCCCTCTGGCTCCGCCTTGGACTTTGCTCCCTTCGCTGGCTTTGCAGTAGCTGTCACGCCGCTCTCATGTTCTGCCTTGGACATTGTGCCACCACTTAGCTATCCATCGCTCTGCGTCACTGCCTTATGAAGGACTTCATGTCTCCTGCCGGCTACACTCAGGGTATTGCTCCCAAGGAACCTTGTCGGCCTAAGGACCTTTATCAGCATAGAGACATCTTGCATGACTGTCCAGGACCCCCTTGTGACTGTATTTCGGGAGCCATGCGTTAAGGGAGGGTTCTGTCATGGTAGCACCAACTACCCTTCCCATCAACCCCAGGACGTCACATGTTTTCAATCACTCTCACCTGTGTCTCATTTCACCTTGATTAGCACCACTATATGAGTTCCTGTTTTTCAGCATCTTATTGTCAAGCTTTTTTGTTGTTGTCTTTTTCATGTGGTGCCGTGTGTACCATAGTCTCATTCATAGTCTGCATGTTTTATGCCTTGTATCTCCTGTCCTAGTTAATGGTTCTTGTTTTCACTGTTTTTTTTTATTTGTTTATGCTTCACATAAATAAAATCTGCACTTGCATCTGCCGCCTCTACAAATCCCTGACACAAGGCTGTGTCTGATTCAGCACACTTTCTTCAAGGTACATGCAGTTCTTACAGGAATTGAGGAAGAAGTACTTTTGATGAAGGTCATAAAATTATGGATGTCAACCAAGTCTTTGTCCTTGTTTTTTCAAAGAGAAACATAATGAAGACTGTCCTCGGTATATGTTCTGTATATAACTTGACAGCCAGATAAACTCTTCCCTAACATCAAAACTCTGAAGACAGTTGACTCCTTGTCCACAGGTTTATTGACATTGCAAGGAAAGGTGAAACTGAAACATACAAATGAGTAATCAGCACTACACTTGCACTTTTTAACATGAACAGATATATTAACTCAAATACTATGAATTAATGTTTTTACTGTTACTATTTTTATGTATTTAATAAACATTTCTGAATGAAATATATGGTATCATTTTAATCTGTAATCACTTATCCAATCACTAAATTAACTGCACTTGTAGTATTAACTTTTAATGATCTAGGAACAGTACAGCAATTGACATAACATTACATTAGTACTATAGTAATGTAGATTGTAAACAACAGACTTTTAACAGTAATTTTATAAAATACAACACTGTCCTCGAAATAATGATGTGCATTCGTAGATATTGTTAAAAACAATCAATACATACCCACGATGCTACAAAGGGCATAAGATGTATGCAGATGTCACAGGATTATCTTAAATGCATTATACATACTGCTCTCTGTGCCATGCTTGACTACTTCCTGATTAATGGTCACATGACATGGGACCTTACTGAACCCCAAGATTCTTAAAGGGGACACAGCTAAATAAAGGGATCACTTGAAGAGAAGAAACAAGACCTCTAACATATTAAGTGGTAACAGAACACTCCCCGCCTGATGTGCTTATACATCACTCAACAAATTCTATTACAATCAATCTACTTTGGATTCTGGGGAAAGTAGAAGCACTATTTCTGTAACTGGCCTAAAAAAATGTGTAGAACCTCCTGGTTTGATGACCAACGCTCTCTGCCACCCTCAATACCACGACTGAGGTGAGACCCTTGAGCAAGGCACCGATCCCCCAACTGCTCTCTGGGTGCCGCAGCTAAAAAAATGGCTGCCCACTGCTCCAGGTGTGTGTTCACGGGTGTGTGTGTTCACTACTGTGTGTGTGCACTTGGATGGGT
>CM075004.1:16433926-16455868 GCA_037576675.1 Pangasius sanitwongsei | reverse complement strand
CCTTACTGAACCCCAAGATTCTTAAAGGGGACACAGCTAAATAAAGGGATCACTTGAAGAGAAGAAACAAGACCTCTGACATATTAAGTGGTAACAGAACAAAGACTCTCCATGAATTTACTTTTTTAACCATCTTCCTGCAACTGTGTGATCAGTATGAGCCTATTTCTTGTGCTCAGCAACATTAAAGCATTCAATTTTGTTTTGTCTGTAAGTCAAGTTTTGTCTGCACTAGAGAATAAAGTGATTCTATGAAAGAATTTTTTAACAGGGAATTGTTTAACAATGTGTCCTTCTGGATAGTCATTGCAAACCAGATGGTTAGATTCCAGCTTATGTTCATCCAAAATAATTCTCGCATATTAAATTTCAAATGAAACCTTGCTGCTTGCGGGAAGGAAACCATTTCTGCAAGAGGAGTCTCTGCAAGTTTGGGATTAATTTCTCCTTTATATTTCAGGCTAAATTTCCAATAATTATCAAGTAGGATATTAATGTATTGATTGTGCATATATTGCTTGAACTTGGGTGATGGTAAAGTTTACACATTCTTTTGACCATATAGTGTACCAAAAATGATTAATTGATAATTAATCATGAATATCAGGATTTCATGGCCTAGTGTCACTTACATGCAGGGCAACATTGCACAAAATGGATCAAGTGAAACTGTGATTTCTCCGGTGTTATATAGCAATACATCATGAAATCTAGCACAAATGGCAGGATGTTTATTTGACCATCATGTGTCTGTAGCCAGGGCAGCAGAGGTCAGACTGCATTGCTATATGTATGTCATGTGTTACAGATGAATAAGTATCAGAATAAATGGCTAACAATATGGGGTATTGTGTCAGACAAATGTCTTTTTCAGTTTCATTAAAATAATAAGAATGCAGGAATGTTTACTGTGTGTGTAGGAGTGTGAATGGGAGGATGATCTACAAAATAAAGGAAGATAAATGTTATTCAGCATTCACTTATCATCTTTAAGTGGCCATATAAAGAATCATATTTTACAACATAAACATTCTAGACAGTAGCCTGCAGAAATGAAAAAGGCCTACATTGTTGCCTCATGGATCAATGCTGCAATAAGAATGTGAAAAATTGTATATAAATGCAATAAACAGCCATAGCCCATATACACAGCAAATTTGGAAAGAATCTGCAGTATTCTACATGCCCTCTGAACTGTGGTCTCTCTATCTGTCTGACTAGCTGACTAGATGCTTTGAGGGTTGCCATGGCAATGGCTGACCTTTAAAAAATTTAAGTGGTAGGCTATAAGGTCAAAAATTATAGTTGTATGTTCTGTATTTATCCAGCACCAGTATATACTTATATATACTGCAATATCGCAAGAACAAGAGTGCGGTTATACTGAATATCAGCATGGCTGGGATTCGGCCATAGGCACAAGCCTGCAGTGCGAGTGCTGTAGTTAATCACAGCTGTGGCGATATTCAGTATACTGTGAGTGCGATATTGTTTTTACACAACTGTTCTATAAACAAGAGATTAATATCGAGTGACATTTCAAACACAATATGGCCAAATGTTCTGTTTATTTTTGTTATTATCTTTGCTCTGCTAGCAGAAATCAATCCCGAAGCCATACTCACTTTATATCATGGTAGCTAACTGGCTAGCTAGCTCACATTGATTTGTACATTTCCGTTAAAGTTGCTTCCGATAAAATTGGCATTCCTCCTTCCTTCATCTTCATCTGATGAGCTTTCATATTTTAAGTCAAAAGTTTTATTCTTGAAGAGTATTGTTTGCCATGTCTGCTGGTGATCTCGCTAACACTACTGTAGTAATGATTTTGAACGAGGAAGTAGAATTTTACATGGCGAACACAGACGAGTGGAGTGATGCACACAGTGAAATGTCCCAGTGAGGTTATAGGAAATATAACCACTCTTGGAACGCCACTCACCCAGTCAAATTAGTGGACTAGGAACGAACTGTTAATAATAATAATTTTTCTTGTAGAACGTAGTATGCAGCATGAGGCAATTATCATTTGGTAAACTATGTAATAATGTGACTATCATATAGCTCAACTTACTTGTGGATGCAGTTATCTTAGAATTATCTCATAGCCCCTTCATAACAGAATATTTTCACACTTTCAGACTAAAGTGATGTTTTTTTTTTTTTGTTTGTTTGTTTGTTTGTTGCAGAAAAATACTATTGTTAATGTATTCTGTTGCTCAACCAATTGCAGAAATATGTGTATTTAATATTGGTTTTAATATTAACACTAATTTGACTGGACAAGCGGCATTCCAAGACTGCTGACATTTAGTATAAAATCACTGGTACATTTCACTGTTTGTATCACTCCACTTGTTCACTTCAAATAACATTCAGTACAACATCTTGCTTGTGTGATATTGCTTTAATATAACAAAAAAAAAATCCAGAAATGATTCCAAAAATGATTTTGGAATCATTTTTACCATGACACAAATACAAAATAATGTAAGATAAAGGTTGCTTCTTTGATATCTCCAGTGTGTGTGAGTGTGTGTGTGTGTGTGAGAGAGAGAGAGAGAGAGAGAGAGAGAGAGAGAGAGAGAGAGAGAGAGAATAGAATGGAGAGCTTTAAAAGGGAAGGGTTCAAATGGTTGAATCTGAGTGAGTTCACTCATGATAAGGAACTAGTTGAAGCAGGTTGGAATGGGAACTGTGATAGCAATATTATCATACACTGATATCCCTGCACCCAAACACCTACCATGATTTAAAATGGTCCACTTGCTCTCTCTCTCTCTCTCTCTCTCTCTCTCTCTCTTACTCTCTTTCTATCTATTTATCTGTCTATCTGGTGCCCATTGAAATGCAAAGAAGGATTGTCCTTGTCCTTCAAAAGAAAATGTAACTGAAAAGGTATTAACTGTAATATTGAGCATCAGAGTGACTTACTGTTCTAACCATTAACTCCTGATCAGCATTAAAGAATGAAACATATAGAATAAACATCAGCAAATTCAAAGCTCATTCATTTACCACCTAATAATCCCATAGTTCTACTTGCAGTTCTGGATTTGCCCCTTTTACCTCTTTCCCTCTGTGATCAAGGTTGGATTGTTTGGGCTGAGTGGCTCATGGAAGAACTCCAGCTGAACAGGGTTCATGTGGGACATGCCAGGCTGAGCTGTAGTTCTGGCAGGATACATTAGCTCACCTGTCCTTCTCTCACCACACAAGTCAGTGACCCTCAACTTTGGCCGGCATGCTCAATTACAGAGCGCCTGCAAATGGCTATTGCACTATATTGGGATCACTCAGGAGCAAATGGCCTACTATTCTTTCCAATCTCGTGTGATTGGAACTCACTTCTTCTCCTGAGTTGGACCAGGTCCATGTTCTTCAAGCTATTCTAACCCTCCTTCCAAACTGTCTTGAAGTGCAAAGGACAGGCATGCATCTTAATTTGGTGAGGGGTGGCTCCCAGTGGACCACTTTGTCACTCTTGCTGTTTAGTACTTTATTGTTAAACATATTACACTTTTGATGGAAGAGAGGACAAGGACTGGATTTCTCGATGAAGATCGAGAGTTAGTTCATCTATAGTGTTAACTGAACAAGGGCAATTATCTCATCTGATGCTAAACTAGAGATAGGTGTAAATGATAGTCTCTGCCCATATACCTTCTATTCCTGAATAATACCTCATGACTAATAATGATAATACAACTTACTATCATAGCTGGGCAGCATGATGAAGCAGTGGGTATGGTTGCCTTCTCACAGCTCCAGGGTCCCTGGTTCTATCCTGAGAGCTTGGGTTACTGTCTGTGTGGAGTTTCACATGTCCTCCCTGTGTCCGAGTTCTCCAGGTACCTCGCACCAAAAATATGCTGGTGGATGGATTTTCTACACTACAATTAGCCCTAGGTGTGAATGTGTGTGCAGGGTGCCCTGACATGGACTGGCATGACTTTCATGGTGTATTCCTGCCTGGTGTTCCTAGGATAGGCTCAGATTCACCACAATCCTGACCAGGATAAATCGGTTACTGCAGATGAATATGTAAAGAATTATGTACTATCATAGTTAGCTTGCTAGATTTCTTGCAGTCTTTGGCCAGAGACAAAAGTATTAAAGCTAGTGTATTGTCCATTCATATCATCAAAATATTACATTATATAGGTTACATTATAGCACTTACTATTTACATACATGACTGGATGTTAGCATGTGGTTAGTGGACTGAGGCCAAAGAAGTTTAAGCTGAGATCATCTGGCAGAATTTATGTTCATGCCATGTTTCATTGGCCCAAAATATAGTACACAGCCCCAAATCCAGGGTGTGTCAGTGATATTTATTCCTGGAAGTGACAAACTATAAATGTGTTATTTTTGTTCTACATATAAATTGGCTATAAGTGTCAAAAGACAAATAAAAAAAAACAACAATTTTGATTTCATAGGCATAGTAGTCTGTCTGCCTAAACTTTTTTCAAATTTAATATTTTAGATCGTGGACTGATTTTTTTCTCCCTTTTTTCCTCTGTTAGTTGTAGGCTAATAGCTGTACCTTGCATACACAGACACATACACACTCCCACACAATTTTATAGTGTTTCTCTGTCTTTTGTCTTTTAACAGAAATGACTGCAATGATGGGAGGCATCATTAACAAAATGTCAAATGGCATGCTGTGTCTTTTATTCTTCAGAGATGAACCTTAAATGGTTCTTGATGGTGTTTTATGGTTCTTTACGCATTTTTTTTTCATGGATTTGTTTTATTTCTTTGCCTGGTTCCTTTAGCATTTTAGCAACAAGCAGGAAAAAAGTGACTAAAAGCCCTGACTAAAATTTCTCTCTCTCTCTCTCTCTCTCTCTCTCTCTCTCTCTCTCTCTGTGTGTGTGTGTGTGTGTGTGTGTGTGCTTTGATAATTCACTGTGCTTAAGTTGTAAACTAAAAATAACAGAAGCTAAAAGATCAGAGAACCCTAATAAACCAGATATAGTATTTAATTGAAAACATTCATGAAAGAAAAATAAAAACAAAAAGCATTTTTTTTATATTAGGACAAATGGGCTGAAGAATCTAAAATTACCCCTTTAAAGATGTATTTATCAACCTATTAGCTGATTCCTCTTGCTGGCTTTCAGAAATAAGTGCTTTGACATTTTTGATAACTGTCAGGCTAAGATAATGCAACAAGGCACATTTGTTGACCCACACATCGGCTGAATTTTAAAAATTCCATGCTTTGCTTCGGAAAGGAATCATACGTTGCCATAGAAACAGACCTATCACATGATTGCAGTTCCTGAATTGTCAGTAAGGATTGCGCTGGGGGGAAAGAGCTTCTGTGCTGACAGCTCTTTATGAACCCAGCAGAATAACAATGTGCTCTCTAAGTTCTCTAAACTCAGAGTGACATGCCGAGGTGGTTTTATTCTTTCTTTTTCCTTTAACAGAAAATCGTCGCAGCTGGCCTATGTTCACTGAGACTGTTCAATTCAAACAGTTTTGGAGGTGGCTTCAAGCCAGATTTCAAGTGCTTAGTATACACAATAATTTCCCCCAAAGAGCTTGACTCAGGAATGTGGTCTTGGATGAGCATTTGAGCATGACTGAGTTAACCCTGTAACAAACAGTTCTTAATTTTAGCTACAGTCTTAAGCACTGCTCAGGCAGTTCCATGACCCTGACCCTGACTAGGACAAAGTGGTTGCTGAAAATGAATGAATGAATGAACTAACAACAGTTTAACAAGTTTAGTCATTAAGCTCTTTTTGAACCTTTTTCTGAGAGTGTAGTCAAAAGAGTAGTATTATCTGTCTACAGACAATATGCACATTTTATAAAGCACAAATATACAGTGTTTAGAAAATAACTTATACTATATTCCAAAGTATTTAGCCATTTTCAAATTCCAGTCCCATATCACAGCTGCCTCTGGCTTGCTCATTAGGGATAAATCTAAATCTGTATCTATATCTGGATATTGGTAAAGCAGCTTTGTGACGTGTCCAATGTTAAAAACTAATAAAATTGAATTAAAATTGAACCTTAGCTAAATAGCCTTACAATTCCACATTCATTCACATCCAATTCCAAATGTGGAAAGTACCAAATGAAAAAAAGCAAAAAAATTGTAAATTGTAGAAACAATTGTAGAAAATAAAGTGCATACTTACTTAAAGAAACCATACCCTTAGGCAAATGGCCTTCCAACACGTCCTATCTGCCCTTGAATATGTATTCAAAGTTAAAATCCTTTACAAATCCCACAGCCATCCATGGTCAGGAGTCTAAGGAGCAAAATTGGCCATACTCTTTGGATGGGAGGGATTACATATTTCTCCCCCATAATTAAAATGAGATGAGCCAATCACTGACATCTGTGAGCTCATGTATGTGGAAGAGGGCAGACAGTGCCTTCTTCCAAGGGTGTTACACCGCCCTGTGACACAGCATGAGCAACGGTTTGAAAAGATGCTTTTGGCTGGCTTCACATGACTCGGAGGAAGCACATGCTGGCTTTCACCCTCTTCAGTTTGTAGGTATATGATAGGGGAGAGCTGGCTGGTGGGTGGGAATAGGTAAATGACAAAATTGTGGAGAAATATGGGGGGAAATGTTTTAATTGTAACTGTAATGGGTATTGAGTATCAAGTAAAATTCCTTCAATGACTGTTAACATTAACCATTCATTTTTGTTTAGTTCAGGATTTTGTTTGTGCAGTTCAAGCTTTTCAACTGACGTTCCCCACAGCTCATTCATTTAATTCACAACGACCAGGACTTAATTCATTTACTGGAGTGAGGAGCTTCATTTCGGTATTGGATTGGCAGATTATTACAAACATGTGTTACTACTGTATATTATCAAATAAATTGTGCATGAAGCCTCCAGCACTCCATTGCCAAACAGAGACATGTGAGAGAGACAGAACACACAGCCTGTGTTATACAGAGCAGCCAAAAACTTTACTGCCATTATGTTTTGATTGAGCTTGTAAAGTTGGGATCAGCCTCCAGGAATTATAATGGACTACTCATTTTCTTTGTTAAGTATTTCAGCTGTGAACACACCTCTATATAGCATCTACTGGCAAATAACATGGCGAGTCTTTTGTGGGTGACTCCCTCTTCCCCAGCAATTATGTCAGGGCTCCAGTGGTGTTTAAACGTGGGGGCAGAATGGGTGCAGAGCAAGACAGAATTGGGTGTATGGTCTTAATATTTTGGGCCACACAACTACTGTCCAATATATTAACTAATACGTCACTGTTTAGAATTTATGCTCCCAGATGTCCTGCCAAAAATGCACAGCTAAAGTGAGTTTTGTACTATACAGACACTGTGGAAATGCAAGGTGGTGCCAGCATAGCCTTCTGGTTTCATTCAGTATTCTCTATTGTTTAGAATGTGTTTGTGTGCTGTTTGCTAAGATTTCATTTTAGTGGAACTAAGTTCCACTGAGATGTAAACTGTTCTAGTATGACAATGCCCCGTACACAAAGTGAGGTCCAAAAAGACATGGTTTACCAAAGTTGTTGTGGAAGAACTCAAGTGGCCTGCACAGAGCCCTGACCTTAACCCTACTGAACACCTCTGGATAAATTAGAACACTAACTTTGCACCAGGCCATCAGTGCCTAACCTCTTGCTCTTGTGCCTGGGCAATCACAAATCCCCACAGCCATGGTCCAAAATTTGTGGACTAGTGGAAAGCCTTTGAAGAAGAGTGGAGGCTGTTATAGCAAAAAAAGGGGGAACAACTCAATATTAATGACCATGGCTTTGGAATTGTAGGTTTAATACTCAGGTGTCAACATACTTTTGGCTATATATTGTATGTCATTTTAAAACCATGATTGGATAGTGTGTTTACAATATTAGATAATATGTAGTACAAGACACAATGTTATTTTTTAATTATAATGTCTCAAAGGTATGCAGCATATGCAACATTTAGTCCATTTAAACCCTGCTGTGTTCACCCACTTTAGTGTGGTTTGTTTGAGAAGATGAGAACACAATAATCATACATGAACTAAAACCACCCTTCTGAGACCATCTGAGAGAGGTGGTCTCAGTCCTCTTGTAAGTAAACCCTGCTGCAGTTAATTTAGAATGACTGATCTTTTAAACTATTTATTAATATATATATTTATAGTCTCTTTTCATCTTTTATTTATTAATCTATAAGCAAATTATTCAATAATTATTATAAATTAATCAGTAATTACTGTCTCCTTGTTCTCAGAGCTCAGTTAATGCCCTGATTTCTATGCTTCAATCAAACTCAAGTCAATATAATTTATAATTACTTTTAACAGAAGAAGGTATCGAACAATAACTTTAGATCACGCCTCACACGGATTACAGTGCAAAACCACATCACATCCAATAACAAACAAACCAACGAATAGGTGTTCACCCCGTGATGACATTGTTGAAAAAAGGTTCCTAGAAACATTAGAAAGAAAAGGAAGTGAGATTCCATCATCCTGTGGTTGAAACCAGATTATAGCAGGAAAAATGTGTATGGAGTACAGAAATATGTTCCCTAAAATACACAATGATCGGTGTTAAAGTGTATGATCCTGCTCAAGTGTAAAACCACATTTTATGGTTATAAAGCAGTTCATAAAAGGTTCAAATTTCATGCAGAGGATTGCCAAGCGAGCAAATGAGTAGCCATGTACAAATAATATCAAAACAGGAGTTTGAAAGGGAACCTGTGGTTATCTGTGAGGTCTCTGGACAGCCAGGAGCCAGGCATACACAGCAGCCTTAGAAGTGCTCTAGTAAGCATGACCATAGCAGGAGGACCACCTCAGGACCACAAACTGGCAGCATGTGAGATAGCAGGAGTGCATGTACAACTCAGCGAAAAGACACCACAGATTGTTAATTCTGTTTGGAGCATATAATAGAAGACATATGGTGTGTAAGATAATCATTGTGCAAGCTGAGCTCCATCAAGGCTGGCTGTAACAGCCTAACTAAAACAGCAGAGACAGAAGGTAGCACAGGCATGAGGGAGCCCTGGGATATCAGCACCCCTCCACTCCACCATCAACAAACCTGAGCGAGAGAACTGTACTCTTAAAATTAAAAAATAAAGTTTCTTTATGGTGCCATAGAAGTACCATTTTTGGTTTCCTGAAGAACCTTTTGACTGATGGATCTTTAATCATTTTTGTTGGTGTCACAGAAATAAAAAAAAACAAAAAAAATGTTGCCTTTATGTGGAAGGATCTTTTTGGTAAAAAGATAAACAGAGAACCAATTCTGTAAATAATGTTTTCTAGCACTTTTATTTTTTAAGGGAGTACAGTAAAATTTCAAAGGAGATCTGTCCATATTTTGGCTTAGAGATCACTGAAGACATCTGTGTGAAAGCACTCTGCTTGTGACTTGCATTACTCCCACCTCTGCTGTTTTACTTTGCATGAATTATGCAGGAGATAAGCGCTAAGCTTTGTTTTATTCAGTGAGTCGGTGTGAGGTGGTTTCTAAGTTATAACTGGATTTTTTTTGTTGTGTCACACCAATAAGAATCATCTGTGGCTTCAGACATATTCAAGTCAAGTCAAGGAGCTTTATAGAAATCCAAATTTAGATATATTTACAATTAAATAATATGATACGACAATTCAAATGATGCAATGATACGGTGACAGAAAGTGAAACAAATTATGCTACCCTGTCTCACAGAAAAAAATTTCACATGCGACTTATTTTGAATATCAAAGCTCACGTGCAACTTCAAGTTTAATATCAATATTCTGTCTTAGGCATACAATAAATACCAACATATCAAACTTGAATGCCCTGAATGCCATATTCTGTACCTACGTGATGTAACCAAGCCCACCTCTACCAATACAACATATGATTAGACTTAACAGGCTCATGAAATAAGCCTAACCTTTTCTCTTCTCTCAAACACAATCAGGCCACAATCAAGTCACATGCTGGTAACGTAGGTATTTGAAAAAAATGCGGAAATTCTCTGAGGTCTAATGAACACTCCACACCTACATTATTACAATACCCATATATAATGTGAGAGTGGAATATTCTTTAGTGTTCTACAATGCTTAGTGGTGCTGCAATTTGAACTCACAACCTTTAAATCAGTAGCCCAAAGCCTTAACCAATGACTCACAATTTAGTGACCAAACATGTTTTGGCTGAGAATTGTGTGTAATTTTCACATTTCACAATTTTCTTTAGGGTTATGTATTAATATGGGAAGGTTATGAATTTAAATCCCAGCACTAGCAGAGAGCCACTGTTAGACCTTTAAGCTTTAACTGCTCAGTTGTGTGGCTGGATTGTGTTCTGCCTTACTTGAACCTTGCTCTGCATAAAATTGTATTTAGCAGAAGCATATGTGAATCAAGGCAGTACTCAGGACCCAATGTAAAATTTTAGATTGGAACCGTGAAACTTGTCGGCCTTTATGTTGGCAATATATCATACTATTACCATGGTGTCCATTTTGCACACACTCAAACACATACAGAGAGGGAGAGAGAGAGAGCAGCTTCCAGAAATCCTAGAGACATTTTAGGAAGCAAGTTTTGTCTTTAATCTAAATCTAAAAAATTGCTAAATTTTATATATTTATATGTATGTTCAGACCTTCATTCAGATATATGTATAGAGGGGGGAGGGGGGAGAGAGATCAGCTAATGCAGTCTACTGCCATAGAAATTATAGTTTCATTAAGAAAAAAAACAACTTAAATATTGGTTTGACCAAAAAAAAAAAAAAAAGACTGAAGGCAAGATCTAATGGGGATCTGAATCACATGAATTACATGCTGTTATCAAACAAGCAAAATGATTGTAACTCGTTCTAAAATAAACAATTCACAGCATGAAACAAGATGAACAAAAAATAAAGAAGCACTAAAGCAGCATGATATGTTAATATTACCCATGCCCACATTTTGGAAATCAAAATGTGATTGACTAATTCCAATTATGTTTGCTGTAGGTGTTCCTAAAATTCATCAAAAAATATTTGTATTCCATTTCTGTTTCCTAGAACTTTCCTGCCCATTGCTTTTAATCTCTGTATGTAGGACAGTGTCATATCATGTCATTTCAATGTTAAAGTCCAAGACGAAAATTATCCAATCATGGTATTTTTGGCATCTGGATAGATAAAACTAAGGGTCAAAACATACCCTATGTATCTATGCTATTCACATGTTGTGTTCAGCACTGTGTAACGGTAAAATTTATAAAGCAATTCAAATTGCACGCTCAAGTGCACGCTGCATTCTGAGCATTGCAGCAAGGGATGCTACAGTCAGCTAAAGGCAAGGTTCTCCCCATCAACTGTCATGGCAGTCCAACAATTTGTTGAGTCTCTTGCAGAGCTGGTTCATTCATATAAAAGTATATGTGATATATCACTGGATCTACACTCCAATAGAACGACAATTGAGAATGCCTAGCAAGAAATTGCATGTTCTGTTAGTTCTGACAATAAAAAACTTCAAGAGAAAATGGAAACAGCTTAGGGACAGATTTGTCTGAGCCAAGAAAAGGTGGAAGGATGTCTGTAGCGGGGTTACTCTGAGTGGCTATACTGCTATTCTGGAAATGGATGGCTCTGATTTACTACCGACTTCAACTTTCATGATTCGATAATGTTACTAGAAATGTTTCAAAAAGTTTAAAAGTCTTTAATATATTGAGCTTTATAACTGCCACAGTAGCATATGAATGCATGTCGAGTACGTAAAACAGGAACTTAGCCTTAGCAAAGTTTTTGGATGGCAGTTGTCATTTGTGTTCATGTAGATACATAGGGTATGTTTCAGTGCTGAGAGAGTAATCATTTTAATAACACCAATGCATTTTATTGCAAACCATGGTGTTTTGGGCTTTTTTTTCTGTTCATTTATATCCCTCTCTATAAACTCTGCATTATTCATAATTCAGCTGCTTAGATTCATATGAATACTCTATACTGGTAGTATAATCACACTTTCTCTTCGCAAAGCTTTATTGTCTCATATAACCATAGATTTATGCCATTAACAACCTTACGTTTTTCCTGGCATTCTTTTTTTTATCAGCCCAGTCACTGCCTCAGTTCTTTCAGTAGCTATGACTTTATGTGAACTTTGTAGCTTTTGTTACTGTGCCTTTTCTAGAGTGACCCCTATCTGAGGTTATGTTCCAGTTGAGTTAGACCAACACCTGCCATCATTAAGTCTCACAAGAAAACCTTTGTTTTTATTTTAGGCTTTTCAACTATTCTTCTTCTTCTTTTTCTTCTTCTCTTATTATTATTATTATTATTATTATTATTATTAATTGTTGTTGTAGTAATAGTACTACAACGGTAAACGAAGCAAACAGTAGTTCAAAGTAAAACAAAATGAATGTCCTCAAGGTTCCTAAGCATGAATCTCTGCTAAGCTTGATAGGGAGAATATATTGATAGGGAGGACTCTAGCTTGTGCAGATTAGTTAAGTCTAGCTGTGTTCCACTCCTGATAGCTAATAGCTCTGTCTCTGTCCCTGGTTATTAGAAGATTTAATGCAAGGAGCGAGTGCAGAGGCAGAATTTCTTTCATTCTCAGAAATAAATCTATTCTCCCTCAGGAAGAGAAGTACACGAGAAGAGGCTATTCGTTGCCTTTTTTTTCATCCTCAAATGTCAGACATTACAAAAAAAGCACTAATCCAAATTGGACTGAGTCGGTGGCATTTTGCCTCATTGATGTCGTTAGACTGCTGTGTTTAATTTGAACAACTCTCTGGTGAGTTTCTCCAAAGAGATTTGCCATGTCCCTCTCCAATAAATGCTGGCCAGCCCACGTCTATGTTCTCTGTTGTAATAAGCTTTCTAGTATAGAAAACGATTGCTGTTGTTTAGTTGTGTGTCTGAAAGAAGCCACATTGGCAGAATGAAATCAGAAACACTTTATGTGATAAATGTACAGTGCACATAAGAAGCTGACTTGGCAAATCAGTGATAAAACATTCAACATCTGTTCAACAGCAAACAGCACACAACTCAAAGCATATACAATATGGCCAATAGTATGTGGACACCTTAACAATCACACACATGTGCTTGTTGAACATCCTATTCCAGATTTAGTCCCCCTTTACTGTTATAATAACCTCCACTCTTCTGGGAAGGCTTTCCTCTAGATTTTGAAGCATGGCTGTGGGGATTTGCCCATTCAACAACAAGAGCATTAGAGAGGTCAGGCACATAGCTGGGCGTTTCAGTTCATCCCAAAGGTGATCAGTGGGGTTGAGGTCAGGGCTCTCGAGTTTTCTACTCCAACCTTGGCAAACCATGTCTTCATGAACCTTGCTTTGTGCACAGAAGTATTGTCATGCTGGAACAGGTTTGGAAAAGGGAAACCTTAATTCCCCCAAGAATCCATCTTAATGGTACAGCATGTAAAGAATTTCTGGACGATTTTGTGCTTCCAAACGGCTGTGATTTTCAGATGTCCACACACACACTAAAAAATAAAGCATTGGTTCAACAACAAAAAAATTAAGGCAACATTTTGCATTAAGCCTTTTGAGTTAGGCCAAATTACATTAATCCAACATATTGTTTTAAATATGGTGACTTAACACAAGTTTTCAAGTTCACTGCATATAAAAATCAAGTTGTCCAAACTATTTTTGTATTGGGTAAACAAAGAACTGAACTGTGGGTTTGAGTGAGTATATATGCAGTGTTCGTGATTGAGTCTGTGTGTGATTAGAATGATGGCAACTGAGAAATTGACAGAGTTTGTGTGTTGGGTGTTCTAGTCTGTGGCGGCCATTTCTGTAGGCCACGATGCATTTTGGGGATTGTAGTGTGATGCCAATTCTGGAGTTGATGTGACATACTGTATGCTCTGTAGAATGTTAACATTAAGTAGCAGTCTTGTTCTCCTTTTGCTACAGCAACATTGCAGGGTAGAGTTGCCAGAATTCTGTTTTATTAGGACACCAACAGAATTCTAAGTCAGTAAAAATAATTTTCGCATATATAAAAGCTTGTTTTCACTCAATGTTAGATGTAGAGCAACTGGTCTGTTGGTCTGTGGCATAGTTACAAAAAGCTAGCTAATTACCATGTACCCACAGCGACAAGCAACACATCCGCACAGGCAGAGTTATCATATCACATTTATCACAAATATGTTCAAAACAATTCAGTGTGAAAATTTCAAATATGGATATGATATTGATAATATCACACAAAGGCTAACACCTGCTTTCTCTGAGATTCATGAAGTGTGTACCACACTCGGAGGAAAGTGCTATCTGCCCTCTTCTGCGTACATGAGCTCAAGGATGCTCATTTGACAGAGGCGAGTAACTAACAGGACTAAATGGTGACACCTTTTAATGCTTAAACTTTATTGATTAGTTCATGGCTTTAAGTAAGACATATAAAATTTAACATGGTTACATTTTGTTTCGAACTGGTGCTTCCACATTTGATGACTGCCACAGACTCAGAAAAAATCTCCATTATTGACTTTTCATATATTGAACAGTTCTACTATTTTTCCAGCTGGAGTTCTTTGCTTGATCCTCATCTGGACCCTGGTCTGCCAGTCGATGAGCCCCAGTTTAGAGCGTAGTAGTGGCTAAAATAGACCTCATTACCATAGGACTAAATACTTACAACCAGTTAGGCAACCAGTTGATTAGACCACCTGGGGATTGATTTATTTTTAATTTTTCCTGTAATATGGTGGTATATTACACTATCATCAAGTGATCTGTGTCTTCCAATTCAACAGGTCTTCCCTTGCCAGTGTTTTTTTCTCCACAAATTCATTTTTTCACTTCCCAAATATAAATACTCAGATTGGCTGACAGAAATTGTGATGGATGGTAGTTAATAGTCTGACTATATGCGGATTGAACCTGGGATTTCACAAAGAAGTATATCATGCATATTGCTGGAATGCACAATTCTGTTGTTTTACTGTGTAATTTGAGGAATGCTGATATACATATACATGTGCAGTTATTCAAGTTTTAAAAAGTTAATGGGTCCCACTGGTTTAAATGTACAATTTATATTATGGAGAAATTGCTCACTGTTAAAAAGTCTCTTGTTGTGCCACTAAATTGGCATTTGAATGCTATTTTTGGGATGTATGAAGAAGTCATTTGCAGCTTCCATGTCAGAGAGGCAAGAATCAAGAACTCTGGTCAGTAATCCTTTGAGTTGGGGTGTCACAGGGATTCATAATGGCTTTGTTTTTAAGTAGAACTGATGAAGCCCTGTGGATTGTGAAATGTCATCAGGATTATAGTGTTAAATCCACTTGAATTGATTTACTACTATGGGACAAAAATAAACACTTCACTGCAATATTCAAGCTTTTCCTGCTGGTTTTGGGTATATATTTTTACAACCTTAGCACAAATATGCTGCCTCATCCACAGCTGAGAGGCAAGGTTTAAGAAATCTGGTCGTTAATCCTCTGGTTTGAAGTGGCACATGAGCCAAAAGGATTTGTGCTGTATTGCCCTGTTTAATGATGGGTGACACGTCCAGTATAATCCTGCGGTTCAGGCCAGCAGGTAAAGACAATAAGCCAGAGTCTTATCCTTTGCTAAGACTGGCCAAGCTTCCCATTCTTCATTCTTATTCAGGGCAGAGCAGAGGCCAAAGGCCGGATCACTAACCAAAAGCTTAGCCAATGTTGACAAAACGTCAGCCTGCTAAGGCCAAAGGAACACCATGTTGATCTGTGTTGAGGTCCTAAAGCTGCTTGAGGATGATGGGTTCTGCCTTCATGTGCTTTTATTCCTCCTGTCTGAGACAAAGGGGATGAAAGGTTAAGTCTTCATGTGATGTCCAAAGCAGGATTGTAGTTAGCTTTTTATGAGGCTTTTCACTTCCCTGAGGGTAGAAGTCTGGAGTTTATTTCTGTCTGTCTCAAACAGCTATAAATAGGCAACATCATAAAGATGTGTAAAAATACACAAAGTTTTTATGTGTAAAAATGCATGCAAACATGGTAACAAAAGCAAAAAACATGAGAAAACACCTGGAGAACATGCAAAACTCCACATTGACAGTATCGTGTGTAATGTGACAGTAATGACAGGACCCTGGAGCTGTGAGGCAGCAATGCTATCTGCTGTGCCACCATGCCACCTATGTTCAAATTAAACTAAATAATTAAATTATGCAAAGAATTTTAAATAAATGTGATGTTGGTGCCAGGTCCTGACACACCTATGGACTTACCTGATCCATCCTGATACTCTACTTCTGTTTGGAGCTTTCTACAATTTTTCTACTCACCTTCTGCTGCTGTGGATGGTGTCACATGGATACCCTAGAGATTTCCCCCAAAAAAACAGTTTATGCCCATGTCTCACACTTATTTCAGTGGATAATCTCACCTGCATACTGTAGATTTTTACCTTCTAAGAACTGTTGCTGGAATCATAAAGTTTGTTCTATGCTCATCCCAGGACTCTTTTTCACAATATGCTCATACTGAACATTCTCTCAACACACTTAGTACTGATTGTCTTTACTCTTCCAAACTGGTATACTGACATACCACAAAACAGCCAGGGTGAATTTATAGTAGACTCAAATGGAGCTTCAGAAGGTTTGTCTTCAGGACTATAACAAAAATCCACTTACTCTGACCTTTTGCTGTTTGACAAAAATACTTTTGGAGGTTTGTAGAGGTCCTACAAAATTACCAGGCAGATATGTTCCCAAGAAATTTCTTAATGACAGTGAAGCATATGGCTGAAGATTGTTTTTTACACCAAAACATGCAGGGGAAAATGAAAAATAAATAAATAAAATCAAAATTATGCATTATTTTAAGCAATCATTACCTAGGCAATAAGTGCATGTCAAGACTACTGACTGTACAGTATATATATGAGTGGACAGCATGGCACCTTTCACTCCCATTGTGCGGTTTTTAAGCCTGTTTTGGTTGAAATGAGAGTCGCCATCTTGTAGAAGTTGGATCCAGAGTCTAAGAAGTAAAGACCACGGAACCAGAGCAAGTGCAGTAGATATGGCCAGTCAGACAGTGGGTCCTCCTCTCACCTGCCCATACTAGTGATGAACACTATACTTTTTTGTGTCGAGAGAACGGATCCTGTGAGATAGAGTATTACCTGAAGTGGCAAGTACAGCATTATTAATTAATATGTAAAATGCTAAATTGTAGTCATATAATTTTCACAAGTATGTTGATTTTACTGTTGTCCGGAAAAGATTTTAGAGCTTTCAGTCATGACTGACTGAGCTAATATTTGCTAGCTAGGTGACATTGGCTAATCTATCATGTTAATCAAAGTAATGTATTAGTAATGATTTTCATCTAGCTCTGACACCAGCAGTAACTTACCCATCTTACCCAGAAGTTCGTTCAGTTGGTGGAGTTTGATAGTTATAATATCAGTACAATGAGCTAGCTTAGACATCAAAATTAGCTATATACCAGACAAACTGCAAAGAGCTCCCTGTTACAGCATTTTACAGCAGAACAAGGCATGGCTTTATCATAGAACTGTCAAGAGACTTGACTGTCACGTCCAAAACTCATCAACCTCTTCAACAACGCCCTTTCATTTATCATCAAATAACTGCTATAAAACATAACGAAAAATATTGGGGGAGATAAATACCTTAAGACTCTATGACTTAAGACTCTGATTAGCTACTATGATTAGCTGTGAATCTACCATTAACCTGGGCCTAATACAATGGTTTTTAGTGATCTGCATACTTTTGATTTCCTGTTTATGCTTTCAAACCATTAATACTGTAAGCAATATGAACAGTATTTATGGAAAGAGACACCCGAAAGCTCGTCCCATCTTTGAGGATACGTCTTAAGCTATAGGTAATATCTAATATAAATATGTTATATTGTGATGTCTGATTTGGGGGGAAAATGCATTTCAATTATTTTTATTCTTTAATGCAGTTTATCCAAAAAATCTGAAAAATGATTGACATGACCAAAATCGTTTTTTCTACGTGTTGTGTCTTGCCTTAAAAAAAATTACATTGTGTGATGTATCACTGTCAGTCTCCACTGGGCGAGGATACTGTATTCATCTGAGCTTGCCTGTATTCCCCTAAGTGTAAGAAGGGAGCTCAGGCACCACTATTATGGATTAAATTTCATCTGTATGAAAGTCAGTACTCCAGGAGGTGGGTGAGAGTAGGTGCTTTACCTGAAAGAGTCTAATTCTCACCATCTGACGCAACTCACACCAGCTCAGTCTTCACATTTTCCTGGTCAAGGAACACCAAGCTGTAGATTTCAAATCCACACAGGCTTCAGTGACAGTATGAAGGGCTGTACACTGATATATTTTTTTTTCTACCAGAGGTCACAGAGAAAATTGTTTCTGCTATTCTAGAATTTAGCAAGTGCTTTTGGGATGGATGTATTTTTTACTGTAGCATGGGGTTAAGAGAAAAAAACACAGAGAAAAAAAACACTTTTTTAACACAGTGAAATGGCTGTGCACAGTGAGATGCAAGAATTGAAAAATGTGTAACAAAATTTGTTATATATATTATTATGTTATTATGTTATATATGTTATTCTAGCTAATCTTTTCCGACTAATACACATGTTCTGTTCTTTAAAATTTTCTTGATTTCTTGACACTCCCTGCCTTAACACACTTGATTTGATTCATTGCCTCATTACCAGCCTGCCACAAGGAGGAATGTGTCAATAATAAGGAGTGAATTATAACATTCAATTTATCATAGATACTTTAGAAATATCCCTGTTACTGCTGCATTTAATATTTTTATCTCAGCTGAGAAGCTACGCTTTGGGTTGGTCTAGATTATGATTGAGCTAGGGTTAGTGTTGGTCTAGGGTTATAGTTTGGTTTGAGCAAGGTTTAGTGTTGGGCTAATGCTGCGTTCAACTTACCTCAGAAGTCAGAATACATTTTCGGAATTATGTCTTTTGTTTGTTTTACCTCTGTGCGTTCCAGCTACAAAGTGGGAAAAAACATGGATGCCTCCATGTCCATCCTTTGTTAGCAAAAAGCTAGTCAGCAAACTGTGATGAGTGATGTACATACAGTATATTTACCACTTCAATACAGTGTAGTCTCTAGTCAGTGTTACAAATGTACCTAGCTAATATGTTTGTATGTTGATTGATCTAGCGCAAATACTTGTACTTGTCAGAGTTGAGGAGACTGTGCTGAGTTTCTGAGTAGGAATTCTGAGTTGAGTTGTTTTTTTTTTGTTTTCTTAAAAAAAAACTTTAGTCAAATGCAGGATAGTTTTATGGTTTGGTTTGGGTTGAACTAGGGTTTAGGTTGGACTAGTGTTAGGGTTTGGTTTTGAATTAAGGCCAGGGTTTGGCTAGGTTAGGGTTGGGCTAGGGTTAGGGCTTGTGTTGGGTTGAGCTAGGGTTAGGGTCTGTCTAGGGTTTGGTTTGGGTTGAGCTAGGGTTGGGCTAAAGATAAAGCTGTGCTAGGGTTAGAGTTAGATTAGGGTTAGGGTTGGGCTAGCGTTAGGGCTAGAGTTAATGTTTGGGTTTGCCTAAGGTTAGGATTGTGCTAGTGATAGGGTTGAGCTAGGATTAGAGCTTAGAGGTAGGGTTAGGAACTAGGTTAAACTGATGTTTCTGTTGGGCTTTTTATGCTTTCTTTTTTCTAAGGTAGTTTTAAGCACCACAAACCCAGGAGCTGCCAATTTATGTCTTACTGTATGAAAGACTTTTCATTATAGATGAAAAACATCAGACACCAAGGTTAGCTCAGAAAAAAAGACACAATTTGGAGCTTGGAGCCAGTAGCAATGTCAGAATGTATAGCCATTCATAAAAATCCATATGTTCATTTCAAAATATATTTTTTTCCTACAAAACATTGTGTTCGTGTGAATAAGCTATTAGTTGTCAATAGCTGACAATTAGCACTATAAAACAGTACATGTTTTATAGGTTCAATGAAACACTACAATAAAATGAAAAATGAAGCAAACATTATATACTCATAGATTTCAGTTTCAAACAGTGATCTTGTGCCATTAAAAAGGATTGTCTCAGTCTTCAATAATGAATTCTTAAACAATATGGATCAGCAGAGTAAAATGTTGCATTCATTCTTGATAAGTAATGAACTTGCTAGTGGATTTCTGGGTCAGTATTTGAAGTAAATACTGTGCTCTGCTGAAATGAAATGTGCTTTTTTAAAATGTAAAAATGTTATACCAAAAGGTGTGTGTGTGTGTGTGAGTGTGTGTGTGTGTGTATGTTGATGAAGTGACTGATATAGAGTAACTCTGAAATTCTGCACAGGAGGCCTGCAGATGACAAATAACACCTTGGGAAGTCTTGGCAGCATCTGGCTATATATTTCCACAGGGTCACCTTGTTACTCTGCTGTAGTGAGCTTCTCACACAGTGATAAACACATAAATAAATGCAGTGCATCACATAAGCTGCAAAAATGGGCTCCTGCTGCTTGTTCTTTCATTTGAAGCAATGAAGTCACAAGTTTGATTTTCAGACAAAGACATTTAGCATTTTTATGTTGTGCGTTGTGTTTTGGAGTGCATTAGAAGTTGTATATATGAATTTGTGCATTTGTGTTATGTGAGTGTGTATATTGGCAAACAAGAATGCAATTTTCTCCAATTTGTTACGATTAGAAAATAAATAGTATAACCACAATTAAACAGACTGATTAGGACTGTGCTGTATTTTCATTTATCTCTAAGATCAGCACCTTTACCTGAATTAAAGGAAAAAGAGCTGCAATCTCTGGACACGGCTTCATTTTTCTGTTTGCTTTCTTTAGTCATTTATTCAACATTTTAATAACACGGAGGGGTGAGCTCAGTTCAGCCACTTCAAGCTAGGGGCATTTAATCACGGTGGGCCAGGAGAGCCCAAGGGATTCTGGGTAATGGGTTCTGCTGTAACGGGAGCACATAAAGTCAGAGGAAACAGGCAGAGTATTGAGCCTGTCCTTCTGTTCTTACTGCTCCTGTAGGAGATTACTGCAGGAGACAGACAGACAGACAGATAGATAGATAGATAGATAGATAGATAGATAGATAGATAGATAGATAGATAGATAATTTTGTTTATTTGGTGGGTTGGGGTATTTATTCAAAAGATTATATTGGATGTTTTTATTAGACATTATAGAATTCTCAGACCAGATTGGTCTGAATAATAAGAAACAGATTAAAATGTGTTATTATTTAACAAAGGAAAAGATTTAATTTTTGATATGATGAAGTTTTCTGTAAGGAGACATTTATATAACATTATGGAAGTAGTCACCAGTATCAGCAGTTTGTTACAGTTAGAGGTAAAGCTGTAACTTCACGTTTTCTGCCACGGGAGAGTCTTCAGGACAGAGCTGCCTTTTTTTTGTCTTTTAACTTTAAGAGAGAGAAAAGGAAAGGCTATACTCATTATAAATAGACACATTATAATCATTGCTATAGTACTGTATAAGAGGAATACAATACTTCATGATAGGAAAATAAATAACTTCAGCTGTGCACTGGTCTGCATCACACTACTCTGCTGTTTATTATTTTCTTATAACAGCATGCGTTGTCATTATTTATTCCTTACATAATGAAGCACAAGGCAGTTTGTGCTTCTGTTTTTATTTATATGAGGAGGGATTGAGCAGCCTTTTGTCCTCTGTGCTCTTGTCATGTTGAGCAGTTGAAAGGCTCACAGCTTTGTTTGATTTTCTCAGATCTAGAAAATCAATCCATATTACTTTGGTCTCTTTTCTACTTCAGAAAGTATCATAGCTCTTTCATTTGTAGCTGTATTCAGGTGTTGCTAGACTTGCTTTTGGTCAGTTGGTGGACACTGACTACTTACAGTCAGGTCCATAAATATTGGGACATCGACACAATTCTAACATTTTTGGCTCTATACACCACCACAATG
>CM075004.1:16409470-16429964 GCA_037576675.1 Pangasius sanitwongsei | reverse complement strand
TGTGGTGGTGTATAGAGCCAAAAATGTTAGAATTGTGTCGATGTCCCAATATTTATGGACCTGACTGTATATATATGAGAAGTTTGTTTTCAACTTTCAACAAGTATTACATTTTCAAAAAGAGCTTTTGAAAATGTAATACTTGGTTTTCAGTAGTATCAGTTACACGTGCAGTAATTCCATGTGTGGCTTTAATAATAATAATAACAACAATAATAATAATAATAATAATGCTTAATATGATATATTGAGTTATATATTATGTCAAAATGTGTTTTGACCATTTATGTCAAAATGTTAGATTGAAATGCAACATAGCATGATGTTTAATTTCTGTTTAATTGAGGTTTAATTTTTGTAGAGATGCCATCTTTATATTTGCTTTATGGAACATGTAAAATCGCCTCTTTTTTGTAGACATGGATACATTGTATAACAGAAACGAGAATGAGCAAAGGCCTAAAAAGGGTTACCTTTTTTTGGCATTCATTTAAAACCGAGAAGGAGGAAAAGAAAGAATGCTCAGAGAAATCCCAAATAGACTGTGTGACTGTGATCTGACCCTCACTGTGAGTGCACTCACCATATTGTGCACACAACAAACACTATACTACACTCTTAGAAAAAGCTTCTTAAGGGTTTAAAATTTTCCAAGAGTGTACATTTCACTGCATTTAAAGTGAGCGGGATAAGTAACTGTGTCTTTTTAGGTCCAGTTCCAGTGCATTTCCCTTTTTCACTGATTCTTATTTTGTTCTTATTATTTTTCAAAATGATTACTCAATTGACTCCTAGTCATTTTTATCATAGTCATCTTTGGTACACAGCTAGCCATGGTGCAGTGTGTTCTGTAATTTCAGTAAATCCACTGAGAGCTCTGTGGTGAGGTTTTTCTGTCTCCTCACTTTCCCTCCAACCGCGATGTAGTCATCATAACCTCCTTGCCTGGCTGATAATGCAGAGCCAGATCAATCGGGTTTTTCCCTAAGGAGGCAGCAGGGGTTTGAGACTGAATGATTGTGTTTCAAATGCAGCAGAGAGAGAGAGAGAGAGAGAGAGGGGAAAAAAATCAGAACACAGGACTTACATGCCTCTTTACACCTCTCTGTTGAATAGTGTAGCTGCATGCTTTTTTTCCCTAGCTACCGAGATTTGGTCAAATTGAAGAGGTTTAAAGGACCTAGTTGTGTACTGGTTTGGTACAAGAGGGCAACTAGGGAGGAAACCACTAAAGATCAGCACAGCTTCATTGGATAATATAACTTAATGAAGGAATACTTGATTATCACTTTTCAGTCTACCTTGGTTCTTTGAGGTCTAGGTCTAAAAATGAAAAGAATATAGAGTATGATGATATATAATATAGAACTATACTATATTGATCAGTGCTCACATACGCAGAATTATTCATTCATCCATCCATCAATTTATTCATTCATTCACTCTTTCACTCTTTCATTCATTTATTTGTTAATCCATGAGATGGTCATGGTTGTAACAGGTAGAGAAGCCACAGATTTACCTATAAGTAATAAAAGGGTTACATTTCTTTTTAATTCCCAAGTAATTCAGTGCTGATTTGTGTAGCCTTCATAAATCTGACCTCACTGCAAATTGCCACCTTAAAGACTTAAAGGTAAATTTATTGACAGCTGTAAGTGTTAGGATGTAAGTGTTATTACACTCATAAAAGCTGTCTCTTAAAGGATTCTTGGTGGATTTATAGTTTTTTTTTCAACCAATGTTCCTGTAATTAAAGAGGTTTTTCAAAATTACTACCAATCCCAGTAGATTGGGATAATGGCTGAAAGGGAGTGAGAGTATGGCTTTGCTGGGGAGGAGGTGTAAATGTAAGTTACAGTATAAAGGCTAGTGAAACAACTAGGAATATCTATGGAATATTTACAAAAAGCCACTTGTGTGTCGGTAAAAATCAATTAAGAAATAATCTTTTTTTTTTTTTTTTTAATTTTTCAATTTCAGCAACAAAGCTAAAAGAGGTGGGTCCTACTACTGTGGCAGTTCCACCTGACCTTGTTCCCTGATTGTTTCCTCCTGTGTCTACTTTGCTGCACCAGTGTCTTCTTCTGATGTCACACCAGTCAGGTCATGTGTAGCATATCATAGTCAGAGAAAAAGACAGGATCTATGCGTGGAGGCACTTTATTACAAAATGCAAATATACAGGCAGTAGTCAGAACACAGGGGAAAAAAAACTATGCAAACGGGCCAGAGGATAATCCAAAGAAACCAAGAAACCAAGAAAATGGCCAAGGGATCAAACACAGCAATAACGATCAGGAGGATAACAAGGCTCAGAACTTACACAACCACAACATGCGGAAAAACTTGGTAATGAATGAATGTGCTACTGTGTTTATATACTAGCCAGTCAGTAAATGCAAAAGAAAAATATATTTCAGAAAATATGCAGTTTTCATAACTTCATAGAGTAGAAAATATTGCATGATGGACTGTGATTTAACATTGGTCTGCGCTGGGGGGAGTGTTTTGGGGACAAGGTAGAGTGGTAATGACTAACGTGGCACACCTGAAACCTTTTGTTCCACATGTATTTATTTGATCTCTCTCTCTCTTCCCCTCCCCCCCCACTATTGTACACATCCATCACCTTCCCAGCTTGACCTAAGAAAGTCATATTTAAAATATTGGTTATAATTTGGTATTGTTTGGCACATGCAAAAAAAACTGTTGGGTTAAAAACAGCCCAATTAGTTACCCAACTGAAGGTTGATCTAGCACTTTCTCAACATTCCCCCAGTTATTTTTCTCTGGGTATTTTAACTGGGTATTTTTCACTGGCTTATTTGGTCAATGATGACCCAACTGTTGAGTTCTTTGTTAATAATAATAATAATAATAATAATAATAATAATAATAATAATAATAATAATAATTTGCATGCTGTAGTTTGTATTAAAAAAATAGGGTGCCTAAGACTTTTGCACAGTACAGTATATATATCAAATGGATATCAAATCAACTCAGTAGCTTTTGTCACAAGCTGGACTGTTAAAATTTAAAATGGCATTGCAAGGCCAGAATATGTAAACCAACATGTTGGATTGTTACCAAATTAACCCAATAATGAAACAAACAATCCAACTAAACTTCCCAATATGCGTAACACAGCAGTTGGGTTCCAAGAATAACCCAACATTTTTACTGTGCACTTATATTAACTGATCAGCAGTTTCTCTATTTTAATTTGATGTATGAAATACATCAAATCTGTTGTTCAGGTAGCCAATGTGTACATGAAGGCTTGAAAAATGTACCTGAATAAATTCCTTCATATTACTGTTACAACTTTCCCCACCTACTATAAAATCCCACCAACCTAAGCATTTTGCGAGTGAGTGCTGGATTTCTACACTACCGTAGTACTGTTATTTGTAACAACTATAGATATTTTATATAAAATTTTCAGAAGTATAATGCAAACAACCACTAAGCAACTGGGAATCAGACAAAACATTTGGGAGGGTCGTGAGGAGCCATATTTTGAAGCTTGAATACCTAGGGTTACCATCTGTGGTCTTGTTTTGGCTGTTGTGTATGAACGCACCAATCACAGGCTTTCTCACATAGCTCACATGGTGTTATGTTTTGAGTTGGTTTGTTTTTTAATGGCACTTTGTTTAGTCTGCTTTCGCCACTCTACAACCCCTGCACGTCATGAAGCACGTCATGAAGCAGCCTATTAACTGATTTTTAACAACATGTCACCATTAAACGGTATCAGTACAGTTCACCTGTTCTGGAGAATTTCTTATAGGACTACGGACAAGTTGATAGTTTATAGATGTTCAACTATACATCATGAGCTATAAACTGGACATCTGGTCTATACATTATATGCAGAATATCTACAACCATGAAGTAAACTATCGAAATGAATTGAAAACAAAAAAGGTAGAAATTGATAGTTTATTGAGTGGTTAGGGATTATCTACAAAACTTCAGCAGCCCTAAATGTTTGACATGTTATAGTTAATGAGAATTAGTTGAGAGGTTGGTTGATGCCAGTGACCTAACAGGTGGTTGACAGATGGTTTGTTGACTGTTTGTTGTGTTTACAGTGGATTATCCAAATAAAATATTACTTTTTTTTTTTTTTTTTTTTTTGCTTTTTTTTCCTCAGGGTGCTGTTTTTCCTCCTTGCCTGACACAGTTTTTATCCAGGTTGTACAGCTAGGATTTTGGTAAGAGTGCTCTGCTTTGCTGCCAACAACATGGAAACAGCAGCACTGAGTTCTCATGGATATCATAGAAATATTATTAAAAGAAGTTTTTTTATGTACATATTATTGTGCTTTTACTCATTACAAAGTGGCATCCAGGCCTTTATTGTCACTTTTCACATCAAAATATTATCAAAACTTATCTTCTGCTTATTCTGACCAATATGCAATACAGTATGGTACATACATAGCAGTTAACAACTGCCTTGACTGAAGGAAAACATTTTACAATTTTGAAATGAAAGCATTTCTTAATAAAGCAATATGAAACTGAATTTATTTATTTATTTATTTTAATTCCATGCTATTATTTACATTTCAATGCTCCACTGCACTTGCCTCAGTTTAACCCTTACAGTTATCCTTTTGGTAACACTTTGAAAGGTCAGTGACAAACGTATACAATTCAAGTGGTACATGACACCCAAGGTAGTTCTGCCTAAATCATTATTGCTCTCAAATGACCTGATATGCATGAGCTTTGTGTTTTTCTCTGTTTCAGTATGAACAGTAAAATAACAGAATATCATAGTGTCAGAGTTACACAAATGATAACAGCTAATACCACTGATTTAATTTTTATTCTTATACCAAAGAATACCAAGATCATACCACTTAATTGTTTTTTTTTCCTGGTAAAAACTGGTGATAGCAAAAATCAGTAACAATATTTATAAGCTTTTGGTTTTATGGTATGTGATAATAACTTATATTCGACACATATCAATTTTTTGTGGATGTGTTTTTTTAGCACTTTATCCAAGCAGTCCTGATTCCTTCACATACTCATCACATACAGACAATCTCCTTGTCTGTAACTGTGTTTCCTAGCATTCCTGTGTGCATAAGAAGTAGAAGGAAAGGGCAGAAGAAGAAGTAAATTTTCAATTTCAGTGAAAATTCTGGTTATAGCAAACATTTGATAGATAATTATAGATTAAAGAAGAAACATTAGGATGGCTACAGATCAAGGTTTAAGTAATGATGAACTGATCCTTACCAATTAATATTGCTCATCATAGAGGACTCGATTCTGTATCTACACATGCCAATTAGTGATGTATTTGTAAAATCTGCCATGGTTGATACTGCTGATATATCATACAACATATGTTTATTTCTGGAGTGAGAGAGAGCTAAAGTTAGAGCGAAAGAGAAAGAAAAATGGTGAGAGATAATGAGGACAAGTCTGAGTGTGAGAATGGAAATGCCTACGATTTACACATTATTAGCTGCATAATGCAGATTTTATCATTGCATCTGCACTTCTCTGAGTGGAGGACAGAGAGACATTGTGATAAAAATGTACAGACTGTACATCCTGCCAGGGAGAGGGGCAGTGATTGGTTTTTTATTGCTTTAAAAAGTAGCAATGGTTTAGAAAGTTGGCTAGAGTTATTTTTTATGTTAGATAACCAAAGAGCTGTGTAAAAGACTCTTAATTGTCATCTTAAGGTTACACTGGTAAATGGTGATGAAATTAATACATTATATTAAAAAAAAAAAATTAACATAAAAAAAACACCATTTACCATAATTAGCATATTAGCCATTCAGCCTTTCTCATGACATCACTTGTGACATCATACATGTGGTTTATGGTTTTTCTTTTTTCCCTTTCTTTCTTTCTTTTTTTTTTAATTCAGAAGTGCTATGCCACATGTGTTATGCTTTTGAGTGCTGGTGTATTTTAACCATTCATTTAAACCACACTTATAAATTTGCAAATGTGAGACCATGAGATGAAGGATTTTAAATGATTTTCTTTAGGAATGTTAAGTTTACAACATCTAAGTTTCAATTTTCAATAGCCAGTGTACAGGGACTGTAGTAGTGGAGCACTATAGTGAGCAGGTTGCATGACCATTGCTCTTACTATGCTAAAGGATTTTCCAACCTGCAACCTTCTGTCTATTGTTAGCCACACTAAACCTTTAATCTCTTGGTCTTTAATATCTCCTAGCTTTGGTGTTTTGCATTAATGAGATCATCATAACATGCTTGGTGCTCACTTCATTTAGCTGCAATAACTTTATTAGCTGCCTAAGTAGATTAGGCCTTGCTTTAAATATCAACCTGAATACATGAGAGAGCTCTTCACTCCAAATGCTCATTTAGCTCAATATAAAATTAAACATTGATTATCATTAGTGGTCCAAAATATAAGATGAATAATAATTGTTTTATTTAATTAGTTAATAAACACTATGCAGTCTTGGGAAAAAGAAATTACACCCTCTTTCAGTTCTATGGTTTTATTTATTTATGCCTAAATAACAATTGCATGGTCCTCACCAACTTCTATAAAGTCTATAAAGTAGTCATTTTTTTCCCCACAAAGCAAGCCAACATTCAGAAACCAGGTGGAAAAAAATAAGTACACCCTATAATTCAGTAATATGTAGAACCAACTTTAGCAACAATAACTTGAAGCAAATATTGTCTGTAAGAGTTTATCAATCTCTCAAATTTTGGCCCAGGCTTCTTTACAACATTCCTTCAGTTCACTGATGTTTGAGGGCGTTCATTTATGCACAGCTCAATTGACAACTGATTTTTTTTTTCATATTAGCTGTATCTTATTGCTAATGTGATTTTTAGTCTAGATAAAATGGTCACCACTGTTACCACCTCCAACTCCCATGTGTTAAATGAGGGTGATGACAATGTACACTATATAGCCAAATGTTTGTGGACATCTGACCATCACACCCATAAGTGGGCTTTCCCCAAACTGTTGCCATAAAGTTGGAAGCACACAATTGTCTATGATGTCTTTGTATGCTAAAGCTTTAAAATTTCCCTTCACTGGAACTAAGAGGCCCAAACATGTTCCAGCATGATAAGGCCCCTGTGCACAAAGGGTCCACGAAGACATGGTTTGCCAAGGTTGGAATGGAAGAACCCAAGTGGCCTGCTCAAGAAGTCTGACCTCAACCCTACTGAATACCTTTGGGATGAACTGGAATACAGACTGCACCCCAGGTCTCCTCGCCTGAACAGTACCTGACCTCACTAATGCTCTTGTGGCTGAATGGGCAAATCCCCACAGCCACTCTCCAAAATCTAATAGAAAGCCTTCCCAAAAGAGTGGAGGTTATTGTAACAGTAAAGGGAGGACTAAATCTGGAATGAGATGTTTAAAAAGCACATATGGGTCTGATGGTCAGGTGTCCACAAACTTTTGATCATGTAGTGTATAAAAACAAAAAAACAATGATGGCTATGTTTCTGTGCTTCACATTGCACTTCACCTTCTTACATATTCTAGCAATTTGTATCCAATGTTCCACAGTTTACTTTTTAATGGAGCTAGTACATTATTCCAGATTTAATAGCACACTGCATCTTACTGAATTTCCCAGTATGAGCACAATAAGTATGCAAAAGTACACTATCGGAGACATACATGTGATTTGGGGTCTAATCAAGCTTATGGCCAGTATTACAGAGACATATGGCTAATTTGGGTGTGGAGGGCAATATTTTCAATCAAGAACTGATATGCCAAAATGGTGGCATTGCAGAAATCTCCCTGTGCCTTTTCTGGCATGATGTGTCACATCTCTGCTATTTCACTCAAAATATTCTGGCAAGAAAATAAAGTTCTTCATATGCCATTGCCCAGTTCTGAAGTGACAGTGTTGAGAGTGTGACTGCAGAGTGTGATTATACTGGATGCAGCCAAGCTTATGACCACTATTGGAGAGGCATATGGCTAATCACAGCACAGACAGGCATTTGGCTATAAGCTAGTCTGGAAATCGTTGATCAAAGTAAATGAAGAGACACATCTTACTAGCCATTCTGATAACCTGAGTCATTTTTGCAATATTTATCTGCAACATATTTGCACTTCTCATAAGAAGATCTTACAAGAATAAATAACATAGGAAAAACCTCTTGAAGGTTTTGCAATGAAAATATCTAGTAGTGGAGCCATATCCATGTAGCCATGCACATTTTATTATAAATACATTGTTTTGGCATTTAAGGTATAGGGCAGGGGTATTCAGTTAAAATTTGTGTACAATTTCAATTAAAATTCCCCTCTATAAAGGTCCAGATAAGCAACTTAGATAACTGAATAGTGACACCAGGTACTTTTTAGTGCTTAACCATCATGGCTACTAATAATATAAAATAATACACATGAAATATATTTTACAGCTGTTTTATTTTAAACATACATTTTTAAAGAAATGACCATTTCAAAATTGTAGAGCTATCGTTAATATAAAAATAGCATAGGAATATCTTTCTAGGAGGATAAATTATGAAAATTCGTAAGCGTGGTAGCTGATTTGTTTTCTTCCGTCTTTGACATGATCTTTTTCTTTCCCATCCAGCAATGTATCAGCAATTTCTCCCATACATTACCATCAATGAATGTGTCAGGTCCATTCTTGCATCCACTGAGAGCTCCGTTTCTCAGAACACATCACAGCCTACAAATATGGTCGCCCGGACTACATTTCCCAAAATACATGAACTCTGTCATGTTCACAGTCACCGGGCTTTTAATCATGCACACCTGTTCACAATTACACCCTGCACCTTTATAAAAAAGACCATGAACATTCAACCAGTTGTGAACTAATGCTTTGTGTGGATATAGCTGGCCTTATCAAGCTGTTTGTGTGGCGTTTGTCTGGTTTTCTGATCTTTTGGGCTGATGGACTAGCTCTCTGATGCACCTTTCATATTGAACTTTGTTTTAATTTATTTGTTCTCAGAACCTAATTTTGTTGGTAGATTAATTCAAAGTAACTATGTTTTGTTTCATTGTTTCATTTTGTTTCTGTTGTGAACTTTCCTTTTTTTCCTGTTCTCCTTCCTTTTTTTTTTTTTTGGACCAAGAATTGTCATGACTGCACTAATCACACCAGAATGAGTAAATTACAAAAATAAATACATAAATATGTCAGTATAAATGTATAGACATATGAACAGAAGCATGAGGCAGGTGGATATAGTTTAGCAGGTGTGCATTTAGACAAGAATATTTTGTGATTCCACTTGCCATGACCATATTTGGGTTTCCTCTTTCTCTCTCACGCCATGCTGATTTGAGGAGTTTGCACATTTTGCTCTTTCCCATTCTGTGTGAGCTTTATCAGGTAGGTCACAAGAGTTTAAGTGGTGTTTCAATTAGCCTCATATTTTGCGTAACAATTTCAGGCAATTTGGGTAGACAATTTCACTTTATATATCTGTGTATTTGTGATGAGTCCTTCTGTGATGTACACATGCATTTTGTCGATTTTTTATTTTTTTTTTTTCCTTAATCAGTTATCAATTGAAATCTGAACTATTTTTATCTTTCTCGGTGTCGTGCTGCTGAACGCTGTTTAATTGCTGCATGAGTCCTCCAATGCCTGTTTCTGTTGTCCAGATTCAATAAATGAGGACCTGATGGCAAGGCTTTTGGAGTTCTGAGAATTTGTCAACACAACGCACAAACACACCACAACAATAGCAACATTAGACTATGTAATGTCCTAATGAGGTGCATTCCTCCTTATGTGTGTTCATTAACGATTTTCTGTTTGAGTGCCATAAACTCAAACACATCCCACGCACATAGATGTGTGTAAATGTGGGATGTGTTCATCTGTGAAAAAGGTTTTTTAATTAGTAAGCCAATGTGAGATTTTTTTTAGAAATACTTTCCAAGTTTCTTCAAAGACTGGATTGATTTTTATTGAAGTGGTTATATTTTCAAGTTTAAAAAATCATTTTTCTTGGCAATACTGTATCAATACATGATACAGTATAATGATTTTACATTTTGAGGTGGTAGATTGATTACTGAAAGGTCACCAAGTATCCAGAATGGTGAAGATATTGGGATGTGAGCAGTTCATACAGTATGATTATACAGAGTGACTGTGTGGTTGGCTATGACCAGATATCATGAAAGTAAGTTTATTTGTGTCCAGAACTCATTCTGCAGCCAACACACAATGACATTTCAAATGAAATTTCAGAGGACTTATGTAGTTTAGGGCACTAGCTGATGAGAAAATGCTATTCCATCTCAGTCAGAAAAATAACGACAGTATTCATTGTTTGAAAAATGGGTAGAATAGCACAAGGCTGCGTTTATGTTCAACAAGTTATATGAGCCAGTGAGAGCCTGTCTGACAAAAATCTGTGGAACATTTTCTGGTGATTCATCTGTTAAAGCCAATCACCTTTTCACTCCAATTGATACAGCAGAATTCATTCAATGTCATAAACATTCCACCAGCATTCTCCAGAAAGATTTGTTGAGCTGTGTATTTGCAGCAGAGCAGGTTGTGATAGAATGAAATGAAATTCGCTAGGTGGCCTGCGCCAAATCAGACAGGTTTGGAGTACATTTACAACCACCAATAAAGAATGGCAGATAAAATGAGTGTGGGACCAGTGACCCAGTGAAGGCACTTGAAATCAACCACTGTCACCTTTTCATTCCACTGCTGGACTTCCACAAATGAAGGCACATATCACAGAATGCAAAGATATTGTCTCTTGTCTCAGCTCCTTACCGCCACACAATTTGAACATGCTGAATATAACACTGGCAGAGAAAGTTAAACAGCTGTATCCTGACGCTGTTACAGATTTAAGCTAAAGATGAATCATGGAAGACTTAAGTGTGCCAATGTAACTACTGTTCCCCAAAATGTATTTGATGCATTAAATGCCTGCAATAAAAATTTCTACCTAAACATTTTCAAACTACTTTGAATTCACACAATACTTCCAGTATCCATCACTCACGTGGAGAGAGGTTTTTCAAGAATGAACTACGAGCAAACTCCACAGCACCATGGACAGAAAACCAACTTAACAGACTAAATTTGTTCTCTGACCATAGTAGTATCAAGGTGACAGTGAAGTAGTGGAGGTCTGCTGCAGGAGGAGAAAAAGAAGGGTAGACCTGGTTTTATATGGTAAAATGTACTTTTTTCTTATTGCTACCATGTTATTTTAACCACATTCAATGCAGTTGTCATAAAAGTACAGTATTTATTTTTCTTATACCTATTAACATTACTAACATGGCAAGATTAGTTGATAGAAGGATGTGCCTTAAATTATTAAATGACAAATTTTGAATACCACCATGCCAAAATGCATGATTGTGTCACACTTATCAGTTTAATTTTACAGATTTTACAGAATTAATTCCTGGCTATGTTACTGCATACTTTGAATAAGCACTTTTACTGGCTGCATTTGGACTTACCAAATGCAAATGATTCAAAGATGTGTCAAATAATCCACTTATTCTACAAATGTACACCATAGTTTGATGACAGTGGACTAGATTGACAAACCGGTGGTCACTAGTTAATTTGTCAATTTTAAAAGAATCAAAGTTCATCTGTTTTAATTAGGGATGCATCAATACCAATATTGGTATTAGGTATCAGTCTGATACTTTGCTCAAGTTGCTTCTACTAATACTTAAAATATTTAAAAATGCTCTGATACCAGCCTCCACTAGCATGTGATACTTTACACCGCAAGTCTATTATAGACAACATGAAATGACGGCAATCTGTATGTATTTCATGCTAAGCATCTTCCTGCATTACAAGTAACCTAATAAAACATTGTATGCCATTTAAGCAGTATCTTTAATAGAGGATGTGCAAAGCACTGTTAGTGAACATGATCATTAAAAATGATCACAAGGTGCTGTGTATTATGCACACACAAAGGAATTGGTGAGTGTGGAACACTTAAGTTCTGCGAGCTCTAAGCATGGAGGCATGTATGCTTCCTTTCCCCTCTCTCACCAGCGTGTACACTTTGCTAGAGAGTCAAGGTGCAATTCACAGCACCGTTTTCAATGAGGTCGGCCATCCTTGCACTCTCTACTGTTTAAATGCCATAACATCTTGAACATAACACTCAGGACAAGGAGATCATTACTAGTAGCACATTGTAGCAACCAACATAAAAAAGCTAAATAAAATGTTCCATGAAGCCCCTGATTGCTTAATATTAAATTGGTTACTCATTTTGATATCAGTACTGGTATCAATATCAGTATCGACAAATGTCAGAAACCTTGTACTTGAACCAAGTATGAAAAAATGGTATCGGTGCATCTCTAGTTTTACATGGTCAACTGAGAAGCACCATAACCTTGAGGCCAACAGGGAATTTTGTCACAATGGCAGGACAGCTGGGCTCATAATGATCTGTGCTAGTGACCGGAAGGTAGTAAGTTCAAATCACGCAACTGCCAAAGCCACAGTTGGGACCTTGAGCAAAACCATCACCTCTACACTGCTTAGTTCTATGCCTGGATTGTAATCTTGCCTCACTTGTAAATTGCTTTGTGTAATAGAATTTGCAAAATGAATAAATGTAAATGTTATTCATCTTCAATATGTTCCTTAAAAGAGTCTGGGCCTCATGAGAACAATAACTAGGCAGAGTCAGCAGTTATGTTGCTATAGAGGAATACCTTTTAAATCGCTTAAAATCCTGTAGAGGAAAGAAACTAAGCTGGTTGTGCAAGCTTCACTGAGTTATTTCTCCCCACGGATCTCTTATAGCTTCTGCCTTTCCTTGCAAACTGCATCACCCGGGACCAGTCTGTACTGTCGCTCTCCTCCCGAGTCGTGAGTCAGAGCTCCTTTCACCATCTGTTAGTGCTGCTACCTTGAGAGATATTTGAATATATCTAATATTAGCGTTTTCCCCCCTGTTCTCACCCAATGTACATCCCGTTGGACAAGGTGTCCCGGGGATGGCCATCTGTCCAAGCAGCTCTGAGCTTGGGTCCTATGTCACGCGGTGTAGATCTACTCAAACTAACACAGTGCTCTTGACCTTGCCTTTTCACTCATTAAAATAAAATACAGCCCTGAGCACTTTCAGTGAGTGCCGCAAATTAACCTCGATTCTGACCTGTGTTTTTGTCACATCTTCAGTGATTACTGATAATTTGTTTTTAGACATTCTGCTCACTAAAGCTGATGGGATTTATCAGCTGAGGACTTTTTTCTTTTCCATCGGCGTGAGATATATGTTTGTAGGGAAGAGCAACCATAAGGGACTTACAACCTAACAGATCATCAGTTACTTTTTTGCAAATAATTTTGCACTAATTAAGCATTTGATGTAATTAAATTAGAAATTAGTTCGATATTCTTGGCTCGTTTATACATACAGTATACATTACATATGCAATTACCATAAAACAAAAAAAAAAACTTCTATATGAGCAATAGTTAGCTGCATTAATGTAAATGGAAGGTTCTTACAAGAATAGCAAGACAATTGTTTGTGTGTGTGTGTGTGTAGGTATAGAGGTGTTGGTGTGTAGGGGGGAGGGAGTTCAGCTACACAGGAAAACCTGGATCTGAGTGGTGCGTTTAAAAACAGGTCATGCTTTGCAACATATTTCAACCCTATGCTGATCCAAAGGTGTCCTTCCTACCCATTCCTACACTTTTTTACACCACTCTTGCACTTCTTGCCTATGTCTGATCTGCTCATTTATTTAGTTGTAGTTTATTTTACTGTTACATAAATTCACTGCTCATTTACTGTTACTGTTAGCATTATAGTTAGTGTCTAGTTAGAAAAACTTAAAATATGCAGTCAAAAATGTCCAGAGTAAATTTTAATATTTAATTATGCTATGTTTCAATTATTGTATTACATTAGCTAGTTAAATGGTTCATGTTCAAGCTCTGCTTTATACAGTTTCTTGTATTTTATGCACTTATGCATTTTATGCAGTTTTTTTTTTCTTCCAAATCAACAGTCGATCTAATCAGAATAATGACATAATTCCAAGACAGAGGCAAGCTCAGCCATCATCCACTCTCTTCACACAGTTTTGTTAATAAAAAAAAAAAAACCTGCTGAAGCTTGTGTGTTGAAGCTGCGAATTATCACATCTTTTGAGGTGTGATTTTCCACAGCAGCTGTCAGTACAACACACAGATGAGAATCTGTCTGAGGGAGTATTATATATAATATATCAGTAATATATGCCCATTTTCATGCAGGCAGCAAAGTAAATGACACATCTGGTATCAGTGGGAGGTCATCTCTGCACAGCATGCTGAAACTTAGGGCAGGTGAGCAACAGCAGCAGAAGACCACATCCGGTTCTAGTCCTGTCAGCCAAAAGCAGGAATCTGAGGCCGTAGTGGGCATAGGTTCATGAAAATCACAGATGAAGGTTGAAAAAAAACATTTCCTGATCTTTAACTGTCCAGTTTCGATGAGCCTATGCTCACTATAGCAGCAGATTTCCTGTTCTTGGCTTATAGGAGTGGAACCTAATGTGGTCTTCTGCTCTTGTAGCCCATCATGTTTTGGTGTGTTGTGCATTCTGAGATGCCTGTCAGCTCACCATGATTGTGAAGAGTGGTAATTTGAGTTAGATTTCCTGTTAGCTCAAACCAGTCTGGCTATTCTCCTCTGAACTCTTTCATCAATAGGATGTTTCTGCCTGCTGAACTGCCACTCACTGGGTGTTTTTTTCTTTCTGAACCATACTGTACAAACTCTAGAGACTGGTTCTGATTCTTGATGTGAATATTAACTGTAGCTCTTGACCTGTATCTGCATTTTAAGCATTACACTGCTGCCACATCATTGCCTGATTGTGTAATTGCATAAATAAGCGGGTGCTCCTAATAAAGTGACCAGTGAACGTATTTCTAGTGATTAATTTAAATAAACAGTGCATTTATTAATTATGCTAGTTTTTATGAGATTTCGTGTTACCCTATTTGACATATAAAAAGATATATCCTTTACTGCACAGTTAGGAAAATGTGTAGCCAGTCCAGAAAATTAATATGAATTATGTTAATATTCAAATGCAGAATAAATACAGACATTAAAAAACATTACAAACATGATGGTGAGTTCTAACTCAGATTATGTATTTGAGCAATGGCTGAAAAATTCAATGTGTCAAACTATAGCAATTGCACTTTTAGATATTCTGACTGATTTAGAAGAGTTTTGCTTTGCTATAGCCACATGAGCTCTGTGCTCTACTTTGGCCACCCCAGGCAAAATGCTCTGGATCGCTGCATTGTATTAGGAAGATGGGAGAACACCACAACAGGTGGATACTAACAAAAATCATGGGTGGATAGACTGTATGCTCATGCTGTATTACAAAATAATAAACTCTAATTTGCTGCTTTGTTAACACCAGGCATCTTGTTGTTGTAAAGAAAGGCCACAGATCCACCCCCAGAATATACCCTGTGGAGCAGACAAACACACACACACACAGTTGAAACTTTATGACAAACAGAACATCTATAGTGTTATAAAACCTATAATCACTCCTCTCCTTGCATTTTTATCATAGCATTTCTTTTCCCTCTGCTCAGAGATGTGCAGCTGCAGTGATAAAATCTACATTATGAAGACTATTATGTGTGAGTCTTATCCATTTTCCCTCTCACATTCTGTTTGTTGCTCTTTCTCTTTCTCCATAAATGAGAAAATATTGCATGTTCTATCAGCATTATTTTCCATGCCAGATTTCTTAGTTCTAAATCACTAAATTCGCTATTGTTGATGGAGCAGAACCAAGTTCTCCAGCACGAACAAGTCTAAATTGTGTATTACTGTGGACTTTACTGGCTCCACTGCACAGTCTATCATTAATATTTCAGTACATATTTGATGTTTAGTTATTCAGATATTCTGTTGAATTTCCATTGTTAAGATTTCCAGTAAATACAGAAGCATTGGAAAATAGGCAGCTGTCACATATCAGTCAATATGAGATGATTTTAAACAGATTTTAACTCCAGATGGGCTTTGATTTGGATAAATAGCTCCTAGAACAGCTTGTTTTACCATCACATGTAATGAAAGCCACCCCAGAGAAGAGCAGAAGAGGATCTCTCCCATTTCCAGAAGCGATCACGGGTTATCCAATCTGAGGCCATTAGCTCAGAGCCCTCTGCTACACAGCTTTGCCTTCAGCAGATTAAAAATTAAGCAGTTTGATATCTCAGGCTGTGTCATAGAAAGCAGAAACTCCCGACGCTCGGGTGATGTCAGAAACCCGATCATCCACAAAAATGCTGACTTGAAAAAGAAGGGCAGATCAAACAAGGCATATGGCTAATTATAATTATTAACAAATACAGTGAGACAGGAACCACTGGTGAGTCACCAGAGGTGCATGTGAAATAAAAAAAAATGGGTGCTGTTACTGGTTTGTCAACTGTATGCAGGGAGAAAATAACCACACATCTGAAAGACTGTCTATTAAAACTACAAACAAAAACATCATACAATTAGGCACATAAAACCATTCTCAAAAGTACCAATACTGACATAAAACTCTAAAACAAAATGAAATATAAGTACTGTTACTGAAAATGGCTAATATTGTATAAATGCATACTGTATATTCATTGTTATAACAAATTATTAAGAATGATATTGTTAATGTGTATAACATTACCACAGAGGAATATGTTATTTGTGTTGCTTTTACACTTGATTCCATCAACCTTCTGTATGAAATATTTCACAGAACTTTGAAACATGAAAGATGGTGGCACCAATGTGCTGATTACATTGTGAATCCAGAGCTGCGGCCTTCGTCGCTGCCAAATATAGTGGCTTTTTGTAGCTTCTGTCACTGGATACCACAAGTCTAAATCCAACTTTCTGTTTGTGTATGATATAGTCCATACTCATGGTGTGACATTCTATAGCTTCACTTACATTATTTGATGTAAGTAGCATTAAATAGTTTCACAGTGTTCACATGAGGACCACAAGTGAGAACACTGTAACATATGAACTCAGCAGACGACTTGGTGGCCCATTGTGGATGCCATTATCAAATTCAAATCAAATCACAAAATGGGATTAATCAGATGACAGCAGTGATCCTCAGTTACAGTAATTGATTGACCTATATTTATAAAGCACATTTAATTTTCTATAAGTTGTTTTATTATTATATTTTTTACAGAACAGTTTAAATAACAGTTCAGATTAAAGATCATGTGGGTAGAATTTGGCTTCTAGGGATTTGAAACATTTGTTTACTGACCAAGTCCACATAAAGACCCACCTGCACAATATACAATGAATTTTATACCTGTGCCTAAAATAAGCTGTAACATTCAAATGCCCAGACCCAGGACAAACCCTATTTTTTTTTTTTTGATCATATTTTTGATCATTCGGGCCTATTTAACATATTGTATTCCTAATACAATAATATGTTACATTGCTTTAATCTTTTTATAAGCCCTATTTGTTTAATTTTACTTTTACCAGATATGACAATGGAATAAACACAAACAAGTGCCAAGCTGTCATGCATCTATTTCACCGATTTATATTATTAACTTAATGACTGCAGTACCTTTACAGCAGAAATGTAGTTAATTTGGCATTGAAATCTTTGTTTTCTTTGCAGTCAGCATATATCTCCACTTTGAAAAAGCAGTTCCTAAATTTTCTAAATGTCTTTGAAGGTGTGTGGTAAATATGGTAGTTGGTTGCAGGATATTGTATGTAAAATTGATGTGTTATTTATTATATGGAGTCAAGGAATAGCAATCATGATGCATAGTAGGGGTCAAGATACAGGCAGACTAGGTAATATCTATAATCTTTAACGGTAACACAGGCATGGGTCTAAACAGAGAACATGGAATATAAACTAGAATACTGTAACATGAAAAACAAGGCTGAGAATTTAACAATACAGGAATGCACAATAAGACTTGGTAAAGAAACAGCAGGGTATACAGTATATAGACAAAATAATCTTGGGCTTAACACAGAACACATGGACACAATCAGGAAACACACCAATGACAGGACAGGGGCAGAGACAGGACTAGAATCAAACCAAAATGACATCATAACAAACACAAAACAAAAACATCATATAAGCACTTGGAAATGCGCTGCATGTGGTGAGGGAATTTTGTGTGTGATGATATTGTTAAACTGTTAGCTACAAGCTTCCCTTAGGTCTCAGTAACATTAGCTTTGTAGCAAAAAGAGACAATTCATCAAACTCCAAACTTGTCATGGTTGATCGACTACATTTGGGATAAAAAGAAACTGTGTAAGTTTTGTTTCTTTAAACAGTACACCTTTACTAATTAAGTCGAGCACGAGCTGGAACTAGTTTCACCCATTTGAGAATGACCTTAAATCCTAAGACACTCTACTTTTGATGAAGCAGCCATTATTGAGCCAAGGTCACAGGTAAAGGTCCAACCTAGTCTTCCTTTTATCTCATTAGCATCATTGTGTTATAGACGTGGTGTAATTTTACTGCAGCACTGAGAAAATGAGGGTTGTTCTCATTTGCTCACCATGCATGAAGGAAGAAGACAATAAATTCTTGCTTCATGTTTTCTTAATTGATTCCTGTAGAAGCCATTGATTGGCTTCAAGCTGCGTTCCTTCATCACTGCAGTTCTTCTGGTCCAGAACACATTATTGCCTGGAAACTAAGGCTCACCTGACACATACTGTCAATCTGAAAACCCTGACAGATGTGTATTCACTCTAGAAAAAACCTGTCTGATGCCCTTGTAAGATGTCAGAGGTGCTTGTAGCTTTCAAAGCGGGAGTGTTCCAGAGCAAAGTGATGTGCAGATCACTGAGATCAAGTTCAAGTTCAATTTGTAATTTTCTGGCACAAATGTCAACACTACTAATATATAAATTAAACTAACTGACAGTTACAAAGAGCTGACACCTTTTCATAAATGTTAAATAAATGTATCCATACAGAAAGCTTCAACATATCAATGATTATACTATATTATTTTTTCTGTTAAATAACAACCCTTTTTTTTAAAAAATCCGTTTCTTGTTAGCCTTAGGTTGTGTAGAGTGCCTGCCATACAAGTTCCTGTGAATGAGCTATCACTATAGAAATGATAATATAAACTTAATATTTGAATTACAGCTGGCACTACTGTCAGAATGGAACAAAACTAATTAGCACCTTACGACCAATCAGATCCAAGAATTCAACAGTGCTGAATGAATAGATAATTTTTATTTAATCTGATATTTAACAGGCGGTTGTTCCAGCTGATTGGTACAACTCATCATATGTGACTCTGGAACTAAATAATTGTAGTATTTGCATACTGGATCCTCAATTTTGGAACAAATCTGTGTAAAATCCTCACTGAGTGTACAAAGACTACACTATATTAGACATTACAGTTAAGTTGCAATCTCTAGGACCTGTGCACTATGCCTTATTTTTTAACTCCTCTGTTATACCTGTCTGTCTGTTTATGTAGCCCGTGAGCCACACACACACACACACACACACACACACACACACACACAGGAAATAGCGAATTGGTTCCAAGTCCACATGTTCCTCTTTGTGACACTCTGTTTCTGTTTTCACACTCTGAACAGAAGACTGAAAACTGACTGAACTGACTACAAGTCTGTCAGGTTTTCCTCCATGTTTGCATCCTCAAACTCAGTAGACAGGTAAAAATTTCCTCTTCACTGCCATCTCTCTGTTTCTCTCTTTCTTTTACACACTTTCTCACTCTCACCTCCTCAGTTTTCGTTTTCCTTCTTTCTTTCAGTTTATCCTAGATTACATTGAATCAGGTCAAATTCTTTGTGTGTGTGTGTATGTTTCTCATTAGCTTGCTATATCTCTATGTGAGAGATCCATGAGTCCATGAGGTTGAGGAATGAAGATTCTGCTTTAAGAAGACTTTCAAGCTTACTTGTCTCTTTTCTGCTTGCCTCTTACAGTCTCTACTTTTTGTATCTTAAGCAGAACAATTTCTTTAATTTTGTATTTTGTTATTTTGTATTTTCCTCCATTTTTGGTGATATTTCTGTCTTTTTATTTAAGTTCTGTCTTTGGTTGTGCTGAACTGTACATAAAGGCTCGTCCTCAGTATGTTTTTCTGCAAATTCAATAAATGCAAAAGATTGGAAACAAATATACAAAGAGAAAAAATAGAAAAAATTTATTACTAAATTAGTTTTTAATAATATTTTATCATTTTATGTTAAATTTAATATATACATATATATGGAAATGGATTAGAAATAAAACAATCAAGATGTGATTGAAGTGTAGACTTTCAGCTTTATTTTAAGAGGTTCCACAAATATATGGCGTTTACCATTTAGGAATTACAGCCATTTTCAGCAAAGTACCTCCATTTTCAGAGGCTCAAAGGTATTTGGACAAAGTG
>CM075004.1:16381210-16409370 GCA_037576675.1 Pangasius sanitwongsei | reverse complement strand
TACCTGATATCAACTCCAGACCTTTTATCTGCTTCATTTGTCTTGAAGTAACGAGGGAATGGACCGCACCTGGTCAAGTAACTTCTTGTAATCTAACGTCTTGATTGTTTTATTTCAAATCCATTGTGGTGGTGTATAAAGGCAAAATCACAAAAACTCAGTCACTGTCCAATACTTCTGGACCTAACTGTGTATGTATGCATATATTATATATATATATAATGTATAAAATTGATTGATTTTAATGAGCATGAATTCATTCATTCATTTATTTGACAAATTAAAATTTATATCACAGTCCTTTAGTCACCCCTTTTTTCCTCAACAGGGCTTTTAATTAAGACATGAAAGAGGGTTGGCTGATCCCCTTACTGCAGTATAAAGAGGCCTTTGATGGCCAAGAGTCTGAGCCTGTAATGAAACTCCTGATGTTATTAATGTGTGCATGTGTATTTTGCTTTAATAGAATGGTTAACCCAATCTGCCCTGATGCATAGGTACAAAACAACTGAAGCGTTCTCACTTGACACCAAAGGTCATGCCCGGGTTGGATTTGGTTGTCAGGGGCAGATGTCATTCCAGGGGCCTTATGGAAGCTCACATTGTTTCCCATCTGTCCAGTTTTCCAAGCCAATCACACACCCCTGACTAATCATCCATATTGGATAGGGGGAGTGAAACCTGTTCTCCCATAAGCACTTTAGATCAATGATGTCATGTTTGTCTGGCTGTCCAACCTAACAATGGGAACATATAAGGCAATTAATTAAAGTACGGCAATGTAATTAATAAAGAACATGTAGCAATTACAGGATGTAAATCAGTTCATTTCCATAAAATCAAAGGCCTTTGTGTAAATTGTAAAGAATAAATTGTGTAGATGTGTTATAATCGTACACACTCTCCAAACTTATCAGATATGAGCATCTCTGCTTAGATCAATACCACGTATGACAACATATTTAAAAATGTAAAAATGGGATCATGCATCCATATCCAAAATGTCTACATCCATTGCCACTAGACTTTGTTTACAAGAGAACACCTGAATTCTTAATGAAACACAGAAATTAAATATTCAAGACTGAGATTGAGAGTCTGTTGGACATACTTCTGAAAATCCAAATTTAGGGCTGAACACAGATATGTTCATCTGAAGAAAATATATAACATTCTTAAATCAGACAAGAGAATTAGGAACAAGTTCTAGTGCTACAATCAAACTGGGCTGTGTTTATAAGAAAATTCCCCATGAACACCTGCTACAATTTTGGATGTCAAAATTTTCTGATTGCTCTAAGAGCATGAGCTGTGACTCATTGTAACATTTCTCAGTGTTGCAGAAGCGATAGAAGTAAGTTTAGTTTGCAGGTGATGTAATTCTAATTAAAGTGTAAATTTAATCACACAGAGGGGCATGGTGGCTTAGTGCTTAGCACTGTTGTCTTGCACACTTGGAGTTGGGGGTTTGAATCCTGCCTCTGCCCTGTGTGCGTGGAGTTTGCATGTTCTCCCCATGCTTCAGGGGTTTCCTCCCCAGTTTAAAGACATGTGTTGTAGGCTGATTGGCATTTCTAAATTGTCAGCAGTGTGCGTGATTGTTCCCTGGGATAGGCTCCCTGTGTAGGATAAGTGGTACAGAAAAATGGATGGATTTAATCACACAGCTTTGTTTTCTCTAGTAATATATCAACACATCTGAGGAAATGTTGATATTCTTGATGATGATGTCTCATTTTTACTGTAACAATATATTTACATTGTCCTTATAAAACACTTAAAAACTCCATGTCAGCTAACTAAATCTTTAACTTCAGTTATATGATTTTGCTTGGTGTCTATTATTTCTAGTTTCCTTGTTCCATGGCATAAAAACTTTGTGACAACTTCAACTCTGTGAACAGAGATTGTCTCATGTCTACACATCACTTGCATCACAAAGCATGAAGTTCCTAGTTCCATCTTAAAACTCCACTTATGGCATGCAATAATTGGTGAATTACACAAACACAAAAACTAGGTTGACACTAATGACCATATTTACAAAAAACAAGGATAGCGATGGGGTATTAAATATTTAAAAGATCTGTCAGGTCACTTCTATATTGGCAAAAAAGGAAAGTACAAATTTCTTGTAACACACCCCCCGGGACATTACACCTCCACACCAGTAGAGGTTGCCCTCCCCTGAGCATGAGGGACTCTTCTTCCTTAATAGCCTGGTTCACATTAACACCTGTTAACACCTCTCATAAAGTCTTTCCACCTACTTAGTTTTGAGCCTTATTATTTCTCGGGCTGTTTTACCATCCCATTGACCTTTGCCTGTATTTTTGGATTATTTTTTGGATTGCGGTTTTGGCCTATATGTTTTGAATGAAGATCTGTGATTTTAACTTGTATTGTGTTTTGGAACTGTTAATAATGGATCCTTGTCTATGGATGCGTTCCTGCTTCCCTGTTCAGAAACCTGTGAAGCACAGTGAGAGTTGTTAGATACTACCTAACATAGACTATCTAATGATACTGTTTTAAATAAGTTGTACACAAACAGTGAGTATCTTTACATAAGGTGCAATATAGGAGACTCAATTTTTAAGACAAACTCACTTACTCAATTTACAGACTGTGTTCACTGTAGCTCAGTTTGTGATTGTGTGATGACTTGCTTGTTTGATGTGGGGTGCTTTGTCTGCTCCTCTCTCTCCCAAGAGAGACAAGGCTCTTAAGCATGACGCTCCTCCTCTACAAAGATCTAATAGGATAAAAGGCATTTCACTGAAGAGCTAGTAGAAGGCGAGCTCACAGCATCGTAATCTGATTTGTAGCTTGTCATAGTCAATCATATGCATGTCCGGTATCAGCCTAAAACACAAACAAATACTCAAAGAGAAAATATGTGTGTCTGCATTTAACAATCCTCAACACTCTTCAAAGTCATGTCCATTACATATCTATTTGAGGCTTTCTTTTCTTTTGAACATAAGTAGTCATATAAGTAGCATATAATCATATAAGTAGCACCACTGCATTTTAATTGAAAGTTGGTTTTTTTGTTCTTGTTCAGTTTGAAAAAAAAACATATTTATTTTTTAAATTTGCATAAATTTATTTTAGCGTTCAATCATAATTTACTCTACTCCATCCTAGCTGTCTCTATCAACATGGCAAGCATGCTTTTTTGTTCAAAATAAAGCCTTAGCACTTCTTAACAACATTTGTTATGCAGTTCACACAGTACCACATTACACTGTGTGCAAGGTTTAAAAAACCAACCAGTTTAAGGCATACAAAAAAAATCCTGAACGACTTCAGGAATGTAATATATCCTGACCAGACAAATATATTAGGCCTCAAAAAGAAGACATCTGGTCACACAATAAAAATAATAATATTGGCAGTATCAGTGAGCAGAGGCCGTGGTCAAGGCAGCAGCAGTCGAAAAAAGCAAGTACTGTACAAATCCAGAAAATAACCAGGACACAAACAGATAAGATTCTCTGGATGTTTCTAAATATGATTAATGTAAGGAATGGATCTGCATTATTGGGGGAAAAAAAAGTTTTTGTAAACTGTAACATTACCTTGTAGGAAGTAACTCACTAGTGTGAAAGGAGAGCACTCATGTAAGTGTTTGATATGTGATGCATATTTGCCTTTAGCTTTAGTGCTAGCAGTTTCCCTGAACCATAACACAGGTGGCCAATGAGACTGAATGGTATTTAACAAGAGAGTAAATTCCAGTTGTAATGATATAAAAAAAAGTATGATATGAAAGAGTTGCCAGCAGCAGCTTGATGAGGTGGTCATATCAAATGATAATTTTTTGGCAACTCTATTAGCTATTTCATGGCTCTTAGTTAAGAGACTAAAATGTTCTCACCTCATCTACAATTGTTATAATGTCATAACTAATTATAAGTCTTTCATGCCTAATGCATCCTTAATATGTAGGTTGGGTTAAAAAAAAAAAAAAACCTTCCAGGTACTTAAAACCAGTTTCAGGACTCTGGAATTGGAATTGAATCTGTGTAGCGGAAGATGATGAGTACACAAGAATGCAAGTTCATGCAATGTATTAAATGATATAAATCATATGCTATAGCCTTTGAAGTCACAAGACCACAACCCAATTGGTTCAAACATGTAGACATTCCGTATTTCTCATTTGTCTATTTCTCTATTTCTTGCTGTGCTTAACTTGACAAATGTTTGTTTAAACTGTCCATTATGCATGTGATGAATTCACATACTTTCACATACATAACAGCATGTTTTTACATGTGTATTTTTCTTTCTGAGGTTCAACTTCAATGGACTGAAGGATGTTAATATTAGACCAGTAATAAGAGAGCTGAGTTATGTCTGTGTAACATGTCTCTAAAACAGAAATTAATCTTAATAATCCCCCTGAGCTTTAAACTGTCACTCCCTCCTCTATTTGAAAAGACTGCCTCAGCACTAGTGTAGTTATTAACAAATACAGGATTATTAACACTTCAGGTCAAGTTAGCTCACAGCAGTCATACACTGTATTATGTTGATGGTCCAATTAAGCAATATGCACTTCCCTAAATAGAGCAGATTATGAATGGTTTCTGCTATTATTTGTCTTTTTTAATGGTATCTTCTGATAATACCTGCAATGTAAGCACATAAAAGCACTCATTGAAAGCAGTGGAGTGCACAGATGGAGGACGAGATCATGAAAGTTTGGCAAAAACAAAAGTGCCTTTGTAACATATCATGCAAAAATTACACAGCCAGACTGAGAGAAAAGATTATGTTATTATTGTGTATACAGGAGTCCAAGGTCAATTATTCATAAACATGGTATTAATTTCCATTGCTATACCAGTGACACACAGATGTATGTTTACGCCATTCAGATGACAGACACCAGCTTAATAATTTTGAGGAATATGTAAAAGATTAGACTCTTGATGCTACATATTTCCAACAAGGCAGAAGTACTCTGACTAGGGCCTCAGGCAGCTAGCAGCAAGCTTTCTGATTATGCAGTAACTCTTGATGTTACATCATGCGAAGCAGTGAAAGAACTTGGTGTGGTTATTGATACCAGTCTCTTATTTGTATAACATTACTAGGACAGCCTATTTCAATTTCAGAAACATTGCCAAACTAAGAAATATAATGATATTCAATTCAATTTTATTTGTATAGCAGTTGTAACAATAGACATTGTCACAGGTAGCTTAACAGAAATCCAGATGTAGAGTTAGATCCCTAATGAGCAAGCAGAATCAACAGCGGAAAGGAAAACTCCCTGAGACAACATTGATTAAAAAAAAAAAAACAGACTCAAAAGTGATCCCATTCTCTTCTAGGTGGCACAGGATGGAGGGATTATAAATCATTACAGTATACCGAAGAAAAGGCAAACAGTGCTAAGTCTGTTGAAAGGATGTTCAGTATGAGCATATAGTGAAGATTCCTGGGAAGAACACAGGACAGTTTTATGATTACAATAACAATAATTAGAAGATATAATCTACAGAATCCAGATGAGTTTATCCACTGAAGTAAGAGTGTGTCTTGAGCATAAAATGATTCTCGGAAGTGCATGTCTTTAGAATATCCATGTGGGAGCATCCACATGGTCACAAGTGCAGAAGCTCCAAGCAGAAGAAGTATCAGGATGAATCAGGCAGATCTGAAGAGCATGAGGAGCCTCAGAAGTATCAGGATATGGCACTGGCATCACATCATTCAGCAGGAGTGCATGTAAGCTCAACAGCCAGAGAGAGAGAGAAAGAGAGAGAGAGAGATCAGAGTCCAAGTGGGGGCTCCAGCAGGTCTAGCTATGATGGCACAACTAAAAGAGAGAGCCACAGGGTAACACAGGCAGGAAGACATCCTGGGAAATAAAGTGTCCCACCATTCCACTATCAAGCAGACATGGTGGATGACTATAGACTAAAAGTTTTCTCAGGTACTGTGGGATGATACCATTCTTCTTTGGTATATTTTGTATTAATATTTGCTGTAGTTTGTAGTGGTTTAATAGATATATCCCCATAAATAGCTAGACCTTCTTCTGTGCAATTTTCAGCTTTCAGAGAGTTATTATTGCACCTAGTTGTCAGAAATGGGAACTGCAACAAGCACTAATAGAGGTCCATTGGGGCAGGAATCAAGCTGCTCTATACTTAAGGAAGGAGCAGTGGATAGACAATTAATGACATGGTTGCCTGATTGGGCTAATTTAAAAATAAGTTGTCACTGCCAAGATCTTGTTTTATAGCAAATCATCAAATCATCAGATATATTGCAACGATTGAGAGAGGAATAGGGGGATTATGAAGTGGATAATGTCCGTTGATCAAAACACGCGTGAAATACCTGCACAAAGGCAAAAAGAAGAAAAATGTCTTGCTTTTCCAATTTCAGAATTTTTCATCTGGCTTCAGGTCTTTTGTGCGGTTTTTAACAAGCAGTTGGGCTGGAAATTTTGCTGAAACCTGTAAAGCCTGGTTAATGATATTACCTTGAACACAGCTGAAAAAAACATATGTCTAAAACCACACTAAACAAGCTGCTAGACTTTATGCTGGATGACTGCGCGTTTGACTTATTAGACACAAGTCAATTCACTGAATAGTAGCCTTTAGCATGAGTCAAGTGTGATAGCCTCTCAACTTAATTTTGCTTGAGACTATGTTGCTATTAAGGTCATCCTGCCCCATCAGAATCTATGGTCATGAGCTGCTGCTACCTACAAAATAAAGGGTTGATATACTTGTATATTAATTATGAGTCACAGTTTGTCAAAAAGTACTTTTACCTGTAATATATCCTTTAAAAAAATGGCACTTTTGTGTGAAGGTATAACAAGCTCTTATTTTTGATTGCTCTTTCCCAGTTTATCAAGGATGGTTTAAAATATCCATTTGATCAGTCTGTCATCATGCACTATTGCAATTCCCCATGTGCTTTCATATTGCCATTTCCATGTTCTTGCTCTTGCCTAATTCCAAGATATATTACCGGATCTGTTTTTGTTAGTTGTTGCATCTATGTCCATAAAATTATTTCTAGTTTTGTATGTGTATATCAGTTTGCTCTCTGCCTGGTCTATGTTAGTTTGTGTTTAGTTGCTATAGTCTAACTGTTCCCCCTTATTTTGGTGTGTTTCTACTTAAACACTGTTTTATTAAAACTGCTAAATTCTCTGTTTTGTGTACAAGCCCCTTATTGTAACAGAAGGTATCCCTTGAATGATTCAAGATTCCTAAATAAATTCATAGTTCCTTTTCATTCAATTTGCCTGCTCTGTACTCTTGAAGAAGCAGTGATTTATGTTTTTTTCAGCAAACCCGTTACATTGCTATGATAAAACAACCAGAGTGTCTGTGTGTGCTATTCTCCAGTGTGCCAGTGGTTACACTTTTTATGTATTTCTTGCATGTGTGTTTGTGTGTGGTGCTTAGTATTGGATTCTAAGAACATTGGAATGATAAAAGATTGATCTCCAAGAAGACACAAAAATGCAAAATCCCTTTTTTATTTTCAGATGAAAGGTAGAAGTCATATTTATTAGATGAAGTATTAAATATGTATCTTTAATATCACAGTTCAATACAAACACACTATTCTGTCTTCTTTTTTACCCATTTTGAATGTAGTAATAGTATTTTATTTTTTTTACTGTGTGAAAGATGGTCATTTAGAGATACATCGCTCAGCCATAACATTAAAACCACTGCCAGGTGAAGTGAATAACATTGATTATCTCGTTACAGTGGCACCTGCAAAAGGGTGGGATATGTTATGCTGCAAGTGAACAATCAGTTCTCGAAGATGATGTGCTGGAAGCAGGAAAAATGCGCATGTGTAAGGATCTGAGTGACTGTGACAAGGGCCAAATTGTGATGGGTCAGAACATCTCCTAAACAGCAGGTCTTGTGGGGTGTTCCCAGGACTCAGTGGTTAGTACCTACCGAAAGCAGTCCAAGGAAGGACAACTGGTGAACCGGCGACAGGGTCATGGGCGCCCAAGGCTCACTGATGCGCATGGGAGTGAAGGCTAGCCCGTCTGTTCTGATCCCACAGAAGAGCTAATGTAGCACAAATTGTGAAAAAAAGTTAATGCTGGCTATGATAGAAAGGTGTCAGAACACACAGTGCATCACAGCTTGCTGCATAGCCACAGACCAGTCAGAGTGCCCATGCTGACTCCTGTCCACCGCTGCAAGCGCCTACAATGGGCATGTGTTCATCAGAACTGGACCATGGAGCAATGGAAGAAGGTGGCTTGTTCTGATGAATCACGTTTTCTTTTACATCATTTTGAAGGCCGGGTGTGTGTGCGTCACTTACCTGTGGAAGAGATGGCACCAGGATGCACTATGGAAAGAAGACAAGCCGACGGAGGCAGTGTGATACTCTGGGCAATGTTCTGCTGGGAAACTTTGGGTCCTAGCATTCATACTTTAACATGTAAACATTGTTGCAGACCAGGTACACCCCTTCATGGCATAGTATTCCCTAATGGCAGTGGCCTTTTTCAGCAGGATAATGCACCCTGCCAAACTACAAAAATTGTTCAGGAATGGTTTGAGGAACATGACAAAGAGTTCAAGGTGTTGATTTGGCCTCCAAATTCCCCAGATCTCAATTCGATCGAGCATCTGTGGGATGTGCTGGATACACAAGTCCGATCCATGGAGGCCCCACCTTGCAACATACAGGACTTAAAGGATCTGCTGCTAAAGTATTCATGCCAGGTACCATAGCACACCTTCCGAGGTCTTGTGAAGTCCATGTCCCGATGGGTCAGAGCTGTTTTGGTGGCACAAGGGGACCTAAACAATATTAGGCAGTTGATTTTAATGTTATGGCTGATCAGTGTATATGTGAATGAATCTGAATTTCATGAGCATTGGTGAAAATAGACATTTGGAGCTATGAGTGACACGTTACAGGGTAAAGAAGAGTGTTATGTAATGTGCAGTATTGTTCCAAGTACAATATGTGTGCTTGGCAGAACACTCAAAGCTGAACAGTTTGTTCCACCAATGCGGAGCCAGAAGTGACAAGAATCTGGTTTTAAACTTGGTACCACACAGTGCGAGGATCAGACGCAATTCCCTTAGATATCAGGATAAATGTAGGATGTGAAGATGTGCATTGATTGAGCCATGAGGTCCTGACCTCTCGGACAAGGAGCTGTCACATATCTGACAGAAAACACTTCAGTGAAGCACAGTCTACAGCTTACACACATGATTAAATGTGATAATGAAGTGACAAGCAAATTTGGACACCCACCAAAAAAGCTTTCTTCTATCTTTGTAATATTGCCCTACTTTGCCATTTGCTGAACACAAAAGATGCTAAAAACAGTGGCACCTCCATATTCAACCAGATAGCTAACATAATGTCACAGTGCTTTTTACAGTGTTTTGAGCATCTTGGCATTCCACACAGTTGATGTTATCATTCAATTCTGTATGTCCAATTTATGTCCAGGTCAATAAAACAAATAAATACTTCTATAAGCCTCTACAAGCTTTGTCTCCTTAACTTTGATCCTGACCAAATAAATGTGAATCCTCATCTTTTTTCAATGTGTACTGTGGTAAGGAGTATCTATCTAAAGGTTCCTACACAAGACCAAGGTGTTTAACTTCTATTTTGTTTTTTGTTTTTTTTTTTGCACTGCTTATAATCCTGAGAGTCCGCCAGTTCATTTGTTATATGGTATGTCCAAATATGGCTTTATGAAAAATATAAAAATCATATTGATCTTAATATTTATTCATAATAAAGTTCATGGCATGATATACTAAAATATTTATAATGTTTATAAAATAAATAATATACTCCATCTCCAGATAAGCTGTTATACACTCAAAAGCCAATTTTATAGAAATACTATAGTTACTGTAGCCTTCCTGTCAGCTAAAACCAGTCTGGCCATTCTCCCCTGACCTCACTCGTCAACAAGACATTTTTTTTTTGTTTTTCACACCATTCTGTTTAAACTCCAGAGACTGTTGTGTGTTTTAAAAAATCCCAGGATATGAGCAGTTTCTGACACTAACAACCAGTTGATCACATTTTCCCCCATTCTGATGTCTGATGTGAACATTATCTGAAGCTCTTGACCTGCATCTGAATGATTTTATGCATTGCCCTGCTGACACATGATTGGCTCAATAATTGCATGAATAAGCAGGTGTACAGGTGTTCCTTATAAAATGGTCAGTGAAAGTATTTATACTGTGATTTTACAAAGAAAATGAGAAAAAAAATAAATATACAAAATAACAAATAAGTAAAATGTTGAGCTTAAATATAGGAACACTCAATAGATTTAACTTTTTTTTTAAACATGGCGCCAACCCAGTGAATATTTACTGAAACCTCTGGATACAATTACAGCACTGATCCGCTTCCTAGGATGTCTAACAAGGTTGCAGATCAATCTTGGACCACAGCTCCATGCAGAACATTTCTAGGCCCTTTATAGTCTTTTGTTTGTGCAGGAGGGCTGCCCTGTTCAATTCAGATCACAGGTTTTCAGTGGAGTTCAACTCCAGCTGAGATGGCCATTGTAGTAAATCATTGATTCTGTGTTCTTGCAATCATTTCTGTGTTGTTTGGGTGTATGCTCAGTGTCAGTACATCGTTGAAAGATCCATCTACAGCCAAGTCATAACCTCTTGGCAGAAGTAGGTTTTGAATTAAAATCCTGGTACTTAGCACCACAGTGTGTATGGAGGCTTTTATATCTATGTAATCTGTCAAACATGCCAAAACGTTGCATTTTAGTCTCGTCTGACCAAAAACACTCTACAATTCTACAGCTCCAATTGTAGTTCCAATGACGGTTGGCGAAGAGGTTTTTTGGGTTCCTCTTAGGAAGGACACATTTTGTGCAACACTTCCACAGCATTTTGTTATGAAAGTGGTGATTAATGGTTGATTTTGAAACTGAATTCTGAAGCTGTGATTTTTGGGTCTTGCTTTGCTTCCCTTTGCTTCCCTCACCACCCCCTTATTTATGAGTGGTTTTACATTTGTGCAACCTCATAGTCTTATATAATAAAATATATAGATATAATAGATTTGTTTCAAAGACAAACATTTGCTTGCATTTGTATATATATATATATATATATATATATATATATATATACAAACTACATAACTTACTCTGGGAAGGCTGATGACATGTGTTCTCAATTAAGGTTAGTCTGTTAAAATATTTGATATAACACTTAGTGGCAGACACTTTCTTTTTTAATTCTAAAAAAGTCTAGATGGTGTAAAACATCATTGTCTAACCGCTTTATCCTGGTAAGGGTTGTGGTGGATCTGGAGCCCATCCAGGAACACTGGGCTGAACTGGGAATACACCCTGAATGGGATGCCAGTCCATCACAGGGCACCATGCACACACACATTCACACACTCATTCATCACCAGAGGCAATTTGGCATAGCCAATCCACCTACCAGTGGTGTATTGTCTGGGAGGAAGTTGTTGTGGGAGGAAACCAGAGAACTTGGCGGACATTGGAATAACATCGAAATGGGGACACTGGAGCCATGAGGTGGCAATGCTACTCGCTGCAACACATCGTGTAAACACATTTTTTTTTAAACGTTTCCAAAGCATCTATCACCTTCATCCACTGTAGATTTTTAGAAAGCAGAGATTTTTTTTAATTTATCATCACTCACTCATCATCATCAAAAAAAAACAAAACAAAACTTGTGCACAGTGGTGAAGTGGGTATCATCACTGCCTCACAGCTCTAGGGAAGGGGTTACTGTGTGTGTACTTTTGCATGTTCTCGCTTTGTTAATGCAGGTTTCCTCCAGGTTCGCTGGTTTCCTCCCACTTTCCAAAACATGCAGGCAAGCAGATTGTCTATGCTAAACTGCTCCTAGGTGTGAATGAGTGTGTCCATGATGCCCTGCAATGGACTGGTGTCCCATCAAGGGTGAACTCTTCAGCCTCAGAAAGACTGCCTCAGACTCACCGTGACCCTGACCAGGATGAAGTGCTTACTGAAGATGAATGCATGACAGTGTATTGAGGTAAGTGTGTAATGAACTGCACATTTTAGTGATACCCAGTCAACCTCATGTCTGGTGTGTTAATGAGCTGATAAGTTCAGTCAGGTGCGTGCGATTTAAAAACAGCAGAGCAGTGGAACTATGGGAAACACTGATCCGGCACACGTTATCCTCGTGATAAGTTTAATCATGGATGTTGGAATAGCAAGCACTGGAAGATCCGGAGCAGAGGAGCGGGATCTGGAGGGAAATACTGCTTAAGGAAACACGTCCGGTGTCCGGAGAGAGAGGGAGTGAGAGAGAGAGAGAGAGAGAGAGGGAGAGAGAAGAGGAAAGCGCGAGAGCGGAAAGAGAGCAGAGCTGCCGCCCGCCACACGGAGAAGCGCGCGCACACGGACGGCAGAAGATCTGTTTGTTTCGTCCAACGGACCTTATATTCGTGTTTGAGGAATATACTTTGAATTTGCGTGGGGAATTTTCTGTCTGCTTTAAGACTCTGTGGAGAGAAAACAGGACACGACAGAAGAGAGAGAGAGAGAGAGAGAAAGAAAGAGAGAGAGAGAGGACGCGGCTGCTGTTCAGAGCGAGCGCGCGCGCACGAGATACAGAGAACCTTGAGCATCAATGCATGGAGAAAGCGTGAGTTTAAAATGCGCACCGCTCACATTATCCTGCTCTGATTTTAGGGGGGAAAACAGAGAACACTTCAGGTGTCTTGAATTGCATGTGCGTTTATTTGTATGCATGCTTTCTTTCACCACACATGACAGCCTCTCAGCAGTTGCATGGGTTGAATTACCACGTCCTCCCTTATTTCTCAAGTGTTAATTTAATTTTTGGGGTGTTTCTCCGAATCAATGGAACCATGAACTCCTGTGTTTAAAAAAAAAAAAAAAAACCTGTTACATGCATTTGACTGCACAGACTGAGTGTTACAAATCTGTTGCATTCAGAATTGCATAAGAGCACATCCATGACTCAGAATGGATGCAGCAAGTCTTCAGTGCCAGTCCTGTTGCAAGCATTAGACATGACACATGACAAGAAACTTTAGCCTACCAGATTAAATCTGGATGTATTCTGCAGTATGGAAAGCAGTATGTGATGTGGGACAGGAGTTGTTTGTTGTTAAATATGATGATATTTTGCCTCATCTGAGGAAACGAGAGCAAACACAATGTAGGTTTCATCTGGGGTGAAGCCGCTGCAGAGATGTGAGTGTGAGGTGCTGCGTTTTAGAGAACCACCACCTACTCATACATACAAACCCAAGGAGCTTGATTATGAGATTGGCCACTCTGTTGTGTATGCTTGGCATTGTGTTCATCATTGTATCTGTTTCAGGGATTTTGTAACAGTGACGTGTGCTTGGGTGCTTATGAGAGACAGAGAGACCCCTGGGAGCAGACTCTGCAGTTCGCTCACAGTTTGGTGTCATTTTGTCTTTAGTTGAAGATGCACAACAAAATTGCAAGTGTTGAATGAACTCGTAGTGTTTCTGTAAATGCAGCTGGGCCCACATGTACTGTATATGTGTTAAAAGAATGCTTTTGGGTGAAAAATCAAATGTATACCATTTTTCTCGTAGTCGATTAATTGAAATGTGCCTAGTGTCTAACACTTGATGTTAGTGTCTGCACTGGAGCTGCAAGGCTATTGCAGTAATCTAAAATCAAGGGCAAAATACGCACTCTAAAATTCACCAAACTATTTCTTTAATTGTTTCTTTAAATTGTAGTTTAGAGAAAAAAATGTCAAGTCTTGTAGTGTAGTACTGTGTAGAACCATTTTAAGTGATTAAAGAGCTCTCATGAGCTAGGGTTAGCACACAGCTATGCAATTTCATTATACATAAGACGCTTGCACTTACTGTATTCCCTTGGCATGGAGGAGTATTCCTATATTTATTACATTTTTATTAGTTCTATTATTTATTACATTTTTTTAAAAAGAAAATAGTTTGGAGTTTCTTCAGATAGGTTTATTTTCTTTCACCACAGTTTACTAGTTTTTAGAACATAGCATGTCATTCCTAATCCAGTAAACAGCTCTGCCCTCTGCTAATGGAATCCCACTCAAGTGTCAATGCAGAGGCCTGAATCATAAACAGAGCAAACACACTGCTGGTGATTAACACTGCTGGAGAGCTCTCTCTCTCTCTCTCTCTCTCTCTCTCTCTCTCTCTCTCAATCTCCCTTTCTCTCTTTCTCAACTCTTTCTCAATGGACAGTCATGCTCAGTTGGAATATCATGTTAATAAATCAGCTGTAATTTTAATGATAGACAGGGAAGACTATGCAATATTTTTTTTTTTTTTTTTTTTTTTTTTTTTAGAAATGTTGTTTTCATTTCTGAGAGGAAACTGGTTCATTTTTCAGACACATTTATTTGCTCCTTCATTTCTTTTAATACAGCTTACAGCTCATCAGCCCGTGCATAGGTTTGATTTGTGATATTGAGTTTCAGGGCTGGCCAAAGTGGGCTGATATGGTCTTTTCATTTCTTTTTGGTGTCCTTTATTATTTCCTGCATGTTTTCTCTCTGCCACCCTGCTGTTTTACTAATTCTAACAGGCTTGAGTTGCTGAGGTACGACTCAGAAGTGACACTCATGGTCGCTCTGCATTAGAAAGGGCTCACACACCATGATACCCCATGCACCATGACACGGGAAAGAAATCTGTCCCAAAGGAAATTAAAGCATGACTCATATCCCTGGCAATGGTTGTCTTCTTTATTATCTACCCTTAACCTCTTTGGAGTAATGATGCATTTATGTGTATATGGTGCATCTTCGAAAATTGCTTGCAAAATTGTACTCCTGTGTTTTATGGGCTTCTAAGTCATGCTGACGTCTTTTGGATAGTGATGTAATTAGGTGAGTGACGATGCATTGGTATGACTGTATACCAATATTTATACATTTGAAGAAAGCCAAGATTATGATGCACAATGTGATTCTGGTGATTTAACATGATAAAGTACAATTAAAGATTTGTTTTTCAATTGGCTAAAAATTTTTGATAATTGTGATGTCAATATTGAGCTGAATAATAGTTTTAATTAATAGTGATACCAGTCATTAATAGTCATTACCATGCAGTCCTAATGATTATTACATTTCATTTCTAATGATCAGATTCATTTTTAATGTCTTTTCATCGACTTTCTTTTTTAATCAATGAACATTTGTTTCTTCCACCCACATGCATCACCATCTGTTATGTTAATTGTAGCTTTGTGGTATGAATAATAAATGATGAATTACAAACATGGGGATAAATCGCAAACTTGGCTCAAGTTTTATAAAATTAACACTGGTTTAATTAAATCTTTTTGTCACATGACTGATCCACAACCTGTATGATTCACTTTCATTTAATTTTTTTGTTTTTTGTTTGTTTTTGTTACCTTCACCTGATAGTTTTTTTTGTCTAAAATAATTCCTCATACATATAATCAAACCTTTGCATTTAACTGCATGGCATTTACTGTCTCATCATAGTGCACTGGATGATTATTTTAACATTCTTTACTTATCACAATCATGTATATGACTGGAAGCTGGAAGTCGTACATGTCTTTGGTGTGCTGTAGGACTGTCTACTGATTGGGGTATCCAGAATCACTCAACATTTCTCTCTCGCAAACACACAATAACAGAGTCCCGGAGTTACAATTACTCTCATGCTCGGTTGTCGTTCATTCAGCAATGATTGTGTTTTATTTCCACACAGACCAAGAGCCTGACTCAATCAGCAGACCACAGGTCGTGACTGTCACACCAAAACAAAACCAGCAGGAGGCTGTAACCTGAATCACCTATATGTGTGTAAAAATGGCCCATGAGTACTATGAAGGGCAATCGGGGAAAATATGCCACTCCTTGTGGAATCACACGATGACTGGTCTCAGTAGGTTCCATTATAGCATTCATGAACTCAGTCATGCAACTTTTCAAGAGTAGCATTTCAGTTTGCTATATGCTAGAGACCGGGGGTTTATACTGGTATGATAATACACCATATTAAGGATATTTTAATTTTTGAGGTAACACTGATTCTAAAAAAAATTGTGAAGTGCAGAAATTAAAATATTGTAGCATGGACATAAAATATTTTGAATACAGGCAAATTCCGCTAATATTTCTATTTATTAGATTGTTTTTATACAAATATTTAAAGATTTTTTTCTAATTTCAAGCTTGAAATTGTCTTGCTTATTTCTAGAAGCAAAATAATCTGCCAATAGTATAAGACAATTTTAATCTTGAAATTAGTATAAGGTTTTAACTTTAATGTTTACTTAGTGAAATGCTCAGATAATTTATTGGAAAAAAAATGCCCACAAACTGTAACCCATTAAACCATATGCGGCCTATTTAATAAAGAGAAGCTTAAGTATGAAATATAAGAGCTTAAGGATCAAATATAAGCACTTAAGGATTAAATATAAGCCAGAGTCACTATGGCTTTTCACACTTGAAATAGTTAACTCTGGGTCATTCTAAACCCTAGGTAAATGGAATCCTGGGCTATCTCATTTCACGTCACATTACTCATACTTTACCCGGGGTTAACAATTAATCCTGGGTATTCATAATCTGACATTTCACACTGTACATTCCTAAACCCTGGTTTAATGTTATTATATGCATATTTGTGGTGTCAACAAGCATGATTGGATAAATACAGCGTGCGACCAGTTTAAATAACGGTCTTTTGCATCAGTGAGAAAAAATGCACGTGCTGTTCAGTTTCTGACTGGGCGTCTGTTGCTAAGCCTCTAGCCATAACATTTTAACACTGCATTGTTTCACACTGTACACATTTGGCACCACAATGCGGGGCTAACACTGCAAGCAGTGCTAACCCTGCTTCAGAGCAGGGTTTCATAACCCCGGGTAAAAAGCAGTGCTAACTCTGCTTCTAAATTACAAGTGTGAAACATTCCTCTACTTGGGGTTAAGAGCAGGGTTTTGAACGACCATAACCCAGGATTAAATGCAGTGTGAAAACCCCTACTGTTGCGAAAAGTGAATTCTTAAACAAATAATATTCTGATACTATTGCAAACTGAGATAAAAAGGTAAGCAAAAATCATGTTTTGAATTATCAGTGCTTATAATTGTCTTTTTTTAGGTAAGTGAAGTGCATCTTATTGCATTGGGCAGGTATCTGTCAGGGTAGCACTAAAGGGATGCTAAACTACACTTCCCATCAGCCCCAGCACATCATATGGCACTAATCACTCATTCTTGTTTCCGGTTTCACCCTGATTTGCACCACTATTTAAGTTCTGGTTTCTGTGTACATCACTGTCATGCTTCTGTTGATATTGTGTCTGTTTGTTGCCTTGTCTGCCATAGTCTTGCCCATAGTCTGTATGTTTTGCTGTTTTGTGTATGCTCACCGCTTCAGTTATTATTTTTACACCCTGCACAATAAAAGTCTGCTCTTGCATCTGTTGCCTCTGAGAATCCACGACAGTATCAAACCTTGCATTTATCATATATCTACCATATAACCATACTACAGGCCTTCCACTAATAAGGTTTCATAGTGTTTTAAATTTGATTTATTATGGAAGGAAATCTGATGTAATACAATTTTTTTAAAGTGCTAATTTAAGTATTGTCTGAGCACTTGTTACTATATTACCTCCCTGACAATCATCCTTTATACAAAGTGTAACATATGAAAATATACTCTGTAGAGTGGCACAGTGGCGCAGAGCTTGGGTTACTGTCCGTGTGAATTTTCTGTGCATGTTCTTCCCGTGTCTGTGCAGGCTTCCTCCGGGTTCTCAGGTTTCCTCCTACCTCCCAGAAATATGTGGCTTATTTGGTGTGGGTGTGGATCCACCACAAAACTGACCAGTAAAGCAGTTGCTCAAGATGGATGGATGAATGAATCAATAAATGAATGAATGAATGAATGAATATATGGTATATCCTCAAACAATTCTTTATACTGAGATGTACAGTAGAGTAGGTTTCTGTTCTTCCATCTTCTATAGCAATGAGATTTGCTCTTTGAATGAAGCAGCACTGTCAGCTAAGGGGAAGCTTTGTATCTTCAGCATGACATTAAAATAACCAAGGCTTTCACTCCAAAACTTCTGAGCTCCTTTTGATCAGTGAAGCTTCCTGCAGGCCTTTTTCAACAACTCTATACTAGAGGTTATGTCTTGATTGAGAGATTATCAGAGCTTTTTTGTCTGATAATAATGCTGGAATAATGCTGGAATAATGCTGACTAGTAGTAAAGTAGCTTGCAAGTAGTATTTCGTTTTCTTATCATACACAATTTTAATCATTCATTATGCTATGTAGCTGCTTTGTGTCTGTTGGTTGGAAACGAGATGAAATGATTCAAAGAGATATCAGTGAAATCAACATAACAGTTTCACTATGAGATTGTCTGAGATCAGTGTGAAATAAAGGTGATATTAATATTAAGGAAACCATTTACCTGTTCTCATACCTGGTTAAAGATTAAGACTATGTGTTTCCTGTTGTTAATAAACCTTATGAGCTGCACTTGGGTCTCACTTCCTGCTACAAGCAAGTAGGTTAATGGCTTCCTGATTATTATTTGTTGTTGCTTAATACCTTAAATTAATGCACCTCCATTGAATAATTAAGAATAAACACTGTAACAGGTGCTTTCATTAGTATGAACAGCAATTACCATTATGAATTCCCACAACAACACTGGAAAGATAAGTTTATTCTGTCTATACAGCATGTCTGCCTATCTTCACACTGCTGCAGTTATAAGACAGATGCACGATTGATGATCTTTGTAGAAAATTCCAAGCTGTTAATATATGCAGGAAAAGTGGTCAAAGCAATGTATTCAAATTGCCATTACTCAGGAGAGTGCATCAACGGGGAGTCTGTCTCAGCACCATGAGGATCATACAGCTTTAAAAGATGACCCTGAATCTCAGCTGAGCTGTTTGTGGGTATTTCAGTTTTTCAGATTCAGATTAAACCTAGTTCTAGTCTAAAATGATATTAAAAAGCAGTTCAGATATGCATTTTGAGACCATAATGTATTCTTTAGCTAGGGTCTGTGTGCATGTGCTCTGTTCAGATGGTCATGGACCTCCATTTCTTTCCAGTATACATAAAATGTCATAAAATACACATACAGTATCAACAGACATGTACACATCGCTATATAGATTTTGATATGAAAGTCTAAATAAGTCAATATATGTATTTATATCAAATCTAAAATATCATAATTATCATTTTTGTATCTTAAAAGTGAATTCAAATTTCTACCACTGACTACCCTGAATTCACATTGGATGGCTCGCCGCGATCACCGTGCAATCCACACTGCATACACACACTACGCAAGACGCGGTGTGTCAAATAAGCTCAGCTTGACATGTGGACTCATTAGTCTTATGAAGTTAAGGTGGATTGAAAGGTTTATTAAAGTGGATGTATATTTGTTTTGTGTTATGTCTCTACTGTGGCCATAAAATTAGAACATGTGGTGTTCATGGGATCTTAAACGTTGTGAAATGTTCGAATGTACATGTGGGTTCCTTTGAACACGGACATGCCATGCAATCATTCATTTTTGTTTCAAGGTTTTCGATGTGCAGTTGGACAATTGATATTAGATAATTCCTACTGCTCCACAAATCCTTCCCTTAATCCATCTTGCTAGCCTGCACTGCAAACAAGATCCCATACAATATTCTTTCTATTCCAGTGAGAATAAATCAGTGGGATTTAATATAAATGCAGCTGTAATTAAGCTACTAGTGTGTATAGATAAAAAACAACAACAAAGTACATAGATAAAAAGAAAATTTGATGAAGGGTGATGGAAACATTTTATAATAAATGTCAGTTTGTAATAGTAAGACCATACTAACATGACTGATCTCAGTCAATCCTGTGAAATCCAGTACACTTCCCGACTCTTTTTTCATGAATCCATGCTGCTCTCAAACAAAAAATGTCTTCTTTAGAAAGCACACCACACACACACACACACACACACACACACACACACACAACATTGTCACCACCTCTGCATTTTGCATTGAAGAAAAAGAATACACTCCAAACTATACTGGTGAGTCTGTTACCCGGACTACAGTGCTGTCAGTCTTACCCTGAATATCCTCCAAATCTGTAATAATCTCATCCATAATATTGTGGGAAAACGTCACAGAGTGTTGAGTGTTTTCCACCTCCTTGGGCTTGAACGTCTGCTCTGTCAAACAGCATCCTGATTAGATCATCTGAGTAAATGAGAATCAGTTGACACTCCATTTACACTTGTTAATCCCTGCTTGGAGAGACAGAGACATTTCTATGAAAGTGAGACTTGATGGAATGGAGATTCTTGTTTGTAAGCTCTCAGGCTAGATCAAGTACACTTGTGCGTTTTATGAGCCGTTTTTTTATGGAGGATCTCTCAGATGGGAAATAGATAGGTGTTGGAATCGGAGGCTCTGTAAAACCCCACTGGGGGGAATAGTCCATCTTCAACCTTGACACGTTCCAGGGATTGTAACTCAAGTGTATGTAGTATATCAAAATCCTTCAGGTTCATAAAATATTCCATTAGGTCTGACCCATTAAAGCTTTTTCATACAATGGTTTATGGGTGCAACAGGCATCTCATAAATATATCTGTTTATTGGTTGCTTAAATTTGTATTGTACTTTTGTAAATAATATTATGGCATCAGACAATTTTACTTCTCATGTTGTTCGTACTGCCTCAAAAAATGACATCTGAGCATCCCTTACTAGTGTCAAATCTTACCTTACTAGTTTTTGTCAAATCACTCACAAATAATACTACAATAGTACAATAGAATGAAAAATTATAACATATGTTTCACTTTGCTGTGTAAATTGTAGAACCTGTAAAAATGTCTGAAGCTTCCAAGTAGCAAGTAATTTGCCTTATCATCAGGAGATTATATGTTTGAACCCTGGAAATGCTATAGCCATGCCTAGTGGGGAGGTTATGAGAAGTGAAGTGAAGTGACATGTGGCCAAGTATGGTGACCCCTACTCGGAATTTGTGCTCTGCATTTAACCCACACACTGTGAACACACAACGGATTTGCTGCGGTGCCCGGGGAGAAGTTGGGGGTTTGGTGCCTTGCTCAAGGGTCTCACCTCAGTCGTGGTATTGAGGGTGGAAGAGAGTGCTGGTCATTCACCCCCCCAATCACGACCTTCAGGTTACAAGTCCGACTCTCTAACCATTAGGCCACGACTGCCCCTTACACTTATACACATAAATAGAATAGCAATTCTCTTCACTGTCAATCAGAATGACACTAATTGTGGGCATGTGTGAACTCATGTATATGGAAGATGGGTGCTAGAGCCTTACTCTGAGTGTGTTCTGTTGCATTGTGATGTCAGATTAGTATCGGTTCAGAAAGATGCGAGTTGAACATGAAGAACAGTTGGTAGCTGTTGTGCAATAGGTGAGAACTATCTAGTGGATGGGAATTGGCAATGACCACATTTGGAGAAAACAGGGGTAAAAACTGGGACTGAATTGGGAGACAAATGCAAAAAATAGTCCTGAAAATACAGTTCACAAACAGCCATTCTTCATGCATTAATCACTTCATCTTCACGCCATCACTAAGTCAAAATTACAAGTGGAAGCTTAGGAAAAAAATGTTGGTACCCAAGTTCTGTCTTTGGAGAAATGGTTAATTTTAATGGTTAGTAGTAGATAATCCATCATACATCCATCCATCTACATACATACATACATACATACATACATACATTCATACATAAATACTATTAAATTCAATTTTATTTATATATTGCTTTTAACAATTGACACATTGTCACAAAACAGCTTTACAGAAATCCAGAAATAAAATTTAAATTTATCCCTAATAAGCAAGCTAGAGGTGACAGTGGCAGGGAAAAACTCCCCGAGATGACATAAGGAAGAAACCTTGAAAGTACCCAAGACTCAAAAGGGAGCCCTGTCATCTGGGTGACAGGAGATAGTGCAATTATAAGTCATTTCTCTTCTAACTGTATACTATAGAGTCAAGCAGTGCTAAGTGAGGTAAAAGGAACGTGAGTATGAGCATCAGAGTAATTTCTGAATTCATTAGAGTTTTATCTTTATGTCTATCATATCCAAGTGAAGTTACTATCAATGTGACAAACTACCTGTTTGCCTTCAAAATGGGACAGACTTTATTTCAGGAGCACAAATGGTGCCCAAAACTTACCTAGTTAGCCTTCACCTTCTCCTAAATGAGATACAGAGAGCGAGACAATATTTTGATGTGTGTGTTCAAGATCATTCATAGCATGTTGCATATTGTGATATGCTGTGTTTAGGATCAAGCCTCTAATGTTTAATTGGAATGTACAGAAAATCCCTATCCAGTAAGTACAAGTGCTGTAGGGATTTAGGGAGTTTCTCCTGTTGGCCAAAGCTCTGATGTAGCTGCTGTGCTTGTGATGAAAGAGCAGGTGATTCATGGGCTTTTCACCTAACACCCCCCTTCACCAGCCCTCCTGCCCCCTGAGACCTGAGCACCAGGGGGCATTATCAGTGGTAAATGGCTCTGAAAACGTTTCGCCTCAGACAAGTCCAGGCAGACCGTGATTTATGGCCCTGTGATGCTGCAGAACAGTTAGCAGTGTTACTGGTAAGGATATGAGCATTTTCATGGCCACAGTTCAAGTTTATTTCAGTTATAAATTTCCAGAGATGCGGAGCAAAAAGCAGTGGTGAATTTATGGCCTGAGAGATTGTTGTTTGCAAGCTGCCAATAAGGAAGCAGCTTTTTAATGCAGTGAGGATAAGAATAACCGGCTTTTGTCCAGAGGGGTATTAAAGCTGCTTTCTTGGAGTCAGCTGATAGATAATATATAAACTGTAGCATGCATTTAAGCTAGTTAGATACTATGGCATTAATTTCCCACATTTAAACATTCATTCATTTATATGTTTTCTTTGTACAGCTGGAATTGCCAAAGCTACTGACCAACTCTGACCAAACCATAACTGTCTCAGATAATCAACCTGAAAAACTGATCACATGATATATTCAACTTTCTAGATTCTGAAACCAGAGATCAGATGGATATTCACACTTCAACTTTACTGTACCATAAAACCTTTCCAATTTGCTCACCTGACCTGTCTTGTATCCAGTATGTCCAGGAAGAGGCACATACATACATACAATGAATGAATGAGACTATTATGGGAAGAATTTTTTCCCATTCTTTCTCCCTAATTGAATCTTGGATTTATGCTTATTTATTTGGCAGAAACAGAGCTGAAATCCAATGCGAGCACAAAACTGAGCAGTTGAGGTCTTTTTCAAGGCCCCATCAGTAGTCTAAAAATAGATGAATAACCCAGCTTGTATTTTATTTGAACATAAAGGCTTGCATAGTTTGCACATTTGAAAATGAAAATGTTATTATGAAGTTTGGGAGAAAGACCAGGCCTGAGACTCTACCTCCTTCTATGTATCTAACTTCCTATATGTCCTGTGGCAAAGGGTGCTTCGAATTTCTTTATAGCACCTCATTGTTTCCTTTCCTCGCTTCCCTACCTTGCTTCTTAACGCCTCCCTCTAAGGAAGTGGAGAAAGGATGCATGAATAAGAAACGAGGACAGAAGGAATCAAGAACAAACATATTTGCCAAATGATATATTCACTGAAGTGTCACTTTAAAGCATCTTTAGTGAATTCACTTACTGATGACATTTCCCCAGCTGTATTAACTTAATAATGGACCTGACTATACAGTACAGTGATTACAGACTCAGTTATCCTTAATTAAAACATCATCACACATGAACATCACATGCTTAAATTTTAAACAAGATTCTACTCATGACTTTTAAAGCAAGGCATATTAATTGGTTTTCATGCAAAGCTTTTATTTTAAAAAAAAAACAAAAAAAAACTTTTTTTAAATTAAAGATTATTAATTTTGTATTTGTGGTTCTTGTTATTGCATTGTTTACTGTAATTGTTATTGTTTTTTTGGGAGAGCATTTAAACTGAGGACATTTAAACATTTAAATTCTTACGCTCTTATTTCCTCTCTCCTTGATTTCTCTGACTGCATTTTAAGACCCTTTAAGATTGTGGACTTTGATTGATTTCCAGGTCACAGGCTAAAGGAGGTAAGATCAAGGAATCAAGGAGGCTTCAGTTTTGGGAAGCACCCAAAATTTACAAAGCCTCCTCTCCATCCTCCTCCTGGTCTCATAGAGACATATCTTTCTGGCTTTGTTGCATAAAGAGTTTAAGCTCTCAGAGTGTACTGGCCATTTCTTGCATTATGTATGTAACATTTGAACTTATATTGGCTGCCAAAGTATCACATGAAGTAGCTACAATGTGTATTAAAAACAAACTAAGAATTAATTAAATTGAATTAAAAGTCATAGACTTGAACGGCAAGTAGAACTGTAAAATTACAATTTCTATTCTATTTAATTGACAAACAATTGCCTTGAATATGATTCTAAAAATATAACCATTGCAGCCACACAGTTGACTTTAATGGGAATAACTTGAATGGAAAGAAAACCATAAAAATTAGAAAATAGTTTCACCTTCAATCATGGACATACAATATACGGCCACTTTGACCAGCTCTCTTTCATCAGCAATGGACAATTATTAACCTCTGAATATGGTGGTCTGTGAAAAAGTATCAAAGCAACAAGCAACAATAGAAAGCTCAAGAATAAGTGAAGTCACTTATAGTGGTGCAGTCCAAGCCTGTACACTCAGTATGTGTGAATGAAACCATCCTTCTCTGCATGTCTCATTATGCGTCAGGAAATGCTAATCAATACTTGTGATTGATCACCAGCTGGATACAGTTATGTTTCCCTTCTCACTTCTCGCCTTGTGCCTCAGGGGGACAAAAACATTTACAGCACATTAGACATGATCGAGAAGAACTTGTTCTCTGCCTCACTGGGTTGTTTCAAATATTTGTCACGCTTTATTTAACAATTGATTTGAGAGAGAGAAATATTGGATACCTACTTTATACTGGTCAGGGTCATGCTGGATCCAGAGCCTATCTTAGGAACACGGGGCACAAGACATTAACACACCCTGAATGGGACACACACTGTTTCGTGGACTCATTTGCGCATTTATTCACTGCTAAGGGTATGAATTTTGCATAGCCAATCCACCTACCTGCATGTTTTGGGGAGGTGTGAGGAAACTGGAGAACACAGGTTCAGTGCACAACATGCACAGAAACTCCACACGGACAGAAACCCAAGCTCAGGACACATGTAGCTGAATATAAGTAATAATTTCTGCTCTTGTTGACTCTGAAGTTTTTCAGACTGCAGGCACTGTAAAGATGGCAAATATTATGAAGTGGCACAACCAAATCATATGACAGGAGCAATGACAGGATTATTATTTTTGGATCTCTTAACATTTTTTCACCATGATGCAGATAGTTGCTTATAATCAGTTATTCAATATATTGTGATATTCAACAAGCACTGTACTATTATTAACATAATTTGACGCTTCAAATGACATTCACGTCTGCTACAAATTTGTAGTATATGTGCAGTTACCATGAACAATAATTTCGACACATTTCCCTGTACTGAAATTTATTTATTTATTTTTTTTTTTACAAAAAATCTGTTTACTCAAAACTCACTTACAATGGAAGACTGAGGGCAGTAATTGGGTCAGTGAATAAATTTTTATGTGACATGCTACATAATATGAAATGCTTTTATTTGAATTCTCCAGTCAAATGTATTTGTAAATGAAGCCCTAAATCCTTGTCTAATGTGTCCACTCAGACATGTCACTACTTTTTCACTTTGTAGTTATGTGCAACCAACATAGTCAGCATAACACAGACGTGCCTCTGTTTTTTTCCTAATCATTCATCAATAGCACAAAACCTTGTATTTTATTGTAATCTTTTTTTTTTTACTTTACTTTTGTCATGGTTCCCTGTTCAAGTTGCAGTTCCCATGGCGACGTGTGCTCATGTTTGCTTTGGGTTTTGTTCTAGCCTTGTTTTTTGCCACTGTCTTGGCACTGGTTTGTTGCCCAATTGTGCTCACCTGTTGTGTGTTTAATTCTGATTAATTTGTCTCCTTATAACCTATTGTGTCATTGTATCTTTGCAAAATCTTACCTTGCAAATAGTTACTTTAAATCCAAGCCTTGTTGTATGGGTTCTGTGTTTCATTGTACTCCTGGTTTTGACCTTTGCCTGTTTTGACATAGATTATCCTTGCTTGACTTTGCCTGCCTGTGATTTGACACCTGCTAGGGATTCTACGATATAAAATAGAATAAAAGCATATATTGAATTTACACGCTTGCCTCCTGCCACCCACCACACATTACAACTTTACTGTTCTTTACATTTTACTGAGGTGCGCACCTGATTTTCAAAATGTGGACAAAACAACAGCTACACTAGGACATCCTCTCATGTCTGTATTTAATATTATTAAATATTTTACAATGAAATTTCAAGGTAAAACATCTTGTTTAGGAACAATTTCAGATTTTAAAGTGAACTATCTTGTATTTTTAGACCTTATGTCTTGCATTCAGAAAAATTCAACTTATCAAAAAGAACATATGATCATAATCTTAATAGGCTCAAAAATGTTTCAGCGCTAGGTTTATTACCATTTATTATTTAATTAATAAAAAAAATCACCTGGTCTTTATCTGGTCTTCAACTGTCCAGTTTGGGTCTGTGCCCATGAAAGCTTCAAATTCTTGTTGTTGGCTGACAGGAGTGGAACCTGATGTGGTCTTCTGCTGATGTAGCCCATCCACCTCAAGGATGCTTATGTGCATTCTGAGATGCTTTTCTGCTCACCACGGTTGTAAAGAGTGCTTATTTGAGTTACTGTAGACTTCCTGTCAGCTCAAACCAGTCTGGTAATTCTCCTCTGATCTCTGTCAGCAACAAGGTGTTTCAGCCTATGAGCCCTCCGCTGACAGGATGTTTTTTTGTTTTTCGCACCACTCTGTGTAAAGTCTAGAGACTGTTGTGTGTGAAAATTCCAAGAGCTCAGCATTTATAGAAATACTCAAACCAGCCCATCTGGCACCAACAACCATGCCACAGTTAACGTCACTGAGATCACATTCTTCCCCATTCTGATGTTTGATGTGAACAATAACTGAAGCTCTTGACCTGTATCTGCATGATTATACAATTTATGCATTGTGCTGCTGCCACATGATTGAATGATTGGAAAACTGCATAAATGAGCAGGCGTACAGGTATTTCTAAGTAGACGGCGAGTGTGCATTTCAGTACTATTTCAGTACTGTAGAGTTTTGCTAGCTAGAATGTCAAAACTTTGATGTTTTTGATGATGAACCTCTTCACCCCTATAGAAACTTATAATACCAACATCACAAAATATTGGGACATTTCTTTATCGTATCTCCTTAAACCGCCCTCTAAGGGTCTTTGTATTTTGGGTAAAATTTAAAGGAGCTCTGCAGAGAAATGATTATGTATCCATAGTTTAATTGACAATGAACTGTTATGGCTCCTGACTGTAGGTTTAACCTTTTATGTAAAAATGCTGATAAACGCCCTGCGGATTCTCACTAATGATCTCCAGGTGTCAACGTTGTTGCCCTCTCGCTGTGTTTCATTAACATGCCAAGTGTTGCGTATGAAATCTGAATTTTGATGTCTATATACTAAGCTGCTATTTTCAAGGTGATATTTTAGGCTCTTTGATGTGTAATGTGTGTTTTTTCTTTTTGGTTTTGATTGTGATTATAGTTACATTGCAATAATTTATTAGAAAATTAGAAAATTCAATTTTAATAATGTACTTTTTAATCACTTTGGTTAAAGCTGGTTTCTAATGCATGAATAGAGTAATTATTTTAACATGGTGCAAAAATATCTAAACAATATAGATAAAAGTATTCATTTATGAAAAGCTATAATATAATACAATTTTATTTAAACTATGATGAAAGTATAGTATACAGTCAGGTCCATAAATATTGGGACATCGACACAATTCTAACATTTTTGGCTCTATACACCACCACAATGG
>CM075004.1:16353651-16373576 GCA_037576675.1 Pangasius sanitwongsei | reverse complement strand
CACTGGTAAATAAAACACACCTTAGTATTGATATTTTTTATTTGAGTATCGATGCTTTCGATACTCGCATCAGTATCGATATATCGATACTTCAGGATCGATACGCCCATCTCTGACATACAGTACTGTTGGTGCCTGCAATTAGACAGTATCATGTGACCAGGTAATACACATGCTAACAAAAAATGTCTGCCTGTATGTGAACTGGGCAAATTAAAATGCATTAACATGCATTAACACTGTCAGATTTATTATATTCTTTCAGTATAGGCTGTCATAATTTTCATACTGTACTGTTACTCTACAGATGTCTACAAAAAAGCCAGATGATCAACAGGAAATATATTTTCCTACTATATTTTCCTAGTCAGTTTTTTATGATGTGCAACACAATGTGGACAGGGGACGGACTGCAGACTGGACATGCACTTTGGTTAATTTTGTTGCTTATGAATCCCGACTGTAATCTTGGCACCTCTGAGTAATATTTATCTAACACTTGGATACAAACTGCACTGCTAGTGCAGTTATACAGTCTTGGTCAGCATGGTGATGTCACTTCACAGAGTTTTGCATGTTCCCCTTGTGTCTGGGCAGGTTTCCTCCAGGTCTTCCAACCTCCCAAAACCATGCTAGTAGGTGGATTGGCTACTGTAGCTGGCCCCCAGGTATGAATGAGTGAATCTGTGTGTCTGTGTGTGTGTGTGTGTGTGAGAGAGAGAGAGAGAGATAATGAGATTCAGGTTGTATTCCTGCCTTGCTTATTATTCCTGGGATACACTCCAGAACCAGGTTAAAGCAGTTACTGAAGATGAATGAATGAATTAATGATTATATTGTCTTTCTAGCGCTCTCGCTTTTATCTTCCTTTCACCCTATCCTTCTTTCTCTCTTTCCTTCTCAAATTTATTTTTGCTGTATTAACATGGCTATTTGTTTCAGTATTACCAAAGCATCCACAGTGTGACAGAAGAAACATACATAAATATATCAGCTATAAACTTATGACATATAAACACAAACATACCGGCCAAACTAATATTCATAATAAATGTGCAATATAGTATCACTAACATCTGTTCGTTGTCATCCAGATATTAGTGAGATGACTCAGTGAAGAATGTTAAGTGCTCTGCTCTTCTCTCTCTCTCTCTCTGTCTGTCTCTCGTGTGTATCTTTTTTGTAACATTGTGTTCTCTGGACTTGCCCTGGCCTCGCTGAACTCCAGACGTGGTCATATTTTCAGACCGAACTCTCCGTGACACACGCCTCCACATTTTTCTCCCACGCCATTATAGAATGCGCACACTAATTGATTTTTTTTTTACTTGGTGTAAAAGGTTATTGCCATGCACTGAGTGCACACTCCATATTAATACTCCTGCCATTGTTCTCATGTGCTTCTACATTAAATAAGCCGTAAGGCAGCCAGGCCTTCTTGACCTACAATGAGCACAAGGCAACAAATGCAGTTCTGTACGAGATTCAACAAGGACTGCATACAATGTTACTGAAATAGTAACGTTTAAGTAGAAATGGCCGAACCTCAGGATTATCACTGACTCAACTGGATGTACTTTATTAGCTGAATAATATGGAGGTGTGTGATGTTTTATGCTCTACAGCGTGGGAATGTATCATTTAGAAATGTAATTAACACCTTTATGATGTAGACTGTAAGTATTTGTGTTATTTACTGAAGCTAGGTTTTTGGGAAGATAAATTTACAGTATGGTAATTGTACAATTTAATATAGCATTTTCAGTAACTCACAGCAGCTTACAACATGCAGTTTTCAAAGAGAAAGACATTAAATGCCATATAACACTCCAGCAGCAGGACCAGAGTTTGATTATTTGGTTATGGAAAATGCTAGAGTATTATTTACAGTGGAAATGTAAAAAGATCAGGCTTAGCCTTTGGCTAAGTTCTGAACAGTGTAGAAATACATTTTTTGCTCATTTTTACAACATTTCAAGGAATGCAATGCATCTGGAAATATTTTGTTGTTGGACCAATCATAAATTTATTATTTATCCACTGGATAAGTGAATGGTCCAGTATGCTTGTCTAGTTCTGTGTTCTTGTGGCGTTAAAAGAAATGTGTCCTTGGTTGGTGTCAATAGAACAGCAGGCAGTGGGATTCAGGATTGAGTATCTACATTTACAGCATCAAAGTGTCTATTAAGCCATTTGAGGATAAACTCAAATCATATTTGCACAAGAGCCACAAAAAGCAAGCACGGGCACATTGTGGCACAGAGGGTCAAGCAGCCCAGAGACCTCTCAGAATGATGGAACCAGGCAGCATAAACAGAGTTGAACAGAGTTGAATTTCCTTTCCGTTGAAGAAAGCAACAGACAGCAGACATGCCATTGCACTCATTGCATGGCCAGTTAGTCATTCAGACATGCATTGCGCAAGGACGTATAAGTCCAGGACAAATCCACCACTGAAGCTTGGGTCGAGAGCTCCTCCACAACAGTCCACCATTGGACAAATGAAAAAAAAAAAAAAATCGGTGCACCTCCTATTCTTATCTGTTTATGTTTATGTCTTATCTTCTTATGTTTAGGACACATTATCTGTTCAATTCAAATGTATTCATATTCGGTTACATCCCTAGAACAGACCATAATGGATGTGAGAGGGGGACAAAAAGATAGCAACTGTTTTATCTCCAGCCTACTGAATAGCTTGTCCCTGGTATCCAATAAGGTATAGCATGATTTCAGCAATTTAATAACTTCCAATTTGCTTATTAAAGTATGTCATGACCCTGGTGTATCAATACACCCCTGAATGAGGCAGTAGAAGAGAGCGCTTCTCATTAAATATAACAAACTTGACAAATATATGTGCGCTGATAAGCATTTCCACTTCTGAGTGTCTCAGCTCTGCTTTCATCTGACAGGAGAGAGAGCATCTAATTTACGTAATGCAATTACAATACAGCTGACAGACGAAAGGCAGACTGCGTGTCTACAGCACAGCTGCAGTAAGAACCAAATGCGTGGAGCATGCTAGACGTGATTCCATCAAAAGTTTTTGTAACATTTAAGCAGCTTTGTGAAAAATCAAAAGCCAAAAATATGAATGGCTGTTCTTTTGAATATTCTGAAAGGAAGCAATGAGCTGACATTATCAAATCATCAGTCTACCGCACAGAGAGACTACAAAAACACACACTTATTTAGTCTGTTCCAGCACACTTTATCACATCTGTATTCAGGCTCTCACACCTAGGGAAAGAAGACAGAAGATATCACAGTTATAGACAGAAGACAGTATAGTGAAACTATTTTCTTTGCATATCACGAGCGCAAATTCACCCATGATACCGCGCCCCTGGAGCAAGGAGGGTTACTCGCCTGGCTCAATCTGATCAGTAGCCCAGTTTAACAAATACAGGTATAAACACAAAATTCACAAATGTACATAGTCTTAAATAGTAGCAACACATTCTGCAAATGAATGCAATGTAATTTGTATCTGCAGCGCCACATTTGAAAATGCACAGCATAAAGCAAAGCTATAAAACATATCTTACTAACATAATGTACTGCATGATTAGATGCTGAAAACATTGGTATCTGTAAAATGTACAAATAAAACATTTGCACAACAGGTGGATTGAAACTGCTACTGATCCTGAGGGGAAGAGTTCCCTTTAGTGTTTTCCTGTGTGTGAAGCGCTCTCTAGTGCCTCCTGCAGGACTCCTGGTAAAGATCAGTTTGCGCAGGATGCAGAGATCCACCAAACTCTGTGTTAATTTGGTATCTTATCCCAACTTTCAATGAAGACATTTGTGGATTGAACACCTCCACAAGCTGCAGAGTGAGTGTGAGTTATCAAGGATTGGCACTATCTCTCTCTCTCTCTCTTCTGTTTCTTTCCATGCTTTTGTACCTATCAGTCAAAGCAATGGCAGATTGCTGTGTCAGTGTGCCCGTGTGTGTGTGTGAATGTAAGTGTGTGGTTTATATCCATGTGTTTACCAAAGCAAAACGCTGGGCAGGATTCGAGCTTGCCTCCTGTTTGCCATCTGTTCTGACTGAGCTTGCTGTGTCCTAATGAACGCACCCCACACCACAAACTCTACTTTCACACGCCATATAGAAAGCATGACATCTAACATAATGCTGATGTACAGACAGGTAACAAATTTAGGGGGGGGGCGGACAACAAAGTGTCTTAGTAAAGTGTAAAGACATTGCAAGCTGCCAGAACAGCAAAGACCATAGCAGATGTCTGCTATGGCTAATAGCATGCGATTACATCATTTTCATTTTCATCAAATCATTCAGTTAGTCCTCGTGGCCTGAGGATGGGGGCGGAGTCATTCTGGAAGATATCAGGATAGAAATGTTTCAGCACAGGATAAAGATGATCAGTCAGAATAACTTTGTATCTGCTTAAGTAATCTCACAGCTGACTGACACCTTGTATAAAATGGTGTATATAAGGAGTGTAAAGTTTGTCTATTTGATTATGTATTGGGCAAAATTTGGGTGGATCTTTTCTCCCTTCCATATTTCTCTGTGCCTAGTGGTCTTTGGCATGATCTCTGCGCTGCCAATCTTTTTAATCAAAAGCTATGTTTTTGATTAAAATAGAGTTTGTGGTACATTATTGCATCTAGTTGTATCACTTCCCATCATATGGTATTAAATAACTGCTTGAAGTAAGAAATAAAACAGAATGGGAAAATAATCCATCAGCCCAAGGCAAAGTGGAGTTACTGTTACCACTTCCCAAAGTATTTTATTCCTCTTATACAACAGCCAATGATCACAATTTTTAATATATTTATGAATAAAACAACATGCTTTTTAACTGTTTATAGTTACATATAATGTTGTGGAACATCGATGAGATAAATCAGTTCATTATTACCTCTTACTGTTATCACTATAACAGCAATAAACAATCCTTTCTTTTCTCTCTTTTGAAGTTAATAAGACAAAAAAAAAAAACACACAGCTTGTCATGTTGCCCAGAAACTGGAAAGTACTAAAAACTTGTCTTAATCACATTACCATGATGTCAATGTTTATAACTTCATGCCCAGTTAAACCCCTGAATGGGACTCTTGTCTTGCACAGAGAGTTTGACTTTTGACTCATGGTGCTTGAGTCAAAACAGCGGCCAGCCATATGCTTTTTTTCATGAACGTGGGACCATGGTTTTCACTGTGATACTCTCTCATGAAGCACATTTATGCCAGTCTTTTTCTTATTGTGGACTCATAAAGACTGACCTTAGTTGAAGCTTGCAGTTATATGTTCCTCTGGGATTTTTTTTTTAAACTTGTGGGATGAATAGTTGTTGTGCCCTTGGAGAGATTTTGGCAGACTGACCCCTCCTGGGAAGATTCACCACTGTTCAGTGTTCTCCATTTGAAGATAATGACTCTCACTGTGGTTTGGTGGAGTTGCAGAACATTAGACATTGCTTCTTAAAAACTTTTTTTTTCAGTTTATTACAACATGTCTTTTCATCTTTGCTGGAATTTGCTTTGTGGAATAGTGTACTTGGAGTGACTTTGTGATGACTACATCACTTTGATAGTGAAGTTCTGTTGTGTGCTATTTAGATTAATCAGGGCTGAATGCAGTCAAACCTGGCAGTGTTCAGTCTGCTAAACCTAAGTATTAATTAAAATTGGTTAAATTACTGACTGTTAAACACATTGAGCTTAAAAAGGGGCTGGCAGTGATACAAGTCCTGCAAGAATAAGTCCCCATGTATAGCTTGTAACGACATGCAATATGTACTGTATATTAATATTTGAATAACTAGTCATTTATGCTGGGTATTTATGTGTGTTCTTATTATCTGCATTCTGCATCTCATTTCCTCAAAACAATATGCCAGGAAAATGAACTAGCTCGAGTGTAGGATGTAAGCCAGCTGTCAGCAAAGAAAAAGTTGGATCATTAGAGATTTTTTGTTTCAAGTGTCATCCATTTTCTGCCTTTTTATTTAATTTTATTTTTTTAAATAATTTGATGGTGTGGTATCTTGTGGGTGGGGCTTTTCTTCCTAGCTCCAGGCTGATATGAGCACACTGTACTGATTGTTTTACACCTGCCTGAGATCCTTTCACATTGTGAGCCAGACAACCTCCAGAGTATGCATTTTGTGTGTTTACACCCGTTTCCTCTGGTCAAAGCTATATGATTACCGAAAATGTATTGCATGCAAGGTGTAAATAGGGCCTATGTTTCCATCAACTGACCAAAAACAAGTGCAAGTTATGAGCCTTATCTGTTCTTACATTTACATGCGTTGGATTATGTAGATAATTACAAATTTTCAATGTTGGGCTCATAGTCATAAAAACTAATCTCAGGTCATCTGCTCTTTCTTCCAGCCTTGCTCTGTTTTCTCTGGGCTGTGTTACAGTGCAGCTGTAGAGTGTGTCCTTGGCTGTATCCTCCTTATGTCAGGCCATTATAAATATAAATGGATCAGTGGTTATTACTGATAGAGGACACTGTGGAGCTCATAGGCATCAGTGGGAGCAGAGCTGAAAAGTTTTACTTGTGCATATGTACTATTGCATCTGAAGAAATCCCTACAAATACAAATAAAAGTCCTAGTTCAAGAACTGGGTGTTAAGAACACTGTTCAATAGTAGTAAATCAAAGTGACTGGACGTTTTGTTTAATCTTAAAGATGTGTAACTATTCATCGAAGGAGCTTTATAAGTGCATTGTGATTATCTCTTACTTAAAACACTCTTAAGCAACTATAAAGTGTCCCTCAAAGGATACGTGTCACAACAAATATACTTAATAATGGTTAAGGAATACATTCAAACAGAAATCTGTAATGGTTCATTGTGGCATGCTCAGTGCTTAATCCAGCAAGTTGACAGGGAGGGAAAAGGTCCCGGAACACAACAGTGCTCCAAGCACTTCACATAATACAGTAGTGCTGAATGCCGTCAGACTTAGCGCCAAAAGAGTAGGAATGATGCCCACGGTACAAGAACGGGTTGCAACCATAACATTTCAGTGAAACTGTGGAAGGACTCAAGGAGTCAGCTGCACATTTCTGATGTATCTGATAATCTCCACAATACCTCACAACAAATATTTTGCTCAGAACACTGGGTCTTACAAAAGTACATTATGCCCTTTAAACAACATAACATGAACATACCTACACGAATACTGATATCAATGAGCAAAATATTTTCTAAGCTTGCCTAATTATCCAAATGACTCCATAATGCAATTATCTAATTTACAGTCTCCTCCTAATGTCATGATTTGCTCTGCTGGTCTGTGACAGTGTCCGTTAAAAATCCAAAAAAACACATAAGGCACATTGTTGAATTTTTTGAACATTTATATTTATGGCATTTGGCAGATGCCCTTATCCAGAGCGACTTACAGAAGTCTCTATCAGTAAATACATCCTGATACTGGTTCACTAGGTCATGAGAATACCGTCAGTCAAAAACTCTGTTGGGGAGGTAATATAGTAAGAGAAGCACACAGACAACACATTTTTTCAAAGCTCTAATTTAAGTACTTCTGGAAGAGGTAGGGCTATAGACATAGTTTGAAGACTGCCAGTGACTCAGTTGTTTGAACATCTAGGGGAAGTTCATTTCACCACCTAGATGCCAGAACAGACAAGAGTCATGATGCACGCCTTCCTTGTACCCTGAGAGATGGTGGGACCAGATGAGCAGTGCTGGAGGATGGGAGGGAGCGTGGAGCAGTGCAGGGTGTGATAAGTGCCTTGAGGTAGGTAGGTGCTGGTCCATTTTTGGCTTTGTAGGCAAGCATCAGTGTTTTAAATTTGATGCGGGCAGCTACAGGAAACCAGTGGAGGGAGCAATGCAATGGGGTGGTATGGGAGAACTTAGGAAGATTGAAAACAAGTCATGCAGCTGCATTCTGGATCAGTTGCAGATGTCAAATGGTGGTCAGAGGCAGACCTGCTAGCAGTGAGTTGCAGTAGTCCAGTCTCAAAATGACAAGGGACTGAATAAGCCACTGAGTGGCCTGTGTGGATAGAAATGGATGAATCCTTCTGATGTTATAAAGGAGAAATCAAAAAGGACAGTTGATTGTCCATGTTTACACCAAGGTTGAGCACAGTGACTGAAGAGATCAGAGAGTTGTCCAGGGAGATCACAAGATCCTGATGTGGGGATAATTAACCTGGTATGGAAAGCATTTTATTTTTGCTGGGATTAAATTTCAGCTGATGAGCTGACATCCATGATGAGATCTGAGCGAAAACATGAGTGTCTGAGGGACGGAAGGAAACGATGAGTTGAGTGTCATCCACATAGCAGTGGTATGAAAACCCATGAGAGGATATGACCTCAATAAGAGATCGAGTAAAGAGTGAGAAAAGAAGAGGACCAAGTACTGAGCCTTCTGGTATACCAGTGGAGGGTCTGCGTGGAGCAGATCTGGGTCCCCTCCATGTCACCTGATATGACCGACCTTCCAGGTAGGAAGCAAAACATTGCCATGCTGTGCCATAAATTCCAAGACTCATGAGAATGGACAAGAGTGTCTTGTGGTTGACTGTATCAAACGCTGCTGAAAGATTGAGGAGGATGAGGACTAATGACATTTTGGCAGATCTAGCAGCATGTGGCTTCTCTGTGACTGCCAAAAGGACTCTGTGGAATGTATCGCTTTGAAGCCGGACTGGTTAGGATCTTAGAGGTTGTTCTGTGAACAATGGGTCAACAAGTTTCAGAAACAGGAATGATGCCTCCCTTCCTTTAATAACAGATTGTTCTGCCCCCATTACTTTTGATTACTTCTTTAAGAAATGACAGCAAAGTCAGCTGCCTTTTTTCACGATAGTCATGATGAATGAGCACATGTGACTGATGCGAGTACATTATGATTACTAGGCACCACTTGGTCATCATGAAAATTATGATTTTGGAAGGGAGGTAACACATAAAAGATGATCATTCATTAAACTTTATTTTATTTTTATTCAAAGAAAAAAACTGCAGATCCATGTAAATAAGACCTGGAATCTAAGAGGTGCTGGTTCCTGTTCCGGCATGATCCAGCACAAATTAAGCATTGAGTAAGCTTATATTTTAAATCATAATTTGGAAGGAAAACGGTGGAGACATGTACTTCAAGACAACACCAAAAAACATGTCCATAGCTGGCAAAAGGAAGTCTTAAGGGCATGTAGAGAATCATTGCCTTATTTGCTCTTATTAGAAAGAAATTTACCTATAAGCCATTTATGAATGTCAAAAAGTGATGGTTTACAGGATTATGGTTACTAATTCTTTTAATTCTAATAGTTATTTTTCCTGTTTATTCAAATTATTAAATAGCTGTAATTAGTTTTTATAAAGTATTTGCTAATGAATAAATTAAGACGCGGGGCGCAGTGGCACAGTGTGTATAGACTGGAATACTGACCAGGTAACCCAGTCTCAGAAAAAATGTTCACATACAACATATATACAACTTATTTTCTACAGATTACCCAAATGCGCATTTAATGTTTCTGTGTCAAGTAAGTTTGCAAAGAGTTGATCACCTGCCACTTCACCTGAGCACCAGCACTTTTGTCCACTGATGTTTGCAATGCCCTTTTTGAAAGTTTTTAAAATATTTTTTTTCAAAAGACTTGCCTGAGGCCCTAATCAAGAGAGGAGTCATTGAATAAAAATTTAAATATAAATAAATAATAAGTATAAACAGTAAGTAAAAAATAAAAGGCCCTGGTTGCCAACTGTCAGTTTATCTCATGACCTGTCATTGTGCAGAAGTCACAACCTACAACCCTACATGTGGAGATGGGAAGCTTATTAAAATCATTCAGGCTGACTTCCTTCTGTATGAATGTTGTCATGTTGCATTGATAGTGTTATATTTAATTGGGAAATAGATCAGCAATGTAGTAGGCTATGCTGAGCTGGCTAAATAGATCAGTATTTGGCGGTTTGATAGTTTGAATGCATACTGCAAATGTGTTTGGAAATAAAATGTCCTCAATGCCACACCTTTTACAGTATATTATCTAGCTTTTGTAGCTAGAAATTTGAATACATTTTATATGGTATCATGGATGTGATGCTCAGTCTTATGATCCAAAATATACTATGATGCTGTGTGCCAAAATATATGCAGTACACATTCTCCAGTGGTAAATGGATTATACATGTATGCTCATATAATGTGTGTTTAACAGCATATTTTTGCCCACTTTCCAGACCTTATCTAGCCTTACCTCATCTAGCCCTGCCCTACCATCCCCTCCTTACCTCCCCATATCCACGTACAGTTGCAGGAAATTATTATCCCTTTGGAATTACCTTGATTACTTCATTAATGCACACAACATGTGGTCTGAGCGTCATCCAAATCTTAATAATAGATAAACCCATTCTGCTGTAATTGATAACTCACATACAAACATTGTCCTTGTCAATACTGAATATAATTTTTATTTTAAACAAGATTTAAAAAAGTATGTGCTGGGTTATATCTCTGGAATAATTGGAGTCAGGTCCTGTACTATAAAAAGGCACACATAGCCTGATTAGAGGCAGAGCCTGTGCTTCTTAAGAAAGATGTGTTCATGGTAATGATGCCCCATTCAAAACAAATTTCAGAGAACATGGTGGAGGGAGCGCCATGATTTGGAGCTGCCTTGCTGCCGCAGGGCCTGGACAGCTTCCAATCATTGAGGGAACAATGAATTCAAAATTGTATCAGAAACTTTTACAGGAGAACTTCAGGGTAACACTCCATCACCTGAAGGTTAATAGAAGTTTGATGCTACAACAAGACATGAATGAATGAATAATTGAAGAAGGATCTAGTTAACATGAATATAACTCACAAGAAAGTATCGAAGACATCAGTAAGCTGTCAAATATCACGTAGTTGCCATTTTTAGGTCAAAATGAATCACTACATTTATATGGAAAATAATGTTACTTGTCATCATTATCGTTAGATAATAAATTTATTCCTAACTATATATGCTTAATAGTATATTAATTAATGTTTATTAATGCTCCCTTGTTGATACTTATCACTGAACTGTTTAGTAATTAATGTGTTCATTTAATGTATTCATTAAACTACCCTTATTATAAAGTGATACCTTCACAGGAAAATGCCCTATTCCTTATTCCCTGTGCCCTCGCTCACTCAGCCACAACTTCCTCTGTCAGTCACTCTGGCTAGAGGGGTAAAATTCACACACGAGAGAGAGAGAAATGGGAACATATCCTGTTCATAAACCATTCATTCATTTCCCTAATTTGGTTAGTTATTTAGTTGCTTTATTGTGATGCTATATATTTCGTTCAAATGATAACACATTATGCTAACACTGTTTATTGTTGTCATTTAAAACTAGTTTGTTCAAAAAACATATGCACTTTTCCTCTTATACCAAATGTAGTTGATCAGCTAAAACATTTTTGGATTCTCACATTTAAGTCTTTCATATTATACTGCAGCTACTAGTCTAATGTAGCTAGTGAGTAGAGGAAGTTTACAGCTATTAGTTTAACACTGTGCAAACAAGATATTTACACCATCACACAAAAAAGACTTGCGTATGTGGTTTCTGACACTGCATGGTATCGTTTTCTATTCACAAGCAAGGATGTTACACGACACTGAAAATGTTTGCAACAGCCATCTCAAAGCCATCACTGTCTTCCTTAACAGATACAGTAGTTTACTATCACTCTGTGAACTCAGGTAAGAAGTCCGGCCTAAAGTATAAGTTAGAAGTATAAATGACATTTTACTGAGCCAAACAGTTTTGTTTACGGTAAGTGTGTCTAGACGCTATGAACTTTCCTTACTTGTTAGCAACATTAGCCTTAAACTCTACTCCACTCCAACTACATTTAAGATAAAGAGATTTTTTTTTTTTTTTTTTTTTACTTTTTTTTGGGCTAAACTTTGCTTTAACAGCTAACACCTGATACTTGCTAAGTCATTGTTGTCCCTATTGATGAGGTCTTGTTTGATAAATTCAATCTGTTTTAGAGTTTCATCAGTTCCTTTTGGGATTAGGCTGCATAAGTAGGCATTGTTTTTGGGCAGCATTAAGTCTGTTCCATTTGGAAAGCAGCATTAGGATGTTGTATAATATCATAATAAATAGTGATATAAGACCATTATCGTGATATGAAAATGTAATCACTAGACTGTGGAAGTACTGGCAACATACACACATACCAGCACACTATCCTCCACACTTTTTAGACTTAACCAATAACAACCAAAGGTTATTTGTGCACACACACACACACACACACACACACACATACACACAGGAGATTTGAGTGTACTGTGGCCATGCAAATCACTTGAGCTGTATGTTAATGGCTCGCTCCATCTCAGTGATGGATGTTGTAATCCATACAAATGAAGTCAGTAAAGATTATCGTTAATTGCCAGGACCTGATATGTATTATATCACCACAAAGGCCGTGTAGCCATATTGAACGTCTGATTCCATTTATCCAAGGCGTGAACGGTGAATTGATGAGGACCAAAAACGTATTTCCCTTTGCAAACGAGATTGAGATCTCAGTTCAGGCCTGCAATGAGGCAATGAAATGCCTGTGAAAATGAAATTGTATCTCCAGGCTCTTCTCCTTTCTTTTCACAGAGAACATAATCACAGTATAGATAATTGAGGGCAGGCCTTGAACGGCAACAGTAAAAAAAATGGAAGAGGATTGGTTAATTTTGTGTGTGTGTGTGTGAGAGAGAGAGAGAGAGAGAGAGAGAAAGAGAGAGAGAGAGAGAGAGAGAATGTGTGTTTGTGTGAGTGTTTGTTTGAAGTGGTATCCCATCCAGGGTGTATTCTTGCCTTTTGCCCAGTGTTCCAAAATAGGGTCCGGCTGAATCGTGCCCAGGATAAAGTGGTTTCTGAAGAAATCTGCTAATATAATAATTTGCTGACTTACAAAAAACATGTAAACAAATCATTTTTATCAGACATTAATTTCAGTAATTTACCATTGACCAGTAAAATATAAAAATATACATTATATTGTAGACTGCTATGCTGCAGTATGATGGATCAAGTATTAAATTAAGTAATTTAAAAACATCATAAAGCACAACCCGAAGGGTTAAAATATCACCAAGCACCCAATAGGGCCCTCTATCATGGGTAGATAATTATCATCAGAATAAAATTAGATAGGCCAGCAGGAGCCATTAGGAACAACACATTAAAATCCATTAGGAACCTCTAGAAATCCCTAATGATTTTTGAGTATTTTCTTTTCAGCATGGACATCGTCTATGCAATGGACTGGCCATGAATGGACAGATATTTTCCAGGCCTGACAGAGAGATTAATATCAAACTGGTAAAGACTTCAGTAAAGGAGACAGCACAGTAATCTAAACTAAATTACATTAGTGGGGGATGCAATACAATACAATAGTTCAAACAATATGGAAAATGAAATCCTGGATAGAATAGTGTGACTTATACTTACACAGAATTTAGAAGGTGCATTTTACACTCTGGAGTGACTTATAATTCTGGAAAATACAGTGTTTCATTCATTCAGTGTCATCTTTTAATGAGCAACACTCAATGTATGTATTATCAGTCCTAGTGCCTTCAGTCAACAATAATGAAACACAAACAGTTTGAGCCTGTTAAAAGACTGTAGTTAAATGAACCACCTACTAAATATCTTGACCTAAGAGCCAGATTGTGTTTAGATTGACTCCACTATTATATCAGGTCAGGCGCAATTCTATTAGAGCATCTGCTGTAAGATAATATCGGATAATGATGATGATGGTGCAGTGGATAGTGATGCTGCCTTACAGCTTCTTTGCATGTTCTCCCACTGTCTGTATGGGTTTCCTCTGGGTTCTCCACTTTCCCTCTGTTCAAAAACATGATGGTAGATAACTCTAAATTGTCCCTAAAGTGTGAATGAGTGTGAATGTGTGTGATGCCCTGAAATGGTCTGGCATCCCATTCAGGGTGTGTCCCTGTGTTGTGCCCAATGTTCCTGTGATAGGCTGCAGATCCATCGCTACTCTGAACAGGATAAGGTGGTTAGCGAAGATGAATGAATCACCTCCTCCAGTGTCTGTACCATTAATATATAGCAGAGGTGGCCCAAATGAAAAAAAAATCAAATCCAAAAAAAAAAAAATTCTTACCAGTGTCTAGAAAGGACAGTGTAACGGTACTTATCATGGGAGCGCAAGGAAAAGCACTCAGCACTAGCTCAATGAAAGCAGATGTGTATTATATCACATGAGGCTCAATGTGCAGAGAAGAAGCCAGACAATGCAGCATATAGAACAGCATACACTGAGAGGCACAATTAACCAACTGGAAGAGATCATATGCAGGAACAATGATCAAAATTAACTCACAACATGAGCTCACAGATGGCCATGATTGGTCATTGTCATTCTGATCAGTAGGGAAGAGATTAACAGCATGCAATCCACTGAGAGTGCATGGCTAGTTATGATTTCTTGGACTTCTGGCCCTGGTTGGCTGTGGGATGGCTGGAATCCATACATCTTCCTTTGTACCACTTGTGAGCTATTGGTACCATATCACCACTGTACATAGTGGCATATTACACTTTTTCTCAAACATAAAGCCAAAACTCTGGGTTTGTCAATGAAAAGTCCTGCACAGTTTCCTTATACAGCTCAGGTTTGTTTGCATGAATATGTTTCAAGAGATATTACTGCGCTGTGCAAATTTGTTATTTGTTCACAGTGCACAGCTAGCTTGCAGTTGTGCCTCTGTCTTTGTACAAAAAAATGTAATGCTTTATGAATTAATCAAATTTACCTGATACTGAAAATAATTGTTGCACAGGAGAACCATGGAATAGCAACAGCGCAATGCAATAATCTGTTGGAAACATAACATCTAGACAGGCTGACATATTGGCAAAATTGTTGTAAAATTGAAGTCATGGAAATGCTATTTATTTTTGAGAAATGTTTTTCCTAGTACCCAAACCTACTGACAAAAAGTAAACTCCTGCATGTACAGACATCAAATATTAGAACAGAGTGAAAGTAAAAATATCAGTATACATGGATTAAACATGCTGGTTTTGATAGAATGTAGTAATACTGGTCTCTGCTAATGTCAAAACATATATTAACGGTAGCTGTGTTTTATATAAAGAAAGAATCGTAAGTTTACCACAAATTGTTAGAATCCATTATAGGAAAACTTTTTATTTTAAATATGTACAGTGATAATGTTAAAATGTCTTTTCTTTCTAAGCTGAAATATGTCGAAATCATGTTATGAAAAAGAGCTTTTTTTTTTGTTCCCAAAAAATGGAGGTTTGGAGCTTTTTGGTCAAAATGTGTCCCGTATTTGAACCAAGAGTGAAGCCATTTTGCTTATCTCCCATTGTAGTACTATCTGTGAGCATCTGGATAAATGTGTAATGTGATGTGCACACCCACCTTATACACGTTTAAGTGAGATCTTGTATGTTGGAGATTAAACCGTGCATGAGCAGTGCTGATAAGATCTGCAGAGTCAGGACATGTCCATTTGTCTTGTGTCTACAGCTGTTTGAACCAATACACGTCAGCATTATTTCCATCAAATGCCATGGAAGGTGTATATGATTCGAGTAGGTGTTTGTGCATCTCCATATGTATGCACGTGATAGGATTATAAAATGAAGATTTAAAAAGGATAAAGTCTGCATGAGTTGAAGGCATACTGTTGAAAATTTGAAAGACAATATTTGTGAAATGGCATCCTGTAATGAACCTGGTCTAATCAATGGCAACATGCTTCCAAGTTCTTCAGAAACATGATTTGCACATGGAATTACCTGTTGATACCTGCCCTGGCTAGTATAACATTTCATCTGAATTTTTGTAAGAAAATTGGACATCAGAAATATCAACACTTCCCTCAAATGTGTTAGACAAAGAATAGAAAAAGCTTCACATAACTATAATTACAATTTGATTGCACATATTATCAACCACAAACCTTTATGGTTTCTGCAATATTGAGAAATATCAACATTCTGTCATGACTTTTGAACCTAGATCTGTTACAAAATTTCTGCTTCTGCAGTAATTGAATACATAGTATTACACACACAGTACTTCACAAACACAGAGGGTTTATAAACAGACAAATAAGACTTGTTATAAGAAAAAGGTGAAAGTAATTAACAGTCATAGCAATATCATAACAAGAAGTGCTAATGATCACATAAGGAAAGTAAGGGGACAGTAGATGGTTTATAGAGCTTGGTAGGTCAGTCGGGACGGAATCAGGGCAGCCATGACAGTTTGATTCACTGGAATAAAATGTCTGAGTTGTTTTTGAAACACAGCCCCTATTCTACCTTCCCTAAAACCCCTTGTGTGTCAGATGTTTTGTTTATTATCCTCACTCTTCCAGGATCCATTTTCTTCCTGTCAGATCCCACCTGTAATACCGTCTCCCTGACTCACACTCCAGGGGTGGGCTCCTAGGACACACACACACACCCACATATAATCATAAAACACAAGGGTCCTTACCACCATAACGAGTGGCTCCATCAATACACCCTGATCCCTTCATCTCATTCCAGCCGTGTGTGTCTCGCGCCAGGGAGTGTGTGTACAGCAGGCCCGAGCACGCAGCATACAGGGGTATGAAATAGTTGAAATCTGAGACATTCTGGAAAATGAGACACGTCCAAGGCCACCTACAATGGTGCTGTCGCTGCTGACCCAAAAAAAATATTACTGGAGATTTTTCTTTCAAAGAAATTGTTCATTATTGATTAAAGATGAGTGGATTTGTGTTATAAATGCCTTTTTTCTACTTAGAAGTGACTGTGTAGTGTATATAGGGAGAGAATGGGAGAAGATGAGAAAGAAATGACAAAGAAGTGAGATAGACAGATAGACAGAGATAGAATGAAGAAGAAATCTAGAGATCAAGAAAGAAATGTGAAAAGAGAAATAGAAAAAGAAAAACAGATAGGGAAGTGACAGAGAGAGAAATAAAGCATGAGAGACAAAGACATGGAAAAAGAGAGAGAGATTGTCTTTGAGATTATAAGTCCTGTTCTTTTAAAAAAAAAAAAAAGAAAAGAAAAAAGGCTTTTTTCTTTCAAAGGAAGGCAAATCCAGTAGCACGTCAGAGAATGACATTTATGGGACAAATAATGCTCCCACTATTTTTAGATGAACCCTTCATGGTTTAATTGGTGTGGTAATTTACAAGGAATTGGCAGTTACTGACAATAACACAGCATATGTCTTAATTCATACACTATGTACTTTACTTCTTAAAGTGAACTTTAACTGTAGCAAATGGATGCTCGGTCAGCTTATCCTTTAAACTGTTAGCACTTTTTTTTTTTAAAGGAGAGAGCATGAAATCAACCAACTAATAGGTATTAATTTATTAGTCTACATTGCATGCACACGTTATGATCTCATGACCTCATTTAGCATCGCATGCCCACATTAAATGATGTGCATAATTAACTATGCCCAATATAAATAACAAAATATGTATTTTCTTCCAGCTACTTTTTCTGAAGCCCTCAACAGCACAGTGTTTTTTTTTTTTTATCCATACTTAAACATCACACTTTCAGTACAATATAATAGGCTGTTTCCATCATGCAAAAAATAAGATGTGTGTATCAATTGCTATTTTATAAACTGCTAGAATAATGAGTATGAAAGTCATATTGTTAAGTAAAGATAATTTTGCAGTGATGAATGTATTGGAAATATATTAGACTCATATTAGATTTTTTTTTTGCCTTCCTCATATTTCTTTTAAACTGTGTCTTGCTTTGTATGTTACATCATATTGCAGTCAAGAACAAAGGAAAAACAGTATTAAGTATCATCAGTCCGCATTTTCTATGCCCCAATTTTTTTCATGCTTAAAGGAAAATGCTTCTCTTCAAAAGCAGTGGTCTAGACACAACATTTCAAAAGAAAAAGAAAAATTTGGCAGTCTCTGAGGTTTGAATTACATGCCGGTAATTTGAATGATCTGAATGGGTTTGCCCAGAATATGGAGAACTTTCCCTGTGTGAATATATACTTTTGAACTTAGGTTTTCAACTTGGAAAATGACCCTCTGTTCTCACACTATCCACCATATCGACTAGCTAGCACCTGTTTTTTGCAGGGCAGTAACATCTCGAATCAAACAGTAACATTTTGCACTAAAAAGAAATGATCGAAATGCCACACGACCACGTCAATGAACAGCACCAGAACAGATCCTGAGCCTCCACAGGATCAGCCAGCTATGTACAGATGGTTGTTGCCACCAAGTACAGACAGTGTCCAGCATTATGGACTTAACTGCAATGTCCAAAGTTTATCATGACTTTTGGCAGATTCTGTAAAGATCTTGTGTAATTATTTGCTGGAACAAACCGAGAGATTGGACACACACTGTCCATGGTAGAAATTAAACTGTAACATCTTGTGCTACTAACCAATTATAAGTCTTGTGCTCCATTTTGGCCTTGAAAACATCAAAATGTTTTAACATAAAATATAAAGAACCATTATGTCAGCATCACCCTTGAGGTCGGTGTGGGTGTGTCTGTGTGTGTTGTGGGAGCGATAGATAATGTCGTTATTTTTATCAGATTTTCAAGTTTACAGTAGACTATATTGAGTGAATGATGCATGAAGGATGCAGGCAATAAAATGACCTTACAAGTAGTTTTGGCATGTTACTGTGAGTACAACTGGACCCCATAATCACAGTAATACAAGTGTGTGTTTGTGTGTGTGTTTTTCATCAAAGTGCTGTCATTTTGCACAAAAATCTCCATGGATGCACTAATTTCAATTAAACTCAATATGGACAATCTGGAAACTCATCCCAAACAAGAGGGTGACATTTTATAGGTTTTCTATATCTATGGCAGTGTATGTCTAGCAGCCAGGCTGTCTTCTTTCTTTTGCATGTGTTTGAGAGCAAGTCATTAGAGACAGAAAATGCTTTCTGTGTGAGCTAATTGCACTGTATACTCAGCACAGACTGGAGTGTGATCCTGTAAGACCCAACAAATAAGTCATGGGAGCAACAGTTTTTACTTTCATGCGGGCAGGAGCGGGCAGTCAGATCTGCAGATAGGGCATGTTCACTAACATGGGAGCCTACTGGACTGACTGAGGCCCAAATCCTCCAGCCATCTTGGTTGTTGGTTTTTTTTTCCAGGAAAAAAGTTCCTTTTTTTTCCTATTGGCTCACAATTTTAAGGTTTAGCTTAATGAACTTGATGAGAAGTGAATTCCATTTTATTGTTAACATGTACTTTTTCATTGTTTACGTGTGTTCTTAATTATACCAGTCACAGCTGTTAAAAAAAAAAAAAGGGGTTTGACTGAATCCAAAGAGGTGTGGTTGGGTGTGCTGCTGCCTATTCACATCAGCTCCTCTCATTCCCTTTAAGAAGCAAGTGTTCACAGCAAAGCTTTCACTTACACAAAATGTCTTTTCAGTGTATGTCACTTATAAACCTATTTTAGTGGGATTCTCACAAACAAGGAGACTTGGATAAAATGTGAGTGTTTTTATTTGGAATTCCACCAGTGCAAAATCCACAATCATGGAAAGGAAACATACTAGATCTCTGTGTTAGCCTGCTGATTTCAAGCTAATACAGAGATCTGAGCCATAAACGAGAAAACAGACAAAAAAAGTGAACAATGAGTATAAAAAAATGACAAAGCATAGACTCAGTAATTTTTATTATTATATATATGTGTGTGTGTGTGTGTAGTGAAGTGAAGTGACTTGTGGCCAAGTATGGTGGCCCATACTCGGAATTTGTACTCTGCATTTAACCCATCCAAGTGCACACACACAGTAGTGAACACACACACACCCGGAGCAGTGGGCAGCCTTTTTT
>CM075004.1:16308974-16340932 GCA_037576675.1 Pangasius sanitwongsei | reverse complement strand
AATCCATTGTGGTGGTGTATAGAGCCAAAAATGTTAGAATTGTGTCCATGTCCCAATATTTATGGACCTGACTGTATGTATTTGTTTGCTTGTTTGTTTGTTTAAACTGAGATCCTAATGAATTTAAAATATTTAGATAATATTATAGATAAAAGATTAAATTATATATAATTTTAGCATTTTATAAGTTTTGATCTAAACCAATATAATTTATAGATTCATATGATTTAATTGATTGCTTTTACTCAAATTGTCTGAGTTTTTGTCTGTATTTCTTTCCTACTTTCTTGATATAAGGACACATTGACTGTATAATATGAAGTACCTATCGATCTGAAAGCTTTACATTTCAGATACCATGTGATACAAGAATACAGATAATTAGCTTTTTTAATTTGCTACTGTAAAGTTTTGATGTTTTATAGCCTATTTGTTTGTGGCTAACCTGAATAACATTAAAAATCAACTTGATGTGATATACTCCTTCTTCTATTTGTTTTGTTAATTTCCCTTGTAGGGTAAGGCAAAAAACACACACAAAAAAATTAAAAGACTGCAATGAGGAAAATTAACATCAACAGGAAACAATGAAACTCTGAGTGGATTATTCAAAGCGCAATCTTACATGCGGGAGAAGATGTGACCGTTATCTTCCCTTGTCAAACTTGTCTAAAAGCTGTAAGGTGTCAGATCAGTTCTAGGGGATTTGAGAGTTTAACAAAATTAAAAAGATGTTTAACTGCAGCAAGTTAAATTTTATGTGCTGTCGAAGTCATTTTACCGTTATGAATTAATTAAAGCAAGAGCAGCCATTTTTCACTGTAATCAGTTAGGATGTTGATGTCAGAGGCGGGACGCTAATGAGATGACTGATATGATGACTGATCGGTGGAGAGTGGCTTTAAAGTCACATCCTGCTGGGTTTTTTTTTTTTGTGTGTGTGTGTGTGTGTGTGTGTGTCTTTAGTTGGGGCTGCCTCTGTTCTTCCTACAACTAGGTATCTTTTACTTGTTTTTGGTCACTTAGTTAAAGCCTAGTCTTAGTAGACTGGATTCTGCCTCACGTCCACATCGCTATGGATAAAAGCATCTGTCAAGTAAATGAACAAAACTGTAAAAAGGTAAGTGTGTGTGTGTGTTTCTCACTTCTTTATCTACAGTACTAAATATAAGGACCAAATACATACTGATGCAAGCTTTATTACTTGCTTTGTGCCGGATGATGAATCTGACAGTAATGTGAGATTAAATATGGTCTAGAGGGTAATATGCAGTTTGTTCATGGGTCAAAGACAAAAAAAGGTTTTCAAGAAACAGTAAGAGTTTCAGAAAAATTAATACTCTGCCACAGAGAATATTTTGAACGATTAATTCATATCAAACATTTGATGTTAGGATTGTAATGAAGACCTTTATTCTGATTGACATTTTTTCCAATTTTTTTTTTCTTTTTCTCAAACCCATAAAATATAGATTTTTTTAACTATTGCTCCAATAGACCATTAGGTATCCTTTTCATATGAGGAGTGTCAGTGCAGTTACCACTGAACAACAGAAATAGTATTTGGGTCAGTTTATTCCGTGGATGCTCAAGGTATGCTTTTCTAGCTTTGAGCCTCCCTAAGTCAGTGCCTGGTGTATTAATTAGCCACTGAGCACTACAAATCTACATGAATAAACAGAGGCTAATCATATTCACAGACCTGGATTCTGGCTTCACAGTCCTCCTTTGGCCTGTAACTTTCTGTATAAAAGAAAGCGATTCTGGCATTCTAGCAGTTTTACTAAACAAATAATCCGACACTGATATATCTAAAACTGTAATACTTCATTTTACAGTTATCACACCATGAGTTTTTTCATCTTTGTTCAGCTCTAATGAACATAAAAAGATAACTGAGGTCTCCTCATTCAGCTGTCTTTTTTCCTAATATTTCTGCAGAAAATAAACATCTGGGGCAGCATGTGCTCCCCTTGTCTGTGTGGGCTTTCTCCAGGTTTTCCGGTTTCCTCCTACCTCCCATAAACATGCATGTAGGTGGATTGGATATGCTAAACCGCCCATAGGTGTAAATGAGTGTGTAAATGTGTGTGCCCTGCGATGGATGCCCAGGGTGTACTCTCACCTTGCACCCAGTTTTCCTATGATAGGCTTTTGATACACTGCAGTCATGACCAGGATAAAGTGGTTACTGAAGACGAATGAAGGAATGAAGAAACATCTGACACTATAGCTAATGATAATGACACAATATTTAAAACACAAGGGGGATTCTGTATTTTTTTTAAAAAATCCCCCTCTTAAGGTATGTGGCATGACTGTCTAATTGTCATGTATGCAGTTTTTAGTTTTAAACCAATTAGTGATAGCTGTGTGTTGTGTTGTCCTAGGTGATAGATGTGTTGAGTCTTAGAAATGAGTGTGTTGTATGCTGTGGATTGGTGTGAAAATTGGTCTGCCATGTCCCCACAGGCCTGATGCTGGCAGCGGGAGTTCAAGACCTGACAGTCTGTGTTTGTGCAGAAAGCCATAGCAATTCTGTGGTGGCAGACATGATTAATTACAATTTAATTTGTATGATTCCCTCCTTGACTGAAATTGACAGGCACAAAGAGCCACACCTCCTTTACTGGGATTGACAGGGGCAGATTTTACCAATACAGAGAAATCTATATATTGGTTCATTCATGATCTCATCCCATCCTCACTCTGATTAATGGCATATTTGTATCAGTGCAACTGTATTCTAAATATTGAAAACAGTGCCATGGTTAAAACTGTGAATCTTTAAACCCCTACAAGCTAAACATCACACCATATCACACCAGCATCATAGTGCAAATAAGGACAAACACAGCATAACAAATAAGGGAGGCCTGAAAAGGTTGGATTAAGAATATATCACAAAACTAGAGAATTAAACTAGATGACATTTTAAAGCTCTTTGGAAAAAGGCATGAAAATTCTGGCCAGTTCTTGAACCAGAGGGATCAGACTTTTCAGTGTCACTTTCATTGAAAACAATACAGTTCATACTCTTACTGCTTCAGTGGTAAAGATCAAACTAATAGCAATGATAAAGCATTTAGTATTTATCAAGTGATGTACAGACAGGACCACAAGTTTACATTTACCATTTTATTTCTAGTGCATGTTGATTTGTTGGAAAATGACTTAGAGTATCAAAAAAGGGTACTATACTGTACCTCTCCTTGTCACTGGGGTGGTACCCTCAAGGGCACATCTTTTCTACTGTTAGTTATGTGTCTTTTAACTGGAAAGGTGTATGAAGTGTACCTTTAATGTTTTACTCTAAAAGCTTATAAAAGGTATATGAGTAGTCCTTGAGGTCTAAACAAGGTAAATTCCATCCGTATCGCTGTGTAATAGATACACACGCGTCGTCACACACCCAGTGGCATGTTTTTGAAAACTTGAAAACCCACACAGACACGGCAGAACATATGAAACACCACACAACCAGTAACCCAAGCTCAGGCTTGAAATTCAGTTTGTGTGTGTGCTCCAACTTCAACCTCAGCAACACTATATACATGATGCCTGTCCATTTCTGTAAGTGTGAGCAAGTACGATTTCAATGATGCATTAGGGTGCAATGCATATACTAAATGTTTGCATGTTGCATATGAATTGTTGCATGTGAATCTCTCTGTCTGGTGTGTGTGTGTGTGTAGAACATAGAGATAAAGACATCTCCAGAGCAATCTACAATTTTATGAGACCTTAAATTGTCAACCTGCCAAATTATGTTAGAATTACAGTAAGTTCACTGAATTTAAATATTCAGAAGTGCTAGAAAAATACCAGGTACTGTGACAGTTGATGATCATTTTCTTTCACATAGTCTTTGGTGTGTTGTTAAAGGAAGAAAAGCAGCCAAATCAGTTATGTCAGTTTGAAATTGTAGGCGTATTGTTGTTTTCTGAAGCCTGTCATCTAAAGTGTTGAGTTCAGGTCCATTTTTTTCCTTCCCTCCTACTGCCATATTGTTAATGCATTTCATACTTCATGTACAGGACTATAACACCATTATCAAGGTTCATGGATGCTCTTCTCACGGTAGGCATAAGCCCTAGCTGTGTGGATGCAATGCAGCTGAAGCACGTCAATATTTTAAATTCCTATTTTTAGGCATATTAAACACATACATTCAATGCTGCACATTGATTAGACACAATTTCAATATTCTATACTTCCTCACACCAACAATGAAGAGACATGACAAAGAGTCTGATACACAATAATATTCCATGAGACCTTGTTATTTAAAGGCTATGTACCCAACCACATACTAGTGTACTAAATAGCATTGTAGTTTTAGCTCACTCAGACACTAGTAGACAGAGCACTGCTTGCATATCATTTATTTGGAATCATAGAAGACAGGAGAAGACATCTGACTTTTGGTAGCTAATGGATAGCTAATGTTGCATGCATTGTGTAGCTGCAGTATGTAATTTGTGTGGCTATATTGCATTAGCCGAGTGCTGCCAGGGACGTCCTGGCATATAGTGCTGGCATATAGTGCTTAATTTAATATTTTTATACTTGGGCTGCGTGGTTGGATGATGCACAAATGTGTAGGCTCATGAATTTAACATGCATTTAATTTAATGCCACTTCCACCAAGGACATGCAGTTGCAGCTTCTACATGTTCATTAAGGAGTGAGGGTGAGATGTAGGCTGTCTAAGCCTTCACGGAAGAGTGAAGGTTATTATAGAAAAATCTGTAATGGGATGATCATAAAGCACATATGTTTGTAATGGCCAGGTGTCCACAAACTTTTGGCCATATAGTGTGTGTGTGTGTGTGTGTTCGTTTATGTGGATGACCCAAAAGCTGCAGAAGCATGACTATCTCAGCTCTCTTCACTGTAGTCAGAATTGTGCTGAATTGATATGCTCTAGACTCCCTATTAAAGCCTTGCAGTGTGCACTACATTAACTCTGGGGATTAGGAGCCAAGTGAAGTGCACTCCCATCTTGTCTCAGCTCTCAGCTTGGCCTGAAACTCATCAGTATGACACACTCCCACCCATTGGAATGCCACACTCCTGCTGACTGTATCGATTAACGCCTACTAACTCCCCCACTTCCTTGCGCTTTTGTGAAGTAATCCACACTGAAATAAAAGTCCACACTCTTAATGCAGTCACTGGAACAATTTACAGCTGTATGAGACAATTTGAATGCTAGCTCAGCTTGCACATTTTTACATTATTACAAGATAGTATGATCTTTTGTTGTATTCTGTCCCCTTGTTTACGTCATTTACTGTATGTTCCACCAGTGGACTCCATGTAGGCATTTATGTCATTTGAAGTGTGGTCTGGCTTGTGTTGGTCTTTTGTATGTTGTTTGGTTTCTGTTGTTGTTCATATAAAAATTAATTTAAAAAATAATATTGAAAAAAATTCCTTGTACTCAAATCAACTTAAGCCAACTTTTATTTTTCATCCCATTCATCTAAGTGTGATAAAAAATCAAGTTATACATTACAGCACAGTGAAATTCTTTTCTTCATATATCCCAGCTTGTTAGTTTAGTCTTGAGCTAAGGTAACCCCCTTTCTGAAGTTTCACATGTTCTCCTTGTGTGTGCATGGAGTTTCCTTCAGTTTCCTCCTATCGCCCAACAACATGCAGGTTGGTGGATTGCCTCTAGGAGAGAATGAGTGTGTGAGTGAATGAGGCAGGCTTGTCTGCCTGTCTTTTGACCCATGCTATGGATGGCAATGCTGGATTGCCCTCTATAAAGGTGTTAAATTGCACACGTCCTACAAGATGAACAACAGTTCGGTAATGTTTCAGTAAATTTCAGTAAAGTTATCCACTTGGAAGAAACTTTAATAAAAGGCTGTAGATGAAATTTAATTGACTTAAATTATGTATTGGTCTGACTTTACCTTGTTGAACGCACAGGTACTCTAGTTTGTGGTGTGTTAAATAATTTCCATCTTTAATCAGTAGTTATGGCCATCAACAAAATGGCCACCCTGGAGCTCAGCTCAAGTAGAAAACAGCTGCATTTCAAGAGCTGCCCTGCTCATAGCAGTTTTGGCCGAGACTCTTTATACCATCTGCCAGTGCTGAAGTGCATTTTGTGACCCAATTTGAATGTACTTTATTTGCAGTGTTAAATAATTTCCCCACGTGACACTCTGTGCTGCACTTGTCATAAAGAGATTCTCTCTCTCTCTCTCTCTCTCTCTCTCTCTGATTTCTGTTGCTGCAGTGAGAACTCACTGGGCTGGATTAATGGCATCCCAGAGCGCTTCTTTAATTGACTAACTTTTCGGAGCCTCTCTCTTGTTCTGAGGTGATTTAGCATTTCTTTCACACTGAGAAAGCAGAATTCCCTTTATATCACAGTTAGACAGACTCACACACACACACGCACACACACAAATACTGTATCGTAAGGCCCTTTCCGCATCCAACAGAACAGATAATGTTCATTAAAAGCAATGTCTCCCTGTCACACTGATTATTCACTTCAAATTCCCTTTAGAGAAAGCCACATTGTTGTGTGTATGCGTGTGTACACGTTTTTCCACTACATTTGCACACCCATCAAAGTACACAGCCCCCAACTGCTCTCGTTAATAGTGATGTTTTAATGTGTGCCATCCAAGAGAGACAGAGACAGACAAATCTGTAATTAATTACTGCTCCAAACTACAGCACTTCACCAGGGAAGAAATGGCCACTAGACATCCTCAACTCTGATCCAGATTATCACACATGGCCGACTAGGTTCTATCCCAGGATGCCTTTGTTTAGACAGTGAATGATGTCTGCTTGCATGCTGAGTATTGGTCAAGGGGGAAAGAAGAGTGAAAAAAAAAATAGTGATTTGGACTATACTACAAGAAGAAGAACAACAACAAAGATTTTTTTTCCTTTTATTTTTCTCTAGTGATAACTGCATTGTTGTACTGTATGTTTTACTTGTTACTTGTGTCACTATTACATATGCAGTGATTACTACAGACTAAACCAGCCAGTCCAAGGCCACTCAATCCACTTCCAAGTGAACTTTGATGCAGTAATTTTGGCTGTGAACGTGACTGAACCCTGGTTTAACTCAACCACAGGAAGTGACCAGTAAATGAAGAACTTTCTCTTTTTAGCCTTGCCCTTTCCCAAATGACATACAGCAGATGTTTTTGCTTGTATTTCTCTGATTTACTTCAGTTTGTATAGTATGAAACCAAATCAGAATAATTCAAAAATAAACCAAAATTATTTATTTCACTCTGATCTGTACTAGGCAAAGTGACTAATAGGTGAGAAAGCATTATCTTAATATTTCATTCCATTTTTATGTGATTGCACACAGAAGTAGCTTTTTGATTAAGCATTTAAAATGTCCTAGAATAATAATAGAATCCAGATTTCATCTCCTCTAAACTTTATTCCAGTCTATCTATTCTGTAGGCCTGTCCCTCTGTCTGTTTGAAGAGAGAGAGAGAGAGTGAGAGAGAGGAATGCTTCCTTCATAAGGTTTTCTATTACATGTCTCTTGTCTTTGTAGAGTGAGAGTAGAAATGCAAAGAGTTCTCAGAGGAGGATCCTGCTAACACCAGCGACCACATTGTTCTAATCACTAGATTTATGAGCTTAGGGAGGCATATAAATGCTCCCTCTGTCTCTCCTGTGAGATTAGGTCTTCTGTAAGGCTCACATTAGTCTATGGAAGAAGGAAAACTGTAGCTGGCACTTTACAATCTGATCACTTTCTGTTCCACAAATCCCCTCACATCTGAGGCCAAGAGTGAGCAGTCTAGACTGAGACAACCCACCACTGTAGAGCTTCTGCATGGCTTAGAATTCTATACCAAATGCTACAGTTCATGTCTAGTTGATGTTTACTCGTTTTAATCATTTTAGTAAAAGTTCTTTTACCAAACACTATACACAGTGTCTTTCATATACATGCAAACATCCTTCCTGTATTCAGGTTTAAAGCTAGGATGTTTGTGGCATGCCTCTCTCATCATCTTCCGCTGTTTGCAGTTGCACAGTATATCATCTTCGAGTCAGCACTTAAGGGACTGCCATGGTGGATGTGGCAGCTTCAGTGTTCACTCATTTTTGTTTTCACCTTCAGAGCTATTGCTATTGCTATTGCATAGCCATTCCTGCCTTTGACGTTTACTATTTACCCCACATTTTGCCAGATTGGGGGAATTTGTTAAGTTCCATAAAGGTGACATCTGTTTAATCAGAGATTTTTTTTAGTATCTCTGTTCCACGTATGTCCTGTAAATAAGACAGTAAAAGCTGCACTCTTTGACACCCATTTGGGAACTTACATGGGAAGGGGAAGTCTTCAGGTGTTCTTCCCCAGGCAGCAGAGCCAGCCAGTCATGGAGGCTGGTGGTGAACTTGATAATTGTTTGTTTTATGACATAGATCCTATAGGACTGTGGTCTTCCTTGATGGATCCCTGCCTTCAGATCAACTTAAAGGTGTTCTAGCTAGAGTTAAAGAAGCAGGCAAAATTGTTGTATTTTTTGCTGAAAGCTGATGGAGATAATGCCGAAAAAGCTGAAAACGGCTAGCCATACTTCAGCCCTGGAAAGTCTGCTCCGCTGTGGCGGTCTCTTCTGCTCCCACCAGTGTAGATGGGCCAAAATGCCTGCTTGCAAAAAAGAAATCAAGCCTGATTTCGAGATCAGCCAACATGTTGGTTTGGTTACTGTGAGACCAATGACCGGTTGTGTTTAGAGAAGATGAGGTTGATGCATATTTCCCTGTTTCTGTGTAAAAATCTACCACTTTGATTTTGCCTAAAAAGCTTGTGGTCATTGTTATTGTAGTGCAAATTTTTTTTTTTTTAATCGTTTGGAAAGATATTTGTTCAGCCAAGAACAGAGTTTGGATTATGATGTTGTAAAGGGGAAGATTCGTGGGATCGATGAGCTACCAGCAAAATTTTAGAAGACTAGTTCTAAGCGCCAGTCAAATGTATGCTGAGTTTGCTCAAGAAAAGTAAATTTTGTTTGAGGAATTGTGCACAGCTAGTGGAGTTGTGAATTTTAAACAGCTTAAAGAACTGATTCCAATGGAGGAGCTTCAGAGCTGCCTGCCAGTGCAGTTAGCAGTATGCTATATCTGAATGAAGGGGAAAAAAATAATGTTCTGTCTAGGGCTGCCACTTTTGTGGTGAGTTTGTTTCAGCACACAAGATGGTTATCATGGTACTGTCTTCGATCGAGACCTCCCTGTGTGCATCTCAGTAAAACCCCTACTAGTACACTACAAACCTGCATGCCCACCCCTTCTCGTATTCACTCTCACTCTGTTGTGATGAGCAAAGCCACTTAATTGCTGTATGTCCTGCAATAAAATGTAATAGTGTTAGAGAGCTGGCAACTGTTAAGAAGGCTAATGTCTAGAATATGTTACCGGAGTGTCCTTAGCCCAACATTGAGTCTGCATTTAAGTTGTTTGTGTTTTCTGGTTTTATTTCATTGGCGGTTAACGATGTGAAGCCCATTAACATATTAAGGGCTACTGATGCCGTTTAGTTGTTTATCCAAGAGAGTGCATGTATATAGATTCCTGTACTGGCCATGGTACGTGTTAATTGAGCTTGGTGTAATTTGTATGCCCCTGCACAGCATTTACCTGTACCTAACATTGCCCTGTTAGGTGTTGTGAAGGTTGCAGTTCACCCACAGTTAATAGTTAGTGTTATTTCTTTTATTCTGGGTAAAGATTTAGATAATGTGATTGATCTGTATGACTTCTTTCTTCGTAATGATAATTCCCTATCTGTTGAACCTACACAGGTTAAATTGGATATGTCACCTGATCTTAATGCAATCTCCAGTCTTAGAGGGAAGTTTGGGTCTTTGTTGCACATAAAGAAGACCCCACCTTGGCAGATGGAAAAAGTCAGCACTAAGCTTATGTACTTTATTGAAAATTTGTCTTAAGGAGAAAACTGTCTCCTCCATCATCTCTGGAAGGGTGAAACAAGGTGTCGCAACCAATTATTCCTCATCCATTTAGGAGTCATGTTTTGTCCCTGGCTGATGTCCATCCATTTTCAGGTAATACACAGATTTATAAACATGCCTGGAAGTCTTGTTTGGCCCATTGTGAAGATGTACATTGTTCCTTATTGTCATATGATTATTTTTTGTAAAGCCTCATCATGTTATTTCCCCTGCTTTATTACAGCCTATCACATATTAATTGACAGTGTTGGCCCTCTGCCAAAGTCTCATTCAAGTAACTGTTATTTATTAACACTTAACCTTCATCATGCCCAGGTGTATACGGACCAGCCAATACTCTCACTTTATGTCTCGGCTGTCTTTGTTTGCAGTCCTTAAGAGAAACACCAGGTGCATACCACCCTGAATTGCAGGGCACACTCAAGTGTTTCCATCAAACCTTTAAAAATATGCTGTGAACATACTGTTTGGTTTTAGCCCTTTCTTTAGCCCTTTAAGTTCCTTTCAGGCGAAAATGAAAGAGAATTATGACCAAAATTGAGTTATTATGATGGGAGAGCCCTCGTTTTGTTTTGATTGATTTGATTTGTTTGTCAGGATCCTCACTGCAAGCTAGGTTTACTGGGCCATATGAAATTAAAGAAAAACTCAATCCTACTATGTAATTTTCACTCTGGTTTGCAGACACAAATTCCACATTTGTCATATAACCAAGGCTTTACAGCATTTGTCAAAAAGAAAATTAGCCCACTTGAACTATACTTGAGTCTATTTAAACCAATATTAAGGCTCTAATTGAGAGTTTCCCAGTGCAATTTTCCGACATTTTCAGATGATCTTGCACCACATTTATTCAGCATGATATTGATCCAGGTGTCCCTGCGCTTGTTAAGTGTCCCTAACATGTCAAATCTTTAAAGCATGTTGCTATGAAAAAGAGCATGGCTTGCCATTTCTAGTTTTTAGCCCCCTGGTGTTACCCCTGAATTTTAGTGCTGAAACTGGATTCAGACGTCCAATGTCATAACAAAACCTGATCATTTCCTCTTCCATATGTGGAGAACTGTGTGGAATGTGTAGGCTCAACTAAATTTTTTTAATAAACTTTTCCTGCTTAAAGGTTATTGGCAAGTTCCACTCGCCCCATGCGTGTCTGAAATTTCCACTTTTACCTACCTCAGATCAGTATAAATTTCCCATTGGTGCTAGGGTGGGGGGATTGGGGGTGAGGTTTAGTCAGGCTTTTTTTTTTTTGCGAACTTTTTTTGTGCCTGCTCGTCCACAACAACCCAGATGTTCATGACTATTTCGGAACACAGGCCAAAACCGTGATGTTATTGCTGCATAATTTCTGCAGACAGTTCAATGTTTAAATAGTTGATTGAATAAGATTTCGGTGGCATTAAGTGGCAATGCTGGTTATTATCGTTGTTTCTGTAAGAATCTTTCCAATGTTGTCTTACCACTCACTAACAGTGAGTACAACAAATCATCCCACGTGTTTGGTTTTCTGAGTGTCAAACAGTCTTTGAGTGTGTAAAGCTATTGTTAGCCAGGTCCCTTGCTGCTTGTTGAAACTGACCTTAATAAGCCTTTTAAATTAGAGGTGGATGCCAGCAGAACAGGTGCTGCTGATGTCCTCCCTTAGGAGGATGCTAAAGAAGGTGATAATACTGTTTGTTATTTCTGTAACACTTTATTTGGATAGTATAGATACTGTACAAATATTCACTAAACCATCTGTGGACTTTCAGCACCCTGTCAGGTGACTATCAACAACCAGCCTATCAACTGGCCTATCCCAACAGCCTATTAACTTGTACCTTTTTCTTTCATTATATTTAGATGGTCCAGTTTAGTTTAATGTTAATGTTAATGTTAATGTTAAGTTTAATGATTTTAGTAGATAATCTATACACATCCCACAGATTATCAACGTCAACATTTTGCATTCACTTTATTTGGGTAGTCTAGTTTGTAGATCTTGAAGTTTAGCAGATCATCTTAGCACTATGAACTTTTCCTTAGCCCTAACACAATTTCAAAATAAGCCCATGGACCACATATAGCATGTTGCCGAAAGATAGATAAACATAATTTGACGCGTTGTTGTTACAAATCTGTTGATCGGTTGCTTCATGACAGTCTATCAAATGTATAAAGCTTTATTAAGCCTTTGCTTTACTATTGGCAACAGTTAAAAATTTCCATGGCAGTAGGCCCTCTCCTATCTTGGTGTACACTGACCACAACCCACTAATATTCCTAAGCTGTATGTGTAATTTTAACTAGCCACTTGTACTCTGGTCATTTATCACACAGAGTTTTAATTAGACCATTGTCCATAAAACAGGTGCTGATAACATTGTAGCTGAGGATCAAAGCTTTCACATCCACCCTAGGGGCCCTTAAATGGCATCTTGAATATGATATAGTGCACAAGATCATATGGGTAGGAAACAGAGGCAGGAACAAAGGACACACAAAGTAAGAACACAGCACAACAATTATGAAGATTCACTATATGACAACAAACCAAATTTTAACTTCCAGTCTGCAGTGATATTGCTATACCAGACAGTGATATACAGAACTGTTAATACTTATAATACTCAAATTTGAGACAGCTACCATGTTAGCAGGCTAATAGAGGGTATAGGGTTTGTGTGTGGCATTGTGTTTAGTAGTTGTGTACTCATTTAATTTAATTAGATCATTACAGCCAATAAGACAAGATAAGAATGTTTAAACAGCATCCTCATTCTCATTTCTTGAGACCCGTTACTTATGGATTTCTAAATTAAGAAAAAACAGGGGTGAAAGATCAACAGTTGTAATTTGTAATTTAGTCTATTTTAGCGGCCTTTCCGCAAAAAAAATAATATTGCTATATAGTCTATGCTGACATTTCCATGTTTAAATTTGCTGTTGCTTGAATAACATTTCAGTGGCAGTGAGCAAACTTTTTTTTAATATGATAAACCTTACCTCTAAAAGACAGTTAAAGGTAAAGTCAGGTGTTTTGCCAGAACTGGCTGTTTTGAAATTGCATCCAGTGTTCAATCCTGAGCTAGGCCTTTAAAGCACATTTCCAGGCTAGAACATTTAAAAGAAAATGCAAAAGTATAATCATAGCATGATTGACAGGCACCTAGAAACAACTCCCTGGCCCACTTGGTTGGATCTTGGTGGTCCATGTTATTTGTCTGTTCACAGCTTCCAAAGTTTCCCCTCTGAACAGATATTTTAATAAGACCTGCCAGAATTTGAGAAGCACTTTGCCAAATATTAGTAAAAAGTATTCTAACTGAAAACTATCAGGTTATAGTAATGTCCGTCAAAGCCCAAAAAGTATTCTGTCAGAGCTGGACAAATATTTCAGAAATTATTTCTGAACTAGGGGAATAGACATTGCCTCAGCTTTGGACTGTCAGGGAGCTGCTGGCTCTGAGAGAATCTTGACACTGTCCACTGGAGAGCAGGTACAAAATACTGAGTTTGATAAAGCGGGTGAAAAACACAGGTGTGTATGTTTTAGCTGTTTGAGTAAAGACAATGACTGTCACTTCCAGCAGCTCCTGTCTTCATTGCTCCTACCAGATCCACCAACACCACACACTTGCGCAGGAGAGTGTGTGTCCAGACAGCCTGTGTGCTGTGCCTGATTGGCCTGGTGCTTGCTGAGAGATCTCTGCTGCTGTCTCGTTGTGCCTCTGGCAGCTTGACATTTGTGTCACACAGCTTTATTGTTAGTGTGTGATGGCCAGACATAGATCCTGTATTTAGTTTGACCAGTGTGATGACTCCAGGGAACCGCTGGTGGACTGCTTTGTCTCAAAAAGTGGACGGCTATAGAGTCTCTGACATCTACTGTAATTAAGCTAACATTTAAAGACATTGAATAACACGGAACAATTTTAGTCCATCTGGCTGTTGTGCATTATCAGTTCAACAGAATACACAAGAGCTTATTACCCTACCAAGAACTACCAACAATTAACACAAAGACTTGGCAGAGTTGCTATATGGATATGCATTTTTTTGTTGTTGTTGTTGTTGTTGTTGATTCTAGTGGCTAGGGATAGGGTTGGAGGATGCATATCTCACAATTCTATTTACCATGTCATGTTGTGCCCTTGGAAAAATAACACCAGCAAGTCTTTAGCTAATGTTTCAGCTAGCTTTGTTGTTCTCTTTACTCTCCTAGGGTGGAACGTACACCCCACTGTTATTAAGTTCAGGTTACTAATGAGATAATAAATCCTTTTTTTGATATAATATCTTGAAATAGCATGTTATTAAGTCAAAATAAAGAGATATGTTAAAATAATGACGTACTCCCTTGCTATATATAACAAGATATTAAGTCAAAATAAAGATGTAATATCTTGAATTAACGAGTTATTAAGTCTAAATAGAAAGATTCATACCTGGTGTCAGGTATTAGTAGTTGAGGTGGTGCAGATTAGAGTTTATTAGAGTGAAAAACATGAAAACAAAGACTATAACCATGAAACAAAACAAACAAGGGCTAGATATGCATGGCAATGACATGAATGTGGACTGTGACATTCAACAACAACAAAAGCTAGACAATGAGTGATAACAGGACAGTACTTAAATACTAGTGCTCATTAACCCTAAACATGACTTATTTGCATCACCGTCATGTGGCATGATGAGTGTCGTGATTAGGTGATAATGCAGGGGCTGATGGGTATCATAGTTATGTGCCGTATGGAGTGCTACCATGACATCTGGCATGAAGCAGGAATACACTCTGGATGAGATATTAAGGTGAAATAATGATATACTATCTTGAAATAACGAGTCAATAAGTCAAAATAAAATAACACTTCAACATTTTTTCCCCACACCTTGCGGTTCAGAGTTTCCATAGTCTTTGTATTTGCTTGACTATGTGTTTCAATGTGAGATGATGGTGTGTTGTACCAAGAGTGGATTTATTAGCAACTGCATCATCATGGGGATTGGTTTCATTAAAATGTGCTGGCCATCAATGCAGGTTTTGCTCCAAACCCTGGAATTATGCATATATAGTATGTTGCAATGTACTGTATTCTACACATTTTTCATGTCTATCTTATCACTGTAGATCACTGTAATACTGAAGAATCTTGTACAGGACCTTTGGACCTAACTGTATGTACTTTTCAGTATGTGTGTTTTTTTGTTTTTTTTTTACAGGTTTTCTTATTGTAACCACCATCCATTAGAATTTGCTGTTGGGTTGCTGCTGTTGAATACCAAGCAAAAGCTCTGTTCAAATGGTTAGCTTACACGTGTAGTACGAAACTGACACGGATGCCCCTGTGAAAGCATCCTAACGTCACGGCTGTTTGTCATTGCGTTAATTGCAGAGTGGATGCGGTAATGGCTGGCTCGAGTTTCTCACCCTCACAGTGCCATTGATCATTGTGTTTTTATTAATTGGAGTGTCAGACACATCTCGTGAATGATTATGCTCCAAGAGCCAAAGAATGCTCTGTCAGTGTAATTAAACATTACCGCCAATATAATGACCCTTGTGTGTGCACGTGTATTCGTGAGTGTTTTTACTGTGGGTAATTCATACAGTCCTGTCCATATTTTGCAGCTAGGTTTTCTCACATGTTGGATATGTCCTGCCTTTTTTCTGTTTCAGGACTAATTTTGAGTCAGTGTAGTAGAGCTGCTGTTTATAGACCCATAGTCAGTCTTTAGGGAAACTGTTTTTGTAAAAACACACCCATATCCTCATGTTAGTACAAATAGGTCAGGGTCTAAGAATACTATCTAGCTAAAACCTTGTTAGATACATACACATACCTAATATTTGTTGTTTAATGGGCAATGCATTTGAGCTACATTTTCTTTTTTGAGTAACTTGTAGCTTAGCTAACTGAACTTCATACTGTGTGAGATTTGGGTAAGCAACATGGAAACAAGTAGAACAGTATCTATGAGCATCACGCATAGGGACCACCATGTTCACTCCAGCATCTCAGTCTCAGTGGGGTGATTTCTGTAAAGCTGCCTTGTGACACTATCTGTTGTTAAAAGCACTAAAATGCAATTTGAATTAATGAGCAGTTTTAACAGGAGTACAATACATATACACTCTATGGCCAAAAGTATGTCGACACCTGACCATCACAGCCATATGTGGGCCTTCTCCAAACTGTTGCCACAAAGTTGGAAGTACATACTGTAATTAGATAAGATGTCTTTGTATGCTGTAACATTAAAATTTCCCTTCACTGCAACTAAGGGGCCAAAACCTCTTCCAGTATGTCAGTGTCCCTATGTGCAAAGTAAGGTTCATAAAGACATGATTTGCAAAGGTTGGAGTGGAAGAAGTTGAGTGGCCTGCACAGAGCCCTGACCTCAACCCCTCTGAACACCTCTGGGATGAACTGGAACACCAACTGCGCCTCAGGCCTCCTCACCCGACATCAGTGTCTGACCTCACTAATGCTCTTGTGTTTGAATGGGCAAATCCCCACAGCCACGCTCCAAAATGTAGTAGAAAGCCTTCTCAGAAGAGTGGAGGTTATTACAACAGCAAAGCAGGGACTAAATATGGAATAGGATGTTTAACAAGCACGTATGGGTGTGATCGGTGAACTGTCCACATACTTCTGTCCATATAGTGTATGTGTTACCTTACTTTTAAAAAGCCGATCCTACTAATTGCTTTTTTTTATTCTGTCCATCTGTTTATTTCTCTCTATCCCTCTCTCTCTCTTGCTCTCTCTCTCTGTCTCTCTCTCTCTCTTGCTCAGTCTGTTCTTGTCTCTTTTCCAGTCTCTTCCCCTGCATACATATACCATATATACATATACAGTATACAAGCACATATGGGTGTGATGGTCAGGTGTTCACAAACTTTTGGCCACATAGTGTATTTCAAACACTGCATGATGGAAAATTTCTTACTAGTATATTTTAGTAAGAATGGTCATCAAGAAAGCTTACATTAACCTTTGGTTTGGGTCTATTAACATAAGCTACTGTGTCTACTAGAACAGGATATGCCATAACTCTTTTGTGCGCCCTTATGACCTATTTAGTAACAGCCTGTTAGTTAATAAGGTAAGTTAATAAGTTCTAAATAAATCCACACACTCAGTAATGAATGACACAGCAACACTAAGTAATATGACTTCTAGATATATTCTTGAGACAACATAGATAATTTTACACATTATTTCACCACAAAATTAATTTGATGTCACTTTTTAAAACCAGCTAAGTGCCATTTTACTTCTCTCAAACTTATCCATCTGTTCTTTATTAGCCATTTAATTTGTTAGCTTGGTATGATTTATGAAATGATGTTGGTGGGCTTCCTTGCATGAGCTGTTCTTTTTACGTCCTTCCACAACAAGCTCACGAACTACTTGGGTTAAGGTTTGGATTTTGACTTGGCCATTCCAAAATTTCTTCTGCTTTAACCATTTCTTTGTAGACTTGCTTGTGTGCATAGGGTTGTTGCCTTGCTGTATGACCCACTTACAGTTAAGCTTCAGTTCATGGACAGATACCCTGACATTCTCCTGTGGAATTTGCTGGTACAGTCCAGAATTCATACATCCATCAATAAAGGCAAGCCACCCTTGTCCTGAGGAAGCAAAGCAGCCCCAAACCATGATACTGCCGTCCCCATGCTTCACAGTTGGAACGGGGTCTTATGTTGGAATGCAGTGTTTGGTTTTTGCCAAACATAACACTTTTTATTTAAACCAAAAAGTTCTATTTTGGATTCATCTTTCCACAGAACATTCTTCCAATAGGCTTCTGGCTTATATACATGGTCTTAACCAAACTGCAGACAGGCATCAGTGTTCTGGTTTCCTCCTTGCTATCTTGCCATGCACACCGTTCTTGTTCAGTGTTTGCCTGATGGTCAACTCATGAACATTGACATTACTCAATGTAAGAATGGCCTGTAGGTCCTTAGATGTTACCCTGGGAACAGCAGTGATTTTTGCAGGAAAGTGATGCTGAATTTCCTCCATTTGTATATCATCTGCCTCACAGTGGACTGGTGACTCTCAGTGGACTCTTAAGAAATGTATTTGTAACCTTTTTCCATCCTGATGAGCATCGATAACTCTTTTTCTGAGGTCCTCAGGAATCTCCTTTGATCAAGGCATAGAACACTTCCAGTCTGGTGAAGACCCAAGTTTATATTCTTAAAACATTGGAGGACCTGCTAAACTCCATGCCATCCCAGAATTTCTTGCGGCACTGTGTATATGTTGTTTAATTATTAGCATTGATTTATCTATCGATATTTGTTGTGCCTTTACATGAAAGTGAAAGATGACTTGATGACTTCATTTGACCTAGCCACTAACATCAGTGTAATGCTTGCCTCTGATTTGTTAAGCAAGTTGATATAGATTTTCTGTCATTCTAAATCTGATTGTTGAGTATAGTTTATGTGCTTGAATCTTGTGGAGGAGTTGCATGGCTGTACGTGCAGTCCATCACAGACTTGAGTCGTGTTAGCTCAGTGCAGTAGAAGGCCAGGTCACTCCTGGCTAATCATTAACTCATTATGGTGTAGCAGGCTGTAGATCAGTGTTCGGTCTGGTGCGTTGAGCGCAGCGACAGGTTTATGGAGGCTTTGGATTTGTCTGAATGGGGCTGTAAAACACTCAGGCGATGGAATTGAGCAGTAACATGGGAATGGAGAGACTTTTGGAATTCAACCACAGTCTCAATGGTAGATGCAGTCATTCAGTAACCAGATGACCATACAGGTTTTCTTGTTACATGTGTAAAAACATCAGGATCCTTTTATGTGAAAAGTAAGAGTGCTAATTGAAGCTTCCAATCTTTATAAGTGCATCCTTCAGAATTTGCAAGACAAAAACAAACCCATTCTTACAACAAAAGGCTGTTGAACCCTTTGAACCCAAACCCTAATATAAAGCGTCTTTCACTTCCTGTTTTATTAGGCTGGGAACTAAGTTGGAACAATATGAGTCAGTCACATATTTATGATCATCATAATTACTTTACAATATAAGCCTAAATATCCCTTAACCATTTCACTCCACTCCATTGCATTCAGTAGCCTGCTTTGTAGAAGCACCTTTGGCAGCAATTACAGCTTTGAGGTTTCTTGGGTAAATCTCTAAAAGCTTTGCTGGATTTGGGCAGTTTCTTTCATTCCTTGTGGCAGATCCTCTCAAGCTCAGTCAGGTTGGATGGGGAGCATCTGTGAACTGCCATATTCAGGTCTATACACACATATTTTATGACTTTAAAGTCTAGGCATAGGCTGGCCCACTCAAGGACATTCAGAGACTTGTCCCAAAGCCACTCTAGCAGTGTCTTAGCTGTATGCAAACATAATGCATTAACTGAAAATTAATTTCCACTGACCCGTATTACAGATATATTTAATGAATATATGCCTTGCCCATCTATTCAAATACAGTGTAAGGCTCATTATTCAAATGTGTTCAATACTATTCTATTTACTAGAGACAAATTCCTGAAATTTCTAGCGACATTATTTAACTATGTACTTGTTTTTAAGTTGTTGAGTTTTGGATTAAATCTGTTTAATTCAAGTGAAAATGGATTGTGATCTCTAGTACTGTAACAAAAACAAACAAACAAACAAATAAATATTCTGGATTCTTTGGCTATGCTTCATGGACCCTGGGGTTGGCTTGCAGTTCGCAGCCAATCTGAAAGCCAGCAGCTTTTACTACCTTTTAGTTACGTTAGTCTTGGACTGCAGTACAAATATAACCAAGTAAACCTCAAACATCAAACATGTCTTGGGAGATTGTGATAAGTGGAAAATTGTATAACATTTATTTTTGGTCATACTGTTCCTTTATTCCATGACTTCCCCAGAGAGGAGAACCCAGTGCTCTCCTTTCATATGTGAGAAGGAGTGTTGGGCTAGACAGTGAGCAAATTCCAATGTAGCAGTACAAATAGAGATTTTATTCCCAACTCAGGAGAGTTTTTCATGTTTAAATGTTTACCTCCATTATTCCTCCAAACTCGATTCATAGCCATGTTGTTTATCACTTCTTTGCTATTGTTTTCGATCGCCCTCATTACCCTGTGTCATCAGATGGGGACTGATATCAAATTAATAATTCAGCCTCACTTCCTTTTATATTAATCTCCTTCACCTTAATTGCATGTAAACCTTTTTCCCCTGGGATTAGAGTGCCACTCAGTCCTTATTTATTTATTTGATTGGCATTAGCAGTAAGACGATAGGTAAGCATGTCAGAAATTAGTGAAATGTTTGGGTCGCTCATTTGGCGTCACCAATAAACCTGTTAAGCAAACATTTACAGCATGTGAGAACAGAGTGGAGGCAGCTGCCAGACGGAGAGTGGAGGAGATTAACGTGGTGTGTGTGTGTGTGTGTGTTATTCCATGTAGCCTGCTCCCATCACCTTTTTTTTTCTTCCCTTTTTAGTGCGATTGCACCATTAATTTTTCCGTTGACACTTTATTTCGTTGTAATAGCCTGCTCCCTCTTACTCTCCCTCCCTTTCTCTTTCTCTCACTCTCTGTTTATCCTTCTCCATCTCATTCTCGCTCTCTCTCTCTCTCGTTTCCACCTTTCCCTATGGATACATGATCCTGATTAAAAACAAAATGCATCCTCTAGCCTGAAGCAGTGTGTTCAGACGAGCTCTCTAACGTACCATACAGTGCGGCAAAGATGAGTATCTGTTACTCAGGATCAGATCAAGGTCACGCTCATCTGCTTCTCTTCCATGTTGTTGATATGGTGTGCGTTAATGCGACCCGTGCAGTTCTGATGGGTTTATGGGCTGTACACAACTGGCTTGTACAATAGATGAGGTTGTATAAAAGGTCTGTAGATTTGGTGAGGATTATGTGTTGGTACATTATCAGAGATAAGTGTGTTTAACAGTGTGTGTTCCATGTCTCTGTAAAAATGACTGCACACTGCTTTTTCTCAGCATGAAGACTCATGAAAGAGTGCAGTGCATGAATTAGTTGACAAAATGTAATCAGTTTGATTGTATATGAAGAATCCGAGTAGTAAGTGCCATGTACTAATGTAATTAATGTATAGGCAGTGAAAATTGCAGCGTAGTTACACAATGTTTGTTTCAGTTCACATAATTATTAATGCAGCTAATTAATGCCATCTTACACCCAAATCCAACCCTATAACCTTAATCTCCATAACCAAAGGAAAACCATTTGTCTTTTTTAGTGAAAAAAGGGTTTTTTGTTGTTGTTTTTGTTTGTTTTTATTGTTTGTTTAATAAAAGTTGCACGTTTTTGTTTTTTAAAAAAAAAGTAATTTGCTTCTGCAGACCTAATAAATATTCCCACACCATGTTCACAAATGTTCCTATCCTTATGGGGACATTTGGTCTCCACTAAGATATAAAAATATGACTCCCCCCGTACACACACGCACACACACGCATGCACACACGAACACATTCTTGCTACAGGCACAGATATCTCACTCAATGGCATGACACTTGAAAGGCACAAATCCAGCAGGATTGTGTAGCTGGAGGGGCTAAGTGGAGGAAAGTGATGCACCTGGCTGCTACTCATGAGCTCTATTAGTCTCCAACATGGAGAGTTTTGTGTGTGTGTGTGTGTATGTGTACTCCATTTTAAAATAAATAGGATTCAGACATCAAATGGACATCCCTGTAGGCGTGGCCGGCACTATTACTTAACTTCTCCCTTGAATTGACTCGTTCTATATTTTTTTTCGGGTCGGATGGATGGAAGGAGGGATTAAGAGGAAGAAGGAATGCACCCTGAGGAAAGTGTGTCTCTTTATGGATGAGATGCTCAGCACTCAACTTCCTCTCTTCCCATCTGTGAACAGAAGATATCAGTCCTCTTGCACTCCACCCTTGAGCTATAAATGCTGCACTGAGACACAGAGCTGATGAGAAAATAATATTTCACCTTAATTTATTCACTTTATTTTAAAAATGAAGTTATTGTTTGGCTTTAATCCAAAACACTGCACCTTTTTCATGTTGATATAAAAGCATTTTGAAGTAAAACCAGGCAGTGCTTACTGATGAAGAGTGTCATATTTAAAAAGTGTCCTGGCTTGATAAAAAAAAAAAAATTATTAGTACAGAAACACTAACTACATTTTAAAACTAGAGATAGAAAGTCATATATTCATCTGTCTATAACTGTTTAAGATTACGTGTAATAGTATTTATTAACAGACAATTCACATTTTAGTTCATATCCATATTTATATAAAGTGTAAAAGAGCCATCAGACTAAATGTAACAGCTGTTCTTGAATAGGAATGGATGCAGAGATCCAAAGATTTCATCAACTTCACAAACTTTAGAAAGATGAGCCAATAGAAAATAAAAGGTCAGACTGTTGTCATGTCTTTCTGGAAAAAAAAAATAGCAAAATGGGGGTAAGTTCTAGTTATTAATTTGTTCTCACAGCAGACTTTATGTAGTGCTTAAGTTATTTGATGCTAAAAGTTACAAGATGAAAACCCTAAAAAATTAACAGCTAACCCTAGCTGTTCGTTAAACCCTTATATTCCCTCCAAAATCACATTAAACCATTTATGGCCACATTGTGTAATAGTGAGGAAATTTCACACATCGTATCACAGAACTTAAGAGCTGTTCAGAAGTTGCATGAGCATTATGCATGTGTGCATTAATTAATTAATAGTATTGTCCCTTTAAAGTCCCTACCGGAGGAGATTGGAGAAGACACCATTTTAATCAGAGACACTGCTTATCTCGAGGACAGAATGGTAAAATCATGAACAACATTTACAGAGAGCTGTAAGTGTAGGAGATGTGTGCTCCGTCACCTTATCCTTCCAACCTTTGGCACATTTTCTTTACAGGAGGGTATGTTAATCATCAAGAACAACAACAGAACTAGATAGACAGCTAACCCTAGCTAACCCTTTGATGTTTCTTTCAAAACCTCATCACATTTAGGTATTTATTTTGCATAATATTTGTACATGATTCAATTCTGCTCTGCCCGTAAGCCCTATGTGTTGAATGAGTAAATGCTAAAAAAAAAAAGTATACATAAAAGTGTGCACCTGTTAACCCAGTCATTCAGAGAATGCTCTTGAGTGCTGTGTGTTGCAGACCATTTTCCAGGAAATTTTGGAGTAGTTGCTTTATCTTCTCTCATTCTTCCAGCCTTGGCTTTCATTTGAAGTAAATGTCTCATTCAATTTGCCTGCAGCCAAGTACGATGGTAATTCCTGGTATGGATGCATTAACCTCTATTTTGTGGGATTTAAATGAAGTGGCTAGAGCAATAACTGAAGAAGAATAATATTGACAGGATTAAATAAGCTCTTCACTCTCTGCCCTTCGGCTCCTGTTTTATTTCATTTACTTAATTGAATATTGAACATAGTTGGCTTTTTGAGTACTGAATATCAAATATCTATATTAAGCAACAACTGGTACAATAATGGAGATGTTAGAAGTACACTTTTTATTAGCATTTAACAAGCATGTCTTTAATTGTGTTAGATTTTTCTCTTTTGGGGATTATATGATTATGTATTACTCCATTAGTAACAAATGTTAAAGGCATGAGTGAGCTTTCCTAAAGCAGTTGTCACTCCATAATCCAGATCCATTCATTTATTAGAGTGAGGATTTCAATCAGAGAATCATATGAACTAAATTTACACACACCAAGAGTAAACCTCTGATGTGTGACACTAACATACCTTCATAAAATAATCTCTATAATCCAGCAAGCTCTGTCTACATTCTTTCCACCAATTCCAGCAACTGCAGCTCTTTGGTAGCATTCACACGTTGAGCAGCTCCAGAATTTTTTTCTGTTCTCTATATAATTATTTATTCCCTTCAATTGCAAAGTAACACTGTAATAACAATGCTGTTGTACTGAAACTCATTAGTGTCATTTAACAGTAGGGAAAGCAGAACTTTTGAGGTGAACTAATGGCCTGGTAGAACTAACACAGACAGGAGTAAGGCCTTCAGCATTATTCTAGTATTTCCTCTTGGTGAAAAGGTGTGAGACTGCCTTGCCATCTGTGTGGAGATGTTAGCGGAGATTTGCAGCCATATTGTACATGTTCTCACACACTTGCAGTCGCTTGCCTCTTCTCCTTTATGCTCTCAACAGATGCTGTGGGATCTCCAGAGCCTCACTCACTATGGTGTAAGAGAGCGTGGTGTGTTATTTATGTGTGCTGCGTTTACACGGTCAGCTCTCATGAGACCACACACAGCCAAAGTTCTGATTAAACATAGAGCATCATGGGAAAAGGAGGGTGCTGTTGTCATGTTATTCTTATGTCTAAGATCTTAGGAATTAGAAATGAGCCAATATTAAATACTCATAACACAGTAACTGTCTAGCCATTTTGTTATGGTTTACTATATTATCACAATATAAAATTGACTGAATAGCAGGATATTAAGTATCTTTAACTTTTGTAAATGTATTCTCTAGTCACAGTGACTCTCTGCCATGCCTTTCAAACATTTATAAAAGTGCATACAAGTATGGTATTGTCTTCCAAAAAGACACACATTGCTTCTTCAGGTCTGTCGAAAATATAAACTACAGACCTTAAGAAGATGAGTGTCTTTATGCTCTCTACAAAATGAGGCAGACTTTTTCTGAGGAACAGAAATGCTATTCAACTAAAGCCAGGTTTACACTGTATGATTTTTGGAGCAGTTTTGCTGCCGCAGAATAAAATCGCGCATCGTAAAAGAATTCTCCAGGCGTGAATTGAGATTGGGCATTTTAGTGATATTGTGACCAAACACAGTCAATGAAAAAGTTCTGGCGCTGTCAGAATTATTATTATTATTTTTTTTTTAATCTCAGTGTGTGACCATTGCTACAACACTCATCTAAAAGCTACCAAAGCAGCACAGCACAGGATGATGTACAACTCACGGCACAGTTGCAAATAAAGTAGTGGCAATGTCAAAACATAAATGAAACATGCTAATGGGGAAAAATATCCTTATTACCTCAAGCTCACTTTGTAAAATGTTTCTGTTCATGCGAGCCACTAATGCTGATTAGCTGATTGATGATGAACATAACAATTTTCTTTAATTGCAGATATATTGCTAGAAGATCTTCTTCATATAATCTGACAGTGACACCACGCATTACTGCACAGTATGTGGTAGAATTTGGCCAAGATTTTATTGGAATCATCTCATAATAATCTTCAAAGTCCATTGTAATTACATAGACTAAAACCGACTTAAATGGTTTCTATTTAATTAGATTGCATAGATGGTGACAGTAATAATATTGTGTATGTTGAATATTGCAGTATATAGGCACATGACTTGTAAATATTAGTACACTAGTCATAAATATGTTGAAAGTGCCACTTTAGGGCACATGGTCCATCACACGTGTGTAGCAGCGATACCAAAGGTTTATGCACATGTATTGTGAGCAGTGTTCTCTTCCCAGTAAAGCTGCGTGTGTGATATCAGACTTGACCAATACTTCACGTTACTCAGAATCAATGCAGACACATTGTAAATATTTATGCAGGTCAATCAATCATTAGCTGCTGCTAATCTTCATCCACTTTTTTCTGGGTTTTTGTGTGAAATGGCATCTGTCTGCTCTTAAATGACTAATTCAATAAAAGGTTAGCATTTTGCACTTATCTTGATTACCTCTCATGGTTAATAGGCATGAGAGACATTGTAATCATTCACAGTGACCGAGACAAAGGGGGAGGGGTCACTCAGAGGTCAAAACCTTCAGAAAACACCCTATTAGTACAGGCAGGTCCCGATAGACAAGGGCAGCTGTGTTAGAAACACCCACGAGAGCCATTCCAGTTCCAAGTGACTAAGCTCCACTTACGCTTAAAGCACTTTATTTAATTAGCGCAGTGACATCATTCAGTCATTTGCATGAGCTCGAGTGATGTCATATAACAGTTCAGTAAATATAATAAGAAAATTTAAGTATTCAGCATTCTCAGTTAGTAGTATTTCCAATATTTTTTTAAAGGTTAAGTTGCCAAAATAATATCGTTGATATAAGACAGTCCTATATTAGTAAAAATAAATCTGTCAAATCCAAACAAAGAGAACAAAAGAAAATCAGCTGGTCAGAAGGTGTTGATTAATTTTCACAATTATTCTTTTTATTGTTTTATATGTTATTGTTTTTATATTAACTTGCACAAGGATTTGTATGGCAGAAGCACAACATGAACTGTTTTTTTTAAATGTGAGTAATAATTGATATGGTGACATTTTCTATGAGAAAACATTTTTTGGAAGGAGTCTCCAGTGTCAGTGCTTTGTAACAGTCAGCGGTAAAGCTGTAACATGAGGTTACATTAGGAGAGATTGGCGAGGGAAGAGTTATAGCCGTTATAATGTAAGCGATAACAGGAAATTGTATCACAAGCGTTAATGGTGTGTGTCTCTGATGTGTGTTTGTGCCTCTCACTCACAGGTGTGTGTCGATGCTGCGGTGAGCTGCTAGGAGTCGAGGTGTGTGGAGCTCAGGTCATGGTGCCACATCACACACGGTCGTCTCGTTTCCACAGCGCGGCCGGCCTGCTGCTGCTGCTCGGACTCGCTGCACATATACGGGGAGACAGTGAGTACCACAAACTACCACACACACACGCACACAATTCACACTAACACAGACACACAAGCATAGCAACACAGACAGTCTCCTATGCACAAACAGATTCGTCTTGTTGTGTGTGTCTCCATGGAGAGAGCATTAGTGTGTGTTAGTGTGCTGAAGAATGACAATCTCCTGCTGCTGGCAAAACAAACTCAAATAACAGCCCTTGTGTTTGAGCAGTGTGTTGTCTCTCAGCGACACTGCAGAAACCCATTTACTACACACAAAGGCACACACTGTTTAGTATGGAAATGTGTTCAGCAATCAATGAGTGTGTAAGACAGAGAGAGTGGTGCACTGGAAAAATCTCAATAACCCTGCTTACATGTTTACACACAGCCTAATAATGTGATAATCATCTGACTGATAGTGCAATCAGAATAAACACCTTTGTACACACACCTAAACCCACTGAGGTCAATCTGCATAACCTTTCTTATCTCAAGAGGTGTGTAATCATTTTAATAATGCTTTACCTGGAGGAATCTATAAGTCTAAATATTTTTACCCGACATGGTGGCTTCACAATACTGTGGTGCAGAAACAAGTTAACATTTCAAAACAGAATCAATCAGGATGCACTTGTTACTTGTTACAGGAGTCACACGTTAAATGCCACTATAACATTTGAATAGACAGTGTCCAGGTTTACAGTGAATATACTGTCTCCAGAGCTTATACAAATAGTTTGGTTTGGATTGATTTAAATCTTTGCATGTAAACATACCTAGTGAGGCAGATGAATTCTATGGCGAAACCAGTATGGAAGTGTTATAAGCAATACCACTTGTAAGAAAATCCTTACAACTAAGGATTTAAAGAAAAAAATAAAAGGGAAACTGTTTCCCTTAACTGAAACGTAGTCAATCCATCTCCGTCTTGCTTCTTTAGTTCTGCAGTTTAGCTTCCAGGATAATGTAGCTAACAATAAAGTAAGCCTAAAGCCACCAGTATAGCATGAGATTGATTTCAACTGATTGCTCATTTTGTCATTAAGCATGGTACATTACAGGCACACCCCTGCAGTTCACTGCTAAATCTGGTAAATTACAACTTAAAATCTTGTTTAGCATTCGGCCCTTAGTAACTATCAATATATTACCCTATCTTTGTTTTAATTACCTAGAAAAACTAGTAGTTGTCTTTACTTGAGCACATTTCTATTATTTTGGGTAAATTTGGTAACTCATGGTTAAAGTTTGGTACAAATTAGCCTTATGCAAAATGACAGGGAAAAAAATTGAAAAGTGACATTATTAGTAGCTAATTAGCAGATAAACATATTAACTTTCTTTTACTTTTCTTAAAGAAAAATCTTTTCAAACCCAAAGTCCATGTCCTAAATATATCAACTAGTTTTATATTAAACATGGTGCTGATAACTTTTATCTTTCATGCTACGTCTGCTAGTTTGTGGGGGAAAAATAGCCTCTTGATAAAAACAACACTTAAATTAATGAAAATGAAAATATCAAAAGCAACATCATTAGTACCCATTAGCAATTTAGTATGCTAACATTAAGAAAATAAATTTAAAAAAAAATTGGCAATTTCCAAAGAATTTTCAATTACAATTACATGAGCTAGTAATTCTGCTTAAACTCTAATTTTAATGTTCAGCCCAATGCATTATGCCTCATTATATGGTGATCTAAAGCTACTAAATTGCAAACAGTTTAGTCTCAAATTAGCACCATGCTTAATTGTGCTAATGAAATCTGTGACGGTATTAGAAGTAGAAGACAGTTATTTAGGATGCTGACTTTCTTTTTAGCCTCTGGGAAAGAGAAACCCAAAGATGCAATTCAGAGCTCCTTCATACAGCAGTTTAGGTAATAAAAACATAAACTGATAGTTTTGTGTCGGGTCAGTGGTAGCTGACAGTGGTAGCTATAATAAAGATGATGACAGCTTGTGTTATCGTGTCCCTGACCTGTGATCATAGGACAGCATGTCTGAATCAGCAAGCACACGTCACCGCAGCGGCTTTTTATAGCACCTTAAATTGTTACACATTAATAATTCACCAAAAAGCCTGCAGTCACAAACTAACATTCTGTGTGTATGGTGAAACAGTGTGTGAACATAGCTCTGTTCTTCCCTGACTTCTTCTCATTCACTTTAATTCACCCCCCCCTCCTTTCTTTCTCTCTCACCTCTTTCTTCAGCATGACAGAACATTGCCAATATAGCAGAAATACAGTGACACTATTAGCAAGCAATATCAAAAATAACAATATTGATATCAGTAGTAACACCAGTATTACAGACTAATAATGGTAAGGGTGATCGCTAGTAAGTACTAGTACTAGTAAGAACAGTAACAATATTAATAATACAATAATAATAATAATAATAATAATAATAATAATAATAATAATAATCACAATACTGGAACATCTACGGTCAATACTGAAAACCCATGAATCTAGGAAAATGACTACAAATAATAAAACAGGCAAAATCATAACATACAAGCATACGTGCATACTTATTAGCTGCTTTAGACATGTAACTCTAAACATATATTGTAAGAGGGATGGATGATGAACATCTGAGTCCAACATGACCTCCCTAAGAGCCTTCTAGGTTCTAGGGAACCCCTAACACACACACACACACACACATATGCATGTGTATTGCTCTCCTTTATTCCATCAGTTCCAATATGGTCTAAGTAAAGATTAATTCCTGACAGCAGACCTAAATGGATAAAGGAGCTAACAGTGTCAGTATAAGTACATTAGTGTATTGCTAACCCCTTTGTGTGTGTGTGTGTGTGTGTGACATTATTTGGTTTCCAGAGGATCTAATAAAGTCCAGTGGGCACATGGTGAGGTATGAGGGGTTTGAGACAGGGCTGATCTGAAGTGTCTCAGTGCATCAAAGTGCAATTTACAGGGATGGAAATGGATTGTCTTAATGAAATGCAGTGCACAGAAAGCCTTACAGCTCTCTCTCTCTCTCTAGCACACACACACACACGTCTTATCAGCAAGAAGGCTGCAATTACCATGTTAGCTATATCTGGTTTGTTTGAATTTTGGCTGTGTGTGTGTGTGTGTGTGTGTGTGTGCGCTAGCCACTGCAATCTAATTAGCAGATCACATTGTTGCATTTGTTAGCACATTTACATTTCACAAGCTTTCAGAGGAAGGAACCAATCTAATTTAAGGAGCTTAACTGATTTAAGTGTAGGTAGATGATTAGCTGACTGTCTCAAAGTGTGAAAACACACAAATGAGAAGTAAAAACATCATTCAATGATAAAAGCGTAGAGGGGCTATAATAGCTTTTATGTAGTTGTAGAAGATATATACACTATTGGGCAAATAAAAATGGGCCAAGCCCAAAATGGCAAATATTAAGCTTTTAATGGTCTTAACAACAAATCATTGGTCAGAAAATTAGCAAGAATTAAACAAATGCACCCCGAGAGCTCCTGTGCCACCATTTTCTCATTTACTTTTGTTGCAGCAACCTATTTGGGGAAAAGCTCGAATCAGGGAAATTCACTTATATAGTCTTTTTGTACGCAAAGGTAAAATCATAATGATTAAACTGTTTGATGTAAAATTCAAACTAACACATGTCTGTGTGTACAAAATTTTCTATTTTCATGACCAATGATTTGTTGTTAAGACCATTAAAAGCTTAATATTTTGCCATTTTTTCTTCAATTAGAACTACAAATTTATATATAGTATTTTATACATATATCTTATATATGTAGTAGAAGTAGTAGTAGTGTTTCAATACCAATTTTTGTGCATTATTTATAATTATTTGCTTATTTATAAACATATGCTTTGTTACTATGTTACTAAATAATATTTTATGTTATTTTCATTTTATTACCACTGCTCTTGGCATTATATGCTGTTATTACCACATTATAATCAGTGTCAGGTATTATTCATTGTTATTGTGGCAGCACATTTAAAACAGCAACAACATCACAGCACATTAAAATAAAAATAGAGAGCGATGACAAGAGGGAGAGAAAAGTAGAAAGAGGGAGGTGAAGAAGGAGATGAAGAGACAAAGAGACAGATGAGAGAGAGGAAGAGATAGAAAGAGAAAATTATTATGGGATTATTGTGCTGGATGCAGCAAAGTCAGTAGAACTATCAACAAACTGAAAGACAGAGAAACCGTAAATATATAGATTCAAACTCAGTATTAAACCTTGATTTCACACATGCACGCACGCACACATACACACAGAGCTCATTATATTTTTGTTCCTCTTTCTACACATAATCTCCTGACACACACACACCTGCTGTACAGAAACACTACACTGTTAATGTGAGGTTAGCCTGAATTCATAAAAATTTCTCTCATATTAAGTAAAATCTGGCAGTTGGTACACTCTTTTAGGACTTGTGAGTTTCTTGTTGTATTGTAATGCTAACACAAAATGTAGTTTCTGGCCAAGTGGCAGGTTTAGTATAAATATAAATAGTTGATTTGAAATCTGATATTGAAAAAAAATTGCATTGATGTAAATCTTTGCATAGAAACATAGCCACTGACTCATTAATGCACTTCACTATGTGTTACCATTCCTACTGCTTTCAGTTATTAAGAACACACTGCATGGACATAATACATTAGTAAAGAGTAATGGAAGATTGTTGGAGAAATACAGCTCTTGATAGTGTGCTCAGACTTTTGGATCTCATGCCATGGCAGAAATGTAACGTGTAAGGAGATAACCTTAGAGAGCATATGTAACATCTGTCTGAAGTCTCTGATGCTGCAGTTTATTGAAGAGCAGGCAGTGCTGACCTTTATGTGATGGACTGAATAGATTTGCCTTTGTTTTTGTACTCTGTATGATTGACAAAGCTATGGGAAAAAAATATACTATATACTATATTTTAACTATGATTAAAATGATACCATGCAAATCTTGACACATGATCAAGTGTCTGATCTATGAAAGATATATTTAAAGCAGCCAGTGCGAGTGAGACCACATTTCCTTCACTTCCTTCACATTGACAGACATCAATGCCACACCCACTTCACTGGGACTGACTGGCAAAGAGGACACACCCACTTCACTGAGACTGACAGGCACATAGGACACACCCACTTCACTGAGACTGACAGGCACATAGGACACACCTACTTCACTGGGACCAACAGGCACAAAGGACACACCCACTTCACTGGGACTGACAGACACATAGGACACACCCACTTCACTGGGACTGACAGACACATAGGACACACCCACTTCACTGGGACTGACAGACACATAGGACACAC
>CM075004.1:16273000-16299502 GCA_037576675.1 Pangasius sanitwongsei | reverse complement strand
TATATATATATATATATATATATAGTACAGATAGATAGACAGATAGATATTTAAAATGAATAACCCATTTAGCCTAATTTGTGGCTAAGCAAGTTGGTTAATAAATACTGATCTGTCTTTATATCTCAGGTCCATTAGAGTTGCAATTGTTCTGCCTCTACGGTTCAAATTCTTTTTTTTTTTTTTACCCCATCTAGCCTAGGTGCTTTTAATTATCCTTATCCCTTGGTCAGCATCACTTTCTTTAACAAGTAGGAGACAGACCAAGAGCTAATCTCATGGGTTAACTCCTCAAACAGCTCTAGAACAGTGAGCAGGCCCTATTGATTTGCAGTTAAAGTGGCTGGCAGATCATGATCTGCCACGTAAGCACACACTGGCCATTTTTGCTCATGCCAGCTTTCTTTCATTTGTGAGTATGCTAGTGGAGATTGTTTAAAATGACCCACAGTTTTCCACCCACTAGCCAGAGCATTATCAACGGTGTGTTGCAACAACAGACCTTCGTGCACAGCAAGGTTTAGCGAGTGCACGACACAGGCTAAACTAGGTAGTCCTAAATCCTTCATGGTCTTGAGTAAATTCTTGCCATTGCCTCACAAAACTGCACAGACATGGTTCTTCAGAATGTTCCATTCTTTAAGCATTTCTTTAAAAGCTGCCACAGTTGCTTCTGCAGTATATGATCCATGAAATGGTTTTGGCTTGCAATACTGTGCTTTTCAAAAACTTGTATCCACCCATGTAGCAGTCAAGCTTAATAGTGTCATCAGACACACATCCAAACTCCAAATGTCTGCAGTGAAACAAACTGCAGAGACATCTTTCAAGCTCTCCTTTATTTGCTCAGACACTTGCCTGTACAGCTGAGGCAGAGCTACAGCCTATACATGTTGTGTCCTGGCTCTAAACGTTCATAGAGTCAGTGAAAACTCAAATTACCAACAACTGAAAAGGACTGATCATCCAGTGAGATTTATTATTTAATCAATTCCTCCATTATTGTTGGCACTGTCAACATTTTGTTTTTGAAATGGCTCTTCTAATGTTTGTTGCTGACTTTTACTTTGCTTTCTTGTTCTTCCTTGGATGAAATCACTGTGCTTTTTGGCATGGTGTATATTTAAATGTTTTAATAAAGTCCTTGCTGCTCTTGCCCCTCTTGAAAGATTTGCATTATATACTTTGTAATTGGCATTTTTACTTCTGTTTGTCTGAAGTGTGAAGTAATTCCAGGTCTCTGACATGTTACTAACTTCTATGACGTATTATCTGGTGTCAGAAATCAGAGTCAGAAATTATATCAGATATGTTCTGCTGCTACATGAGTGTCAATATTGTTGTGGTATTAGTTTCGGTGCAACACTGCTTGTAACACTAGATCTACTAGATATAGACAGTTTTTCATAATCTTGGTAACAGTGCTGGAGAAGTGTATTTAGTGATTCTAGATGTACTGGATTATGCTAGATTGTACAGGGCATCCTGGACTGCACTTCATAGAACTGTATGTAAAACTGTATTTAATACTACTGGAGATCGTGGACTGTGATGAATAGTACTAGAAGTTCTGAACCTTACGTAATAGTACTGGACAGCATTTAATAGAACTGAACATCCTGAACTTGACTTAATTTTATTGGAAACCATGGAATGAGCTTAATAGTACTGGATGTTCTGAACCTTACTCAGTAGAACTGAATATCCTGGACTCTACTTAATAATACTAGATATCCTGAAATTTACTTGAATAGAACTGGATGCCCTGGAGCATATTTGATAGTACTGGACATCCAAGACTATACTTGATACACTGTATGGCCAAAAGTATGTGGACACCTGATCACACCCAAATGAGGGTCTTCCCCAAACTTCTGCCACAAATTTGAAAACACACAATTGTCTAGAATGTTCGTAGCATTAAGATTTCCTTTCACTTGAAGTAAATGGCACAGCCCAAACCTGTTCCAGTATGACAGTGCCCGTATGCACAAAGCGAGGTCTATAAAGACATGGTTTGCCAAGGTTGGAGTGGAAGAACTCAAGTAGCCTACACAGAGACCTGACCTCAACCCCAATGAACACCTTTGAGATGAATTGGAAAACCAACTTTATGCCAGGCCTACTTGCCAGACATCAATATGCAGTCTCTGGTGCTACACTACACTTTCCCAGAATCTATGGGAAAGTGTAGTACTGATCGTTTAAGACTATACTTGATAGTACTGGACTGTATTTAATGGAACTTGTCATACTGATTCATACATAATAGTATTAGGCTGTATTTAATAGAACAAGACTTACTGCAGCATACTGAATATTACCATTGGGCCCTATGTTACTAGATCGATCAAGTACTAGATGTCCTGAACTCATTATTGCTGAACGTACTAAAGATGTACTGTATACCTGGATGTACTGACGCTAATGCGTCATGAAAAACAAGATTGAGGGCAAGACCAAAATAAAATAATGTCATTCTATTCAGTACTAGTGTATAGTGTTATCCTGCATTCATACTCCTTTTAAAGATAAGGCATGTTTAAGCATTTACACTTGACATTAATGTGTTTATGGCTAAGTAATGATGACTTTGATAAAGAATTTAAGTGCTGTTTTGGGAGCCTCCAACCCCAAATCGCAAATTTCCCTTAAAAATATGCCATTAGAGTACACGTCACACTTGATGCCTCCAGCCCCAAATCGCAGATTTCCAACAAAAATTCTCCATCAGAGTACACGTCACACTTGATTTCATTTAGTGCTAAAATATAAGCATGTGTTTGGAAGCTATGTATGGAGATTAAGGATCCAGACAATAAAAGTCATGAGGAGGATTCATATCAGCGAGCATGTTGCTTTTGATAGTGACAGTTCCAACCACAACATTATGCACAACATTCAAACATGTTATTAAAAAGAGGTCAAAGGAAAGGATGAATCAGTGTGTTCCTAACAGCTAGAGGTCAAAGGAAAGGATGAATCAGTGTGTTCCTAACAGCTAGAGGTCAAAGGAAAGGATGAATCAGTGTGTTCCCAACAGCTAGAGGTCAAAGGAAAGGATGAATCAGTGTGTTCCCAACAGCTACTGTTCTGTTTAATATTTTGAAGAGGTGAAAAAAGATGACATTATCATTGGCTCTTTAGCCAAACACAACCAGTCATGGGGGGACTGGAACACACACTTGCTATGGCATTATTCCAGACATTATGTTTCCATATTCGTTTATCATATTTTGTCTTTATCCGTTCAGGTTTTCTTATGTGTAGATAGGCGAATTGAAAAGCAGTAGTGAAAAAAGCTGCTGAGAATAATGATTGTCTGGCTTTGTTCTGCCCCACAGACTGGGCCATTAGAAAACCACTGGTTCCTCACATCCTCACATTCCTCACATCTTCTGTCATCCAAAAACAAAAAAGTACTGTGTCTATGTAGTGTGAAAGTGAAATATAAGAGATTGTTATGTTCTGATATGCACCAGTTTACCAGGGAAGGGGGCAGGAGTGTGTAGGACTGGGGGCATTTTCTAATTTGCATATTCACAGAATCCAGATTTCTTTATTAAGGGTAAAAGTGTAGGCGCTTCTGTGCTTTTGTTGTCTAATGACTAATATTTAATGATGGTGGTATTTCCTCAGTTCACATTTGTATCGTTCTTAGAAGCGTCAGCTCATTAATTCTAGCTCTCTATTAGGAGACTATTTAGATATCATTTAGGCTTATGTGTGTTTAAACAAAATGTGATCACACAGATTCTTTTTTAAATTTTAAATAGCTCAATCTCATTGGCTGTTCTTTAGGGGTGGTACTTAGCTTTACAGGTTGAGCAGCCTGTTTTGTTTCTGAGATAGAGACAGCAGGAGTGTGTGTGTGTGATATACAGGTTAGCAGAATTCATCACACTTCTCCTAACTTTAATACAGGAGGAGTGTACTAGCCATATTTAGAGGTGAAGGTTTTGTGTTGTTAGTGTGTGAGATATAACAGTCATATATGTTGAGTAGAGTGCAGTGTGAAGCTGTGTCACTGGGCTGATGATAGCTCTGTGAGCGGTTATGCAAGACATCAATCTGCTGCTGTTTGTTGTTCTTCAGCACTATAATGGAACAGCTACAGTATAATGAGGTGATAATAAGATTGTGTGCTTAGCTATGAGTCATTCTGTGTGTGTGTGTGTGTGTGTGTGCGCGGGTGTGTGTGTGTCATAAGTGGTTGTCCATGACATCATTACTGCACAGTGTCATAGAGAGAAAGCGGTAGCGAGAGAGAGACAGAGAATGAGGGAGGGGGTGTGGGGGTGATCTAGAAAATAGTGAGAGGCAGGCACTATAGCTAAAGAGAAAGAAAGAAATGGGAGGAAAAGTAAGAAAAATGCACATATGGGGAGAGAGAGAGAGAGAGAGAGAGAGTTAAGTAGTTTCTTAATATCCTCTGTGGAAGCAGGTGTGTATTATGCATGCTCGTTCAGACACAGAGGTAAACAGTGCAGGAAGTGTGTGTGTGTGTGTGTGTGTGTGTGTGTATGTGTGTGCGGACCCATTGCACCATGGCCTGCCTGTCTCGCTGGAGTTTCAGACCTCAGTGCAGATTTGAATTTGAATTTGTTTCTTTGCTATAGCAAGTTTATAAGAGTTCAGGTTTGTAACGTAGAATTAGTGTTTGTCATGTGCTAATGATCAGTGGAACAGTGCAGGTCTGACTAGTAATCCTTATTATAGTGTAGAAACAGTGTTATTACAATGTAGTTACTAGTGAATAGACTGTTACTCCATTCTTAAATATGGACATAAGACAAATTAAGTCATGTATGAATTCCACAACTTGGTGTGCATTCATATTCACAATAGAGCTGAACAGTGACTGCTTTTTCACCGGTCTTTGTTCTGGTAGTATCACTCTTAGGGTGCTTTCACATATGCAGTGTTTAGTCCATCTGAATCAAACCCTGGTGTGTTTTCCTCTTTGGTGCAGTTCGTTTGTGCACTGCAAAGCAGCCAGTTTGAGAGCTTCTGTGCGAGGTGGCCTCAGTCCGGTTGTACCACGGTTAGATTAAGAAAGCCATTCAACCCTGAACTGACCCAACTACAGGGAGTGAAGCAAACATGCCGTGTATTTTGGGAATTGCTAAACTGAGCCGTGAAGTGCAAACTGAGGCAAAGGACAGAGCTGCAGAAATGTGATGTGTTGCAAAAGAGAAAATAAATGCTGGATGCATACACACAATGTTTTAAATTGGTCATTTATCATTATCTAGTAATTTATTGTTCTTCATTTCCCGGGAGATTTGTACGGTTTCAACACTCAATAGGTATGCTCACCTTTCACCTCTATCACAATTTTTCCGCCTAATAAGTGTAAGTGTTTTACGAGTACATTTTCAACCAAACACACCCTTCAGCCTTTTTTATTTTTTTAAATTATTATCAGTGTGAAACTAAACCAAGCCAAGTAGCAAGCAAACAAACAAGCTGATATGTGTGAAAATGTCCTTATTAATTCGAGAGAATTCTTGGAGTTTATAGCATCAAACCAAAACAAACCAAATTAAACTGTCTTTGTAGTTTTCGTACTAAAATTTATTATGAAACATGAAAAAGATACAACACTGTATGCTTAATGCAAAAAAAAAGCCTATTATATTCCAATATGCAAATGCATGGAAGGGCGCAGGAGTGTGTAGGGCTGGGGGTGTTTTTCTCATTTGCATATTCATAGAATCCAGATTTCCGTATTAAGTTTAAATGTGGAGGTGCTTCTGTCCATTCTTCTGTTCTCTAATGACTTATACCTACGCTTAGATGCATTAGCATGTGTCTTTAAGACTACCAGTCAAATGAAAAAGCTTCAGCCTGAGAGGATGCTGCTGTTTCCTCAGTTCACATTTGTATCATCCTTAAACGTGTCATTAATGTTCATTAATGCTACAGTGTTCATGTCATTTATTCTTTCGCCTTTTTTCTCTTGACAACAGCCAAGTGAAAATATTATTGAAAATGTAACCTTCTTTAGCTTCTTAAACTTGATATGAAGAACATTTTTATGTCAGTCAGGCCCTACTTAATAGTCTACAGATGTTTGTATTTGACTATAGTTTAATAACCCCTCTCTCTCTCTCTCTCTCTCTCTCTCTCTCTCTCTCCCTCTGTGTGTGATTAAGGCATGCCCAGCTTCATTAAGTCTCCAGAGGATCAGACTGGCATTTCTGGAGGCGTTGCATCTTTCGTGTGCCAGGCAGTTGGCGAACCCAAACCACGTATCACATGGATGAAGAAGGGCAAGAAAGTCAGCTCACAGCGCTTTGAGGTGTGTGTGTGTGTGTGTTATAAAGATGCAGCAGTTAAACTATATGTATGGTATATTATACTGATACATCTATGAAAATATAGTATTGACAGTGACATGAGACATCTTAACCTGCGGTTTAGAATAATGCTGCTGGAAATGTTTGTGTATATTCAGCCACTATACTGTATTATTAAATCTCTGAATAGCATTGCTGAAGGAAACAACATTAAAGCTGTCAGGCATTCATTTGGTTACCAAGCATGCAACAAAAATAATATTCATCCATGAGCTCGGTACTGCTATAGATATTTCTGTTGAATATGTTTGGATAGAAAACACAAAACATAAAAAAGTTACAATACAGGAGCACTGTTGTTAATATTCTGTATCCAGACTATTTTTGAAGACGAATTTGTGCCTGGATGAAAGCTGATCATCTGCACAGTTTAATAAGACTTTCTGCTGCAATAATTTGACAGAGTCGTTCAAGAAAATAGTGATTCAGAGACAAAATGAGTTTTAATTCTTCAAGGAGGCTTTGCATTGTTAATGTTAGAGTGAACTATGAGCTGTGTGATCAGTGTGAGGGACAGCACTAACAGTGGCGCATACTAACATTTCATTTCAGTTTTTACTTTCCTCTCTTTCAGTTAAGACCGGCATTGTGTTGTTAGTTGTTCCAAACTGATAGACAGGTGCAGTCTGTGGTGCTTTTAATGGCACGTGTCAGTTTGTAAATTTTGTCACTGCATGCTGCCATAGTGCTTCTCTCTGTTCGCCATTGCTGGGTGCATCTATGATGTTTCAGTGAATTTGGTTATCAGGTAAATCAAGTAAACTGTATAAAACCAGGTATAAAATTTAGGAAATTATTTAGGAAAGTAAACAATCTGATCAACATATGGTGTTTGCTATTTCGTATTTTTTAATGTCACATGTATCTAAGCTCACAGTTGCATACAGCTTACAGAATACAGCTTACATAAGTCTGTTTTGCTAAATCGTAATATGCATACACTGTCACTAACAAGCAAGTTAACATGAGGTGGGAATACATCCTTGGATGGGACGGCAGTGCATTTCAGGTCACCATGCGCGCACACACACAGACACACACACAGATATTCAGACCTAGAGGGAATTAGGGTAGCCAATCCACCTACCAGCATGTTTTTGGGAGGACGGAGGAAACTAAAGAACCTGAAGGAAACCCATACAGACACCAGGAGAACTTGCAGAGAAACTCAGAAGACAGTACCCCGAGTTTAGGATCGAACCTGGGGGCCTGAAGCAGTGAGATAGCAGTGCTTTACATGCACACCTGCCATCAGGAGGATCCACAATGTTTGGAAGAGCTTGAGGGCTTCATCAATATGTTTTACATATATCTATCATCATCAAAATGTCGACTAGCGTCCCTGTCACAGTGTTCCCAGAATAACGTTCCCGCATCCAGTGCAACCCTGACCAGGATAAAACAGTTACTGAAGATGAATGAATGAATTAACTAGTGAAAAGAAAATTTATAGACATCTTTAGGATTTCATAACAATGTACACAATCATTATGCTATAAAATCTAAAGAGGCTGCCTGAGGCAGTGTGATACAACCTTGCTATGTATTGAATGCCACTGGAAGGTTAATGGTCTGTGTGTGTGTGTGTGTGTGTGTGTCAGGTGATTGAATTTGATGATGGCTCAGGGTCAGTGTTAAGGATCCAGCCCCTGAGGACGCACCGAGATGAAGCAATCTACGAGTGCACAGCCACTAACAGCATGGGGGAAATTAACACCAGTGCCAAGCTCACTGTCTTGGAAGGTAGTGTGCACTTCATACACTCATTTCTCTAGTGCGCTCTCTCTTACTTTATTGTTGTCACTCTCATTACTTCCTCTCCCTCCCCTCGTTGTGTCTCTTAAGTTCAAGAGGCGTTTATTTTTCATTTCACCTCAATCAAAGTAAACACACTTCTGAGAAAACCTTCAGTGTTAGCAGTGCTGAGGTGGGTTGACTTTTTCCCTATATCTTTTTTCCAAACTCCAAAGCTTATTGTGTTTGCATGTAATCACCAATAAACAGGCAAAACAGTTTGGACTAGAAATGAAAAAAGATCAGTATTTCCACTTAAAATGTTGTGTTTAAATGTAAGGTAAGGGCACAGTGTACTAAATGTAGAGTTGTATGACTTGCTGTTTGGACCACAGCTTCCACCCCAATTATTCCTTTTCATATATAATACCACAATTCTCACCAATGAATCAGATTGCAAAAATATAAGCAGTATGCGCAATCGGATCACAGGTCCCACACAAAATACAAGTGTGACCAAACCAGACTGCAGGTTCCGCCCTAATTAAATTAATGTTTTTTTCGATAATGATTTATCATTCCTGCCACTTGCAAGTGCTTGAACCAATCCCTAATGCTTATCTGTTATTTTCTGAATCCTGATATTAGTATGCTGTCCTAACTGATGATGAAAGTAAAGCTAATGATCTGACCTGCGCAGTTAAAGCTAGAATCAGTGCAGCAATAGAACACTGACTACCACTACTAGGAGTGCAAAAACAAAGTATTACCTATCAGTACTCTGTGTTAGCATTATGAAAGCGCAAAGTTATACACTAGCATGGGGTCTCGTTGTAGACATAAAACACATACACATAAGACGCATACACATAAGTAGACACAACCACTGAAAGACAGATTTGCAGTACCATTTGTGTTTCCTAATTATTTGTAAGTCTAGTATGGTAAAGAGAATAGCTGTGCTTGCTGTTAGCCAGTGCTTTCTTTCACACCCACACAGACACGGGGAGAACATATAAAACTCCACACAGACAGAGACCCGAGTTCAGGAATGAATTAGCGATCCTGGAGCTGTGAGGCCGTCCTTCTGTAGTTTGTCCTTTTGTGTCTTTTTTTTTATTATTTGATTGGACAGTATATGCTTAGTCTGTTTACCCCTGGTTTCACCTCCAAAGGCATTTTCAAAAATGAATGAATGGCAGAGTAATCCACCTTGTTCTTCTTTAGTACATTTGTTATGCCAGTTAATGTGTTTTGCATGTGTCTGTGCAGTGGGCTCAAATTAATTAGCACCAGTCTAACAGCCTAAAATTAACCCCAAGTAATACAAAATCTAGGGGACGCTTCACTATGGACACAGAAAGGCTGTGTGGATCTACAGACTGGGCTAGAAAGATATCAGCCCCAGCCTCTACTTCACATATTATTTCCACAAAAGTAAAATAATAATAATAATAATAATAATAATAATAATAATAATAATAACTTCCAGCATTTGTTAACAGGAAATAAGATGGTGCGGATGCCAAAAAAAAAGTTAACCTTACTTAGCCCTGCTTGCTCACCTGGACGTACTGCCCACACACATCATTACCTAGCAACATTTATGCAATATTTTTACACCTAGAACTTCATCACATGATTTGATTTATTTGATTACTGATTGACCAAGGGCAGCACTTTGAAGACAGGTGTATAATTGCTAAAGTGAAGCAGAACGAGTGATTTCTGGTTGCTAAGTGACATCATGCTGCATGTTTATCATCACACACACACGCTGGTGATAAACCAGTATATTCTGAGCTCATTTAAAAGTGCAACATTTTAGATGAGTGAGTGTGTAATGTCCCCCCTCAGGACTTTAGCCATTAGGAGGAGTGACCAAGTCAACTAATACCCTACTAGGCCACTGACAAAGTGCTAATCGTGCTCATACACACCCTGGAGGCTGAGTGCTTTATGAGTTTTAAATGGTGATCATGACTGCAGTAGCATTCACAGCTGTTTATGTGTATGTGTGTGCATGTGTGTATGTGTGGAGTATTTGAATTTTTTACAAGTAGTCCATATGTCTGTTTACACTAACAACATTACAGCTTTATGTTTACACACACATACACACACACACATCTTAGGTCTGAATTCCAGTGGTTGGCAGAACCCCATTTCCTGATGAGCTCAGTAGGAGGTTTGCAAAATATTAATTAGTCATTAGTCAGACATCTCTCTCTTTCTCTCTCTCACTCTCTCTCTCTGAAGGGGGGCATCTCTTCCCACATTAAACACAAACAAAAATTATGCACAAATTGTTTAATGTACACATTTTCAATATGTACTTTTATTGTGCATCTTTTAGTGTGCATAATAAATAAAGTGTAATGTGTGCACATTGTTACTGTACACTGTTTACTATGCACATTTTAAGTACACATTTTCATTTTATAGGTGTTTTTAATGCATTTTTACAGTGCGTATTTTTTAAGTATGCGTTTTTTTAACTAAGCAGCTTTCAATGTGTAGTTTATTGTCCACTTTTTAATATGCAATTTAATTCCATTTTTTTATATTTAAATATTCTTTGTGTATTGATTTCTAATTAAAGACAAGAAGAACCAAACTATGCAGTCCTCAAAATGTTACACTGCATACTACACTGTTTTTCTGCAGCACATAAACACTCTCACAAGATTTATCTCTCCTAGAAATGTAGAGGTTGAAGGACACACACTGTGTGTGTGGAGAGGACACTACAGAATGATTCTGAATGATTCAATCTGAGCGAGCCGATCTCAACCCGGGAAAGGACTTTTAGCCAGTAAGAGCACGCTGTGCTGGAGGTGTGTTAGTGAAGAGTGATGGAGTCATGATGAGTGACACAGTAAGGGCGGTAGCGGGTAGTGCACTCAGACCATCTCACTCGGCTGTAGATTAGTAGAGCACTACTGCAGTGTGTTTACTCTGTAAAGCTCCTGAGTGATATTTATGGCTCCAGTATCTGCTCAGTTCATACACAGCTTGTGTACTCACACACCAGAATGCAGATTCAACATGTTTACCTGCTGACATCTCTGCCTGGCATGTGTGTGTGTGTGTGTGTGTGTGTGTGTGTGTGTGTGTGCGTGCGTGTGTGTGTGCGTGCGTGTGTGTGTGTGGGCTGTAGGAACATACCAGAACATACCTTTTAATTAACCCAAACACTGGGTTCAATAAACACAACATCAGAGCTGTAAAGACAGGGAAGAAGAAATAGGTTTATAACTTCACATTACGTTGCTGTCCTCAACAACATTCTTGGCGAACTTTCATTCATCTTCAGCAGCTGCTTTATCCTGGCTTGGGTAGCGATGGATCTGGAACCTGTCCCGGGAACACTGGGGAAATTCACTCCGGACTATGCACGCACACATATTCACACCTAGGGGCAAATTAGTGAAGCCAGTCTGCCTATGTGTGTGGTTTGGACAGCAGCAGGTAACCAGAGAACCTGGAGGAAACCTACATGGACATGGTGAGAACATGCAAAACTCCAATAGAACTCAGGATCGAACCCAGGAGCTGTGAGACTGCAACAGCAATGTGTTGTTCATTTGTCACTCATAAAACACTATAAACCATGAAATACTCCGTCCTTTGATGTAGTTATAGGAATTTATGTTTTGCAATAAGTGTCTGAAAAGCACAGACCTATTAGACCTAAGGTTTTACCACTTTACTCAGTTCTTTTTGTCGTGGGCATTTTAAGTATGGCAATTGTAGACATTATAATTAAAAGCAAAATAATAAATTATATAAAACTTAAAAAAGCTTACAAATAAAACTAGAGATTAATCAAGTGATTAGCAAAGCCATCTTTGCTATCCAAAGTGTTAAGTCAGCCTTGTTTATAGCACACCTGTTTACGACATGCATGGTGGGTTTTGATGTCAGGTTAGTGATTATACAGATACAGATTACACATCATGTAAAGTATTTATAGCTGCTCATTAGATGAATTTGCCTAATGGACCTGTTTGTAGAAAGAGGGACATTCTGAAAATGGAACGCACATTTTAGCATGCTTCATTTTAAAGTTTTATAGCTCTTTAAAGATTACAAATGTCCATGGAATTTGGACTAGTAATCTGAGACAGCTTACTTTTTTATTACTTTTTTTTGGTAATATCGTCATTTATATTGGTGTGACATAACAAATTTGATAAAGCTAGTTCGAATGTTCTTATCACAGACAAATAGGCAGGCAAATCAGGAATAAAACATGATCTCGTGTGGTGTTATAGGAAAATAATCGATGCCCGAGTGGTGTGATGTGGCTGGTAAAGTTCATCATTTTATTATAGCAGCACATCCAGAACTGTTTTATTCTTTTATACCACAGCAATTTGCTAATGATTACAGTTAAGTCATACTGTTTAAGTGTTTATAGTTCCATTTAATTTAGCTCTATCCTGAATACTCTGTCGTGAAGGAAAAACTTACTGGCTGTTACAAAGAGCTGACACTTGAGACTCCTTCTATATGTTAAATAAGCGTCTTCTTTCAGAAAGCTTCTTCCATGTAAACCATTATGCAATTTTTTATTTTGTTAAGAAGAGTTTCTAATGCATTTATTATTCGGCTTGGATTATGTGTGTTGTTATTATTAAAATGATAACATATTAAGACAAGAGCATGAATATAAAGTTGTGCTTTGCCCTGCAGACAGTACTACTTTCAGAGCTGCTGTTATAGGAAATTAATCAACACCCTCTGAATAATCAGATTTGAAATTTCAACAGTACTGTGGTCTAAACAGAAATAACGGCTGTGTTAAAATCTCTTTGGAAGAAACATTACAGGATGTTGTCCAAGTTGACATGTAAGTGTGTGCTTTCAGGGCTTAGGGCTTGAGTACAGGTGGATTGCAGGATTGCATCGCATGGATTCTCATGTGAGACAGATACTTCATGCTGATGACAGCGTGTTCTGTAAGGGCACTCTTACACTGAGCTGTTTAAGCACAGTTAACCCTTCGCTGGGAATTTGGGAATTTGGGGAATATAGGAATATGCTGGAATGACCTGGGCAGATCTGAGTGTGAATGTGTGGAGAGCAGAGTAAGAACATCACACACAGGAGTCTGTTTATGTGTGTTTATATGAATTGTATATCTGCATAAAAGAAAACCTGGATCTAAAAAGCTAATGAGAAGTCATATGATGATGGTTGTAATTGGCTGACTAGTGACATGTTTTTATCCCTTTATGGTGACCAAAGGTCTCCGTAATGATGAGATTATGAGACAATTTTGACAATGTGAGGACATTCAGCCAATCCTATTAAAGGGAAATTACTTTTTTTTTTAAATCACAGCTTTTTTCAAAAACAAACAAAAACAAAAAAAAAAAGCAACATCCCCAAAGATGATTTCCTCATGGTCACTGAGGTTAAGGTTAGAATTATGTGTAGGTGTAGCATCATTTATCTACAGTAATATGACAGGTCATGGAAATTCCCCACAAAGCTAGAATTACAAGCATAATGCCTGGAGTAAGTCTTTATATAGTGTTCCCTCACCTGTATGCATGCTTGTGTATGTGAAGTGTGTGAATCTGTCAAGCTTTTTTGTTTCTAAGAGATGTCTCGCTGTCTCTTCCTGTGTGTGTGTGTGTGTGTGTTTGTGTGTGTTTATGTTGTTACCTGGTTACAGATGCAGAGATTGTGTTACTTGAATGAGCACACAGTGCTGTAGGCGTCTCTCACTCCCTCACACTGAGCTGCTCCAGTGCTCCACAGCAGGAGTCTGTCTGTCTCTTCATACACACGCACACACACACACACATACACACACACAGTACTTCCTTTCCTTTTCCTCTCAGTGTCTCTCTCTCCTTCCTTCTATCTATCTTTTGCTACAGTTCTGACATTAATACTTCTGTTAAGTTTGCAAAATATCTGTCCATTCTGTAAGTCCATTCTTACTAAGAAGTCATTACATAAGGAATAAATCATGGCGAGGCATGCTGTTATAGGAAAATTAATCAACAGTTACCACCTCAAAGTATTATTATTACTATTATTATTATTATTAACATTTTCCAGTAACAGCATGTTCCTAAAATGCTACATTTTTCTTATACTACAGCAATCTGTCGATGATTACAATTTTTTTACATTTATTTATTATCCATTTATAGTTACGTTTAATGTTGTGGAGCATCCATGAAACAAGTTAGTTCCTGTCATCACTTATGTTATAGCAACTATAAACAGTTGTTCCCTCACAAGCCTCAGTTTTTTTTCCTTTCTTGAAGTAAAAATGCCAAATAAAAGCAGCCTGATATAAAAATATTTATTAACATTTTCAAATCTGTTTATGTGGAGCAACCACCATACAAGTCTATGTGTAAGTTGTCTCTATAGAAACAATAACATATAGTAACTAAAACAGGAGTATTACCTGCACTTAGTCAGAGCCATGCTGATATAGAAAATTAATCAACATACTTCAGTAGCACTGTAGTATAAGTAGCTATGTTGTTTATAATGTGTTTATAACTCATTTTTATCTGCTAGAAAAATGTTAGTGGTAGCTAAAGGATATTTAGTGTTAGATTCTCAGCAGGCTAACAGTATTGTTAGTGTATTGTTAGGTGGTAAAGTACAAATGACCTCAGTGATTTTGTTTTCAAATGTAAGTGAACTTTCTAGTTCTTTTATCATTCATAAGACGCTCTAATGGTGTCAGTAACGTCTTCAGAATCCAGAGCCCAGCTGTGTAATTTTGAGTTTTGGGTAATGCTCTTCAACATGGCCGCTTAAAGAAACAGAGCTAAAATGAAATTACACTATCTTCAGCTCTCTCAGTCTCACACACGCGCACACATGCATTGTGTGGTGTTGTGTAGTATTGTGTTGCGCTGTGTTTTGTGTAATATTGTGTTGTCATGTGTTGCACTGTGTTGTATAGAGTTGTGTTGTATAGTGTACTATTGTGTTGCATTGTGTATTGCTGTGTTGTGTTGTTATGTAGCATTGTGTTGTGTGTTGTTGTGTTGTGTTGAGGTTTTGCCAGTAATGCACTGGGGTGTAAGAGAAAGTAGTGGTGTTTTTCAATCACTTATCACAGTAAGAATGTAAGCATATTTAAACCTGTCTTATGAATCTCAGAAGACTTGCACAGAAAACGTGTTTGACTAAAGAGCTATAAGTCTAATGTAGCTAACATTATAGAAATCAATCTCATTGACATAGAAGTCCCAATCCCATTGACATAACCATTTGCGCTTTATGAGGAATGAAGGTTGTTTACTAAGTGATTGCAGATGTGCTGCCAGAAATGATGCATGTGTGTGTGTATGTTCATATACGTGTGTGAGTGTGAGTTAGGGTTTTGGCAGGATTCTAGCTACAATCAACCATCATAACATGTCTTTTTATCTTCTACTAAACAGGCCTCTTTATCACACACACACACACACAAACACACACACACACACACACACACACAAAACCCTTGCAGGTATCCTGGAATCTGATAAAGAAGAAATTAAAGCAGTGATATATTTTTTTAATTACAACAACTTGTTTAGCAAATGTCCTTCTTTTAAGTGTTGCCATGACATTGGAGAGTGTGTGCTCATTGTCTGTCTTTCTCTCTGTCCGTCTCTGTGTCCTTCTGTCCACACATTTTGTCTTGTGCTCTCTATCTGTTGTTCTATCATTTTGTTTTGCTCTCCCTCTTATGATCCAAATTGTTAGTAAATGAAGCTTAATGTACTGTATACAAGTACATTCAATATAAAAGTAATATAAAAGAGTGCAAATGAAATTTTAATTACATGAAGTGTTTTGTCCAATGGAAAAATCGGGTAAGTGCACCAGGAAGAAAAGTTTTTTTTTTAAAAAAACATTTCAATTATATTTATATAATTCTTTTTTTTTTAAAAATACATATTTATATATTTATATATTTATGTATTTATATTTATATATTTATATACAAAGCAGCTTTACAGAAATTCAAGTGTAAATTTAGATCACTACTGAGCAAGCCAGAGGCCAAAGTGTCCAGGAGAAACTCCATGAGATGATATGAGTTATAAACATTGAGAGAAACCAGACCCAAAAGGGACCTCATCCTCTTCTGGGACATACCGGATAGTGAGATTATAAATTATTACTCCTCCACAGCTGTACAATGTAAAGTCAGACAGCACTGAGTGTGTTGAACAGATCTTCAGTATGAGCATCAGAGTCACATAAGATTACATAAGATGTTTTTAGCTTCAAATCACCAGCATCAAGGTGAAGTAACTTACAAGGAAAAGCTTATATTAATATATTATATGGAATTACTTAAAATATGCTAGATGGCCAAAAGTTTGTAAATAAACATGTTCCAGCATAACAGTGTGCCTGTGCACAAAGCGAGGGCCATAAAGACATGAGTTGCCATGGTTAGTGTGGAAGAATTCAAGTGGCCTGTACAGAGCCCTGACTTCAACCCCACTGAACACCTGTGGGATGAACTGGATCGCCGACTGCACACAAGACTTCCTTATCGACATCACTGCCTGACATCACTAATGCTCTTGTGGTTGAATGAGCAAATCCCCACAGCCACACTCCAATATCTAGTAGAAAGCCTTCCCAGAAGAGCGGAGGTTATTATAACAGCAAAGCAGGGACTAAATATATATGCGTATGTTCGATGAGGTGTTCGCATACATATGACAAATCATGAGTACCTCTCTTCCTTTTTCTCTCTGGCTTTGTACTTTGGAGTAATGCAGTAGAAGTACTTTTTTAACTAAGAAAGCTTTTGATTTATGGATCTTGAACCAAACCTAAAAGAAATGTTACCCACAACTTAATGCGAACATTGTGTGGAAGAATGTTTCTGATAGAAAATTATCCTTGTGCTGATTGTGGCAACAACAACAATGGTCTCTCATTCATGGACTGAAAGGTTGTTTATGGAATCAAAAATGATTTTTGGCATTTCCCTACAGCACCTTTTCTGCCATTTTTGTTTTTAAAAGTATCTTCTTCTTCTCCTCCTCTCTCTCTCTCTCTCTCTCTCTCTCTCTCAGTGTCCCTCTCATGTACAAACCCATTTACAAGTTGGTACTGTGATGATGTATGATTTAGATTACCACATGATAAACACTGCCACAGAATGTGATTTGAGGCTAAGCAGAGGAAGATTAATTCCACTATCCCACTTGTGTTTGTGCAGTGTTTCTGGTTCTGAAGTTTCACAGAGAAGGTGAACTTTTTGTTAATCCCGGATCAGGTTCTCCTTTTTCTTTAGCCATGCTAATTGTTAACTGCTTACACGGATGGGAAGCAGCTCTCGTTCAAGGCATTGCGGATCAGGGCGTAGCCAGGAGGAAGGCAAACCAAAAGCCTAGTGCAGATAGCACTATAGTCATTATCTAGTGTCCTCTTTTTCTTTCTTTCTCTGTAGATTAATTAATGCAGCTCTACCACTGTGTAGGGTGCTTCTCTCTTTCTGTCTGATCCTTAGCCACTCCAGTACATTCTTTAATCATTAATACAGGAAGGGATGTGTGTCATTTATCAAAAGGCTTCATTCCCAATGAGAATAAAAGTAAGGAAACAAAACCTGATGAAACAGGCACAGACGGTCCTTAGACATGGTTCCTTAGCCATGATGTCCTACATGTGACTTTCCATGTGATCGTGTAGCGTGAGTATAGTACTCAACATGCAATTTGTCTCACCTTCTACTTCACCATCAGTTTCTATTTGGAAAGAGGCCAAGCTTTGGCATCATCTTTCAGAGCGTGAAGATGTACGTCTCTAAACACTGTGCGTGTAAAGCTCGTGAGAATGCAATGTGAATCCTACGTCACGCAGCACACACTGGCAGCCGCAGGCCGCATGGGAAACTTTTGAGCTGTAGATGATAGTCTGCTGAAGTATTTAGTCACCTGTCAGGGTGTGTGTGTGTGTGTGTGAGTGCATGAGGGATCAGCCTGGGGTGTATTAAGGGCTATTAGAGGGAATTCTCCCACTGTTGTGGGTTAGATGGAGTGTGAAACTGCAGCTGACACTTAGTGTGTTTGTGTGTGTGTCTGTGTGTGTGTTGACTCGTGACTCTGGAAGTCACTAAAAGCTCATCAGATCAGTTCATCAAGCTGGTTAGGAACACTGACTAATACCAGAGGAGACTGATAAAGTGTCAATGTTTGCAGTGTGCACCTGAAGTGTTTTTGACTACAGGACTATGTACTTAGTAACCTGTCCTCTCACTGTAAGTCTAATACCACTAAAAATGCTGAACTTGTCACACGTCATCACACACACTTAACTAAATACTTGCTTGCTAATGGTAACCGGGTTTTCTGCTGAATGTTCTGTTAAGGAGTAAGCACATAAACTCCATAAACTGTGGTCTGTAACTCTGGCTGTCTAATAGGGGTTGCACGACTGCTAATTTTACTAGTGCACCAGTAATTCAAAAAAGTAGATGACAAGTCATCTTTTTCATAGTTAACAAAGGCTGCAAATTTCCAGCTTTAATTCTTTTTAGGCAATTCATTGTTCGGTTGAGGTCAGGGCTTTGTGCAGGCCATTTGACTTCTTCCATTCCAACCTTGGCAAACCATGTGTTTATGGACCTCGCTTTGTACATGGGGGCACTGTCATGCTGGAACATGTTTGGTCCCTTACTTTCAGTAAATGGAAACCTTAATGCTACAGCATACAAAGACAACCTAGACAATTATGTGCTTACAACTTTGTGGCAACAGTTTGGGATAGGCTTAATTATGGGTGTGATGGTCAAGTGTCCACATACTTTTGGCCAAATAGTGTATTTTCAGTCTAACAAAATACATTTAGCCTGCATTCTTTACCATCTTCCTCACTGCTATTTCTGTCATCTCAGCTAGTCGACAGCTCCCCACAGCGCTGACTACTGAATGTATTATGCATATTATACATATGCGTATTAGACATTACGTAATGTCTAATACACATATGTATAACAGTCACACAACACTGTTGTCAAAAATAAATGTAAATGTAAAAGAGCAACAGATACATTTGAAGAGAGACTGGAACAGAAATTTGCTACGGCATCTTTTCTTCCAGACAATCTGTTTCCATCAGCCTTTATTGCATCTTCTGTTTATACATACAGGTTTTGTTGTACACAACTTTGTCCATTTGCATAAAAGCAGGTGGATGCAAACTGTCACTTTGTATTTATCTCAGCAGCCTGAAACTCAGCAGTGTAAGTGAGTGTGTGTGAAAGTGTGTTCAGGTGAGGCAGCGATACGACCTGACAGCAGGAACGTCGTGTTTCATTCCTGGCAGAAGCGAAGCGTGAGTCCTCCCACACTCTGCTCTTTTCTCAGTAGCGTTCAGAAAAGCGGCTGACATGCCGTAACGGTGTCACCTCCATGTCTGCTTCTGCCATCCCTTGTTCCCTGAGACACAGAGAAACAGATTACAATGTAGGGTGGGAGAGTAAATACCCAATTTCTTTAACACCATCTGTCTCATTTCAGCAAAAGGTTTGCTAATCCTGTGCTAACAGGTACGTCTTAGCATGACTATTAGCTAATAAAGACTGTATTCTGTTATCAGCAAATTTCCCAAAATATATGTGAACAGTTTTGTGTTTCCATTAGCTGCTGTTTCCTGAGGAGTTTTTTCAGGTCTGTTATCCATCCAGATCCAATTAGAGTGGGAAAGCGCACATGTGGTTCATGAGCTATAATGTCATCAAAATTTCATTCTGACAACTGTACTGAATAACTTGCTTATCCACAAAAACGTGTGTCCACAAATCCACAAAAACATGTAAGTAGACAACAGAAAAATGTACAGAAGCACCTCCACTTTCACCCTCATCAATAAATCCAGATTATATGAATATGATAATCAGAAACACCCACAAGAATACATCCCTGCATTTGCATAATGGACACTGATAGGCAATAACGCTTGTCTGTGACATGTTCAGTAGTAACTCAGATTTTCTAGGGGGTTCTCAGGTCTCTGTTTTTCTGAAAAGCAATTAATTTCCCAGAAGGGATTTCATAATAGAAACATGTTTTATAAAGTTTATGAAGTGACTGTAAAGTTTAAGATGAGACTAATGTAGCAATAGATACCCGAGTTATCAGAAGGCAGAGACATGGGTAGAGATTCAGATAGAATGAACCATCTTTCATTTGTTTCTTTGTCTCATTTAGAGTCTCTCTCTCACTTTCTCTCACTCACATTCTCATGCTCCCTCTCACTGTAACTCTGCTCTCTCATGCACTTATTCTTCCCCTTTCTCACTTCAATTCAGTTCAGTAGCTTTACTGGTTTGACAAAAATACAGTGTGAAATTACAAATAACAGAGATTCTAATAAAATAGTCACAACTAAATAATAATAATAATAATAATAATAATAATAATAATAATAATAGAAGCCTTTATTTATCGCGTATACATTATAGCACAGTGAAATTCTTTTCTTCGCATGACTTGTTAGGAAGCTGGGTTCAGAGCGCAGGGTCAGTCATGATACAGCACCCCTGGAGCAAAGAGGGTTAAGGCCTTGCTCAAGGGCCCAAAAGTGGCAGCTTGGCAGTGCTGGCCCCCGACCTTCTGATCAGTAACCCACAGCCTTAACTGCTGAGCCACAATAATAATAATAATAATAATAATAATAATAATAATAATACTAATAATAATAATAATAATAATAATTACTATGATGATGATGATGTTGATGATGATGATGATGTTGTTGTCCTGGGTTGAACAGTTACCGCATCTCAGCACGGTATGGTAACTATTCAACCCAGGACCGCAAAGTCCTCCAGAGAGTGGCGTGCTTAGCTGAGCGCATCTCCGGGTCTGCTCTCCCCTCTCTGCATGACATGTACACCAGACGATGCAGTTCAAGAGCCGCTAAAATCTTCAGAGACTCCACCCACCCCTGTAACTGTCTGTTCAGCCTGCTGCAGTCTGGCAAGCGCTTCCGTTGAGCTTCTTCCCTCAGGCCATCAGACTCATCTATAGGGATATGTCTACCACTCAGATACTTTAAGCCTCCATAAACACTCTCCAATCACTCTACACTCCATTGACACACCGCACACCGCACACTGCACTTTGCACTTTGTATTGTTACTACAAGTAACATACTTGCATATTTTGTATGTGCAACATACTTGCATATTTTGCACATTCCTTTACATATTTTTCTTATTTCTTAATATTTCTTATTTATTTTAATATTTTTTATTCACTTCTGGTTTTTAACTTAGTTATTTAAATACCCAGTCGAAAGAGGAGTGGACCAGGTTTTCATTTCACTGCAAGTTATATACTGTGTATAACTGTGTATGTGACAAATTCTTGAATCAGGAATAATAATAATAATAATAATAATAATAATAATAATAATACTCTTTTCTCATGCTCTCTTGTGCCTTTTCTCACTATCTCTATATCTCTGTCTCCTTGTTCTGACATATTTAGCCATCAGCACCAGGCACTTTAGCATCAAGTGTGTGTGTGTGTGTGTGTGTGTGTGTGTGTGTGGGCATGAGTTTGTGGACACAGGTTGACACTTAAATGTCTATCTGTATGGAGTGCTGTTTAGGAAATAATTCATACCTGCTGTGTGCATATAACTTGGTTTGTTGGGAAACTAATGGGCTTAATGGCAGATATATTGGTTTTGAACTATACTGGTTTGCTAGAACATATAATGGGCTTGGTCAGTGTATACTGGCTTTTAAATATATCTATTGGATTTTGATCATACGTATTGTTTTTGTTGCTAATTTTTTTTTTTTACATATTGACTGTGAGAAACATATTGTTGCTTTAGCACGCCTACTGGATTGTTTATTAACACTGGTTTTCTGAAGTACTAGGTTTACTAATATTGATTTGTTACGATACGTATTGTTCTGTATACACCAATTATCTGGGATCTATACTGGTTTATTTACATTGGTTTATATATATATATATATATATATATATATATATATTCATATATGTATATATTCATATATATATTGGTTTATAAACACCCCTTTTTCAGGATACTGTATTTTAAAGGTATTTTAAAGATTTTGTAAAATCAAAATAAACTTTACAGATCTTTATTGGAAAGGGTTTAAACAATGTTTTCCATGCTTGTTCAATGAACCATAAACAATTAATGTACCTGTGAAGCAGTCATTTTAGACACTAACATTTTACAGAGAGTAGGCAATTAGAGTCACAGTTACAATAACTTAGGACACTAAAGAAACCTTTCTACTGACTCTCAAAAACACCAGAAGAAAGATGCCTAGGGTGCCTGCTCATCTGTGTGAACGTGCCATAGGCATGCTGCAGGGAGGCATGAGTACTACAGACATGGCCAGGGCAATAAACTGCAATATCTGTAAAGTGTGTCGCCTAAGACAGCGCTACAGGGAGACAGGAAGGATAGCTGATTGTCCTCACGGTGGCAGACCACGTGTAACATCACAGCTGCCCGAGTTACACCAGGAACATACAATCCCTCCATCAGTGCTCAGACTGTCTGCAATAGGCTGAGGGAGGCTGGACTGAGGGCTCGTAGGCCTGTTGTAAGACAAGTCCTTACCAGACGTCACTGGCAACAGCATCACCTATGGGCACAAACCCACCTTTGCTGGACCAGATAGAACTGGCGAAAAGTCCTCTTCACTGACGAGTTGCAGTTTTGTCTCACCAGGGGTGATGGTTGGACTCACATTTATCGTTGAAGGAATGAACGTTACACCGAGGCCTGTACTCTGGAGTAGGAATAATTCGGAGGTGGAGGGTCCATCATGGTCTGGGATGGTGTGTCACAGCATCATCGAACTGAGCTTGTTGTCATTGCAGGCAATCTCAACACTGTGTGTTACAGGGAAGACATCCTCCTCCCTAATGTGGTACCCTTCCCGCAAGACAGGAATGTCAGTGTTCTGCCATAGCCAGCGAAGAGGCCAAATCTCAGTCCCATTGAGAAGCACGTCTGGGACCCATCGGATCAGAGGGTGAGGGTGAGGGCTAGGGCCATTCCCCCAGAACGGTCCAGGAACTTGCAAATGCCTTGGTGGAAGAGTGGGGTAACATCTCACAGCAAGAACTGGCAAATCTGGTGCAGTCCATGAGGACGAGAGCACCCATTGTAAAGGGACTCATTATTGCATGTACGTTGGTTTATGGACACTGGTCCATGTACACTGGCCCTTATATACTGGTTCATCAACATTGGATTGTATGCGTTGGTTCTTATACCATTGGGTAAAATTCAAGATGTGATTGAAGTCTAGACTTTCAGCTTTAATTCAATGGGTTTAACAAAATATTACATTAACCGTTTAGGAATTACAGCCATTTTTTGCAGAGTCCCTCAGTTTTCACAGGCTCAGAAGTAATTGGACAATTGACTGACAAGCAGTTTCATGGCTAGGTGTGGCCTGTTTTCTCATTATTTATTAAACTACCAAATATCGACCGAAAATCTAGTCACATCTGGTTATTGCATTATTATAAAAAGTAAAATCTATATCATTATAAAAAACGTTACTGTGGGCACATAGTGTATTGGACAGGCTAACTTTTGCCACGGTAATGTAACTGTTGCTAGTATAGAGGAGAAAAAAAACAGGCTAGCTACAACTGCTGTAAATATTATAATGTAATAAATGTAAAATGACCACTGTGGCCTTAAACGTATGTGCACTCATGCTTTATAATATAGATGCTTTATAATATAGCTCTAATGTTAAAATGAATTAAGCACTAATTTAATAAAAGTCAGAGGTCAGTAGAAATCTTAAACTGTAAAAAAAAAAAAAAAAAAAAAATTAAATAAATCAAAATGACCCTCTTGGCTGTTCCAGATGTTAAGTTTAACAGGGCAGGAGTGGATTTGTGTGTGATTCTTACTGCACAAATCCCTATGCACGTCACTCTCTGTGTGTGTGTGTGTGTGTGAGAGAGAGAGAGATTAGGGTCCTCCAGTACCTCTGGCTTCATTGTGTCCATAGAGGGTCCTCCCTACCTATGTTAAGCCATTTATTGAGGGTTTCCTGGCGTCTCCCACACTCGGCTTTAGAACTGAGACAATGGTGAAGTGTGAGAAGCGGACAGTTTATTGAAGCCGTCTGTAACAGTACACTCAGGTTACATACTAACACTCAGTCTCTATGCACACCTGGTGTGAACCCCACCCAATGCTATTACATCATTACAGCGCCATTTCACTGAGGTCACACACACACACACACACACACATCAGAGCCATTGCATCAGCATCCTTACACAGCTCATATCATGCAGGGAAGGGTAAATATGTCCGAACAGATGCAAAGAAAAAGACATACAGTATGTAAATATGGTATATGTAGAAAACATTTAGCGTGAGTTAAGTTTCACAAATTTTTTTCATTATTACAACCAATTCCCTTTTCTTAAAGTGATATTAATGAATAAATAAATAACCTGCATGTGTGTAACCTGTTCTATCCTCTCATCAGTTTGTGGATCCTCTCAGCTGTAATATTTCCCCCATCCTTCTTGACATACAGTATGTGTTATAATTTTGACAGATTTTCAAATCAGGTCTGGAGACTGAGAGGGCCAGGACACAATGGAGGCTTCTTTCTTTTGCTCGTTTTTTCACCCAGAACAATGGGAACAAACTGTCTAATGTATAAATATATCCCTCTGTATATTTATTAGATCCTTTTTTTTGGTTTAAATAATAAAATCCGGTTGGCAGGGACGTCTTAGCCATCACATTGTGTGTCCGAAGCACAACAATAGATATTTGACAGTAGATATTTATTTTTGAAAACTAGTAAGATGCATTTCAGTCATTTAACACGCAGTGACATCAACACACTAAAAACGTTAGTGCCCCCAGTTCCAGTTCAGTCATTAGCATATATTCATTGGTGTATGTGGTGCGTGTTACGTGTTACTGTTAAACACACTACTGAGGCATAAATTCTTTTGTTCTGTACTCACTGAGCTCGATTTACACCCAGCCAGTGTTTCCCACACTATCGGCTGTCAGGGAGAGACTGATAACACACCTTGAGATTGCTTCTGTTTGCTTTTCACACACACACACACACACACACACACACAGGCAAAATGTTTGTCTTACTAAGCCAACTTACTTGTCTTACTAACCCTAACCTTAACCTTTGTAAACAAACAAACAAAAAAAATGGGCATGGCATTTGCCTTCTTTAGTCTGCCATATCAGCATTATATATATATATATATATATATATATATATATATATATATATATATATATATATATATAATGTATAGATCTATAGAGAGATAGATATAGTGGATATAAAAATCTACACACCCCTGTAAAAATGGCAGGTTTTTATGAAGTAAAAAAATGAAAAATAAATAAACTATCATGTCAGATCTCTTCCTATCTTTAATGTGAAATTGCAAAGTATATAAATAAAGTGAAAAACAGTCAGAAACAGTCTGAACAGAAAAAGGAAAAAAGGAAAAAATATTAAAAAAAACTTAACCTAGTTGCATAAGTGTGCACACCCCTAAACTAATAATTTGTTGAAGCACCTATTGAATTTAAACACCACTCATTTGAACACCACTCAGTCTTTTTGGATAAGAGTCTATCAGCATGGCACATCTTGACTTGGCAATATTTTCCACTCTTTCTTGCAAAAACTTTCTAGATCCATCAAATTGTAAGGGCATCTCCTGTGCACAGCTCGCTTCAGGTCACCCCACTGATTTTCAGTTGGATTCAGGTCTGGGCTCTGGCTATGTCATTCAAGAACTTTGATCTTCTTTTGGTTAAGCCATTCCTTTGTTGATTTGGAAGTATGCTTTGGGTCACTGTCATGCTGAAAGGTGAAATTCCTTTTCATCTTCAGCTTCCTAGCAGACACCTGAAAGTTTTACACTAAAATCTACTGGTATTTGTAGCTATTCGTGATTCCCTCTACCTTGATAAAAGCCCCGGTTGTGGCTGAAGAAAAGCAATCAGTAATCAGTACTTGTCAGATATTCCTGCAGCTCCTTTAATGTTGCTGTAGGTCTCTTGGCAGCCTCCCTGTTAAGTTTTTGTCTTGTCCTTTTGTGAATTTTGGAGGGATCTCCTGTTCTTGGTAATGTCATGGTGGTGCTCCATTTTCTCCACTTGTTGATGATGGCCTTCATGGTTTTCCATGGTACATCTAATGTTTTTGAAATTCTTTTATACCCCTCTCCTGATTGATACCTTTCAACAAGTGATATACTATACAGGCTTTGTAAGCTCTTTGCAGTCCATGGCTTCAGCAGTCAGATAAAACCAAGAAGATGTGAAGAAAATCCTACAGAAACAGCTGGTCTTTATTTGGGGTTAATCAGAATAA
>CM075004.1:16224115-16264801 GCA_037576675.1 Pangasius sanitwongsei | reverse complement strand
AAATGCAGTTTTCAATAAATTGCCTACTCTCTATTTTTTGTCTCTTGCTCTTGTTTCTTCTTTTGGCATTTTGAAGAGGTACTTACAACCTGGTTACGAAGATTTTGTTACGAAGATTTTGTTCAGGAGTATATATATATATATATATTAAATTTACCAAAGTTGTGCCCTTGATGGTACCACTACAGCAACAAAGAGATTATGTCTAAGAGTGTATGGGAGAAATGGATAAGGATCAGATACAATTCAGACGAGAATGGTATAGCCGACAGGTAAGGGTCTGCTATGGTTGAGGTTGAGGTGAGGGAATAGACTTCTAGGGTGTAAGCATTGTACACAAGTGAAGAACATTTATAGGGACGTGCCAATGGTTGGTACAAGTAGGGTACGAGTCAGGTATCAGGTCAAGAGTTTGTACCTTAGGGAAGGTAATGGAAATAGTCATATAGCGGTGAGGTTATGCTGAGTGACAGGAAGATGAATATAAAGCGGAGCTACACCGTGTGTGTATGTGTGTGTGCAGCATGCCTGTAAGGCATGACTATAAGGTTGCTGCAGGACGAAGGGGGGAATTCCGGATGAAAAGTAGGATGAAGTTTGAATATTTCAAAGGGAATTCTGCCTTCACCTGTTTCCACTTCACACCACAGTTTGATCTCAAAGAATACCTCTCCACTGATTCTGTGATCTCTATTAAGGGATTATTTAAGGGAGTGTGGTTGTAGTTCCGCTAAGGTTTAAGATACAGACATGAGATTTTCAATGAGACAAGTTGCAACCAGTTGTAATGGTTGTAAATCTAGGGTGTTAATAAACACCAACATGAGCTGAAATCTTGGATACTCTTTCCATAACAGTCTACTTCATTGTTCATATCATCTGGTTTGTGTCATTGTAATTAGTGAATAGCTACATACACTGCCAGTCAAACAATTTTGTGTACCCTATATTTAAGCTTTGTTAAACAAGAGGCTCATTTTAAATTCTATAAAATTAGAAGAGCTAATATGCATAAGAAACTTCAGGTTTAAAATATAGTGGCAGTCTACCTTTTTGAGATAGACCACGGTACCTGCTGTAAATAGATGGAGAAAAGGCAGTGGTACTTTTAATGATGGAGACAAATAGAGTATGTTAATCTGTGCTGAGAATTGAACAGGGATAAAACAGCTTTCTCTCATTGTCTTGTTTGTTAACAATTCCAACACATAACTACTGTTTGTTTGTGCAGGCAAAAAGCTAACCAGAGCTAAGGTACTAGGAATCAACTGAGTCTGAATCTGGATCATAAGATTTAGTGCAAAAAAAGATTTTCTGAATACATTGTTTTGTCTGACCTGGGCATAAATTCACCTGTCTGAAGAAAGTGCATATCTGAGTTTGTGTTTGTTTGGTGTATCATATAGTGAGGTCTGTTGTTGTTGTTGTTGTTGTGTGTGCATGTGTGTGTGTGTGTGTGTGTGTGTGGTTCTTTCCTCATTTATTCCCCCATCCTGTTTATTCACCCTGATAAGACTCTGAACCAGAAGCTCCAATAGCACATGCAGAGCAGAAATCATATCCGCTGAAATGGAGACCTTTTGCTTTTGATCTGAACTCAGACCACACACCTTAAGATGTGGCAACGGATGGAACACACACTCAGAACCTTGGCCTTTTGATGACATTCAATATATATTTATGAGTCTGTAATCGGGATCAAATTCCTTATTTGTAACCTTCATATATGTGTGTGTGTGTGTGTGTGGTCTGAACTGAGATTCTTTGCTTTAGGTGTGAATATAAGCCTTATATATAAAACACACACAGTGGATATAAAAAGTCTACACACCCCTGTTAAAATGGCAATGTTCAACATTGACTATTGAAGCTATGGTCTGCAAAGAGCTTACAAAGCCTGTATGGTATTTCACTTGTCAAAAGGTATTGATCAGGAGAGGGTTATAAAAGAATTTCCAAAACATTAGATATACCATGGAAAACCATGAAGGCCATCATCAACAAGTGGAGAAAATGGCGCACCACCATGAGATTACCAAGAACAGGAGATCCCTCCAAATTTTACAAAAGGACAAGACAAAAACTTACCTGGGAGGCTGCCAAGAGACCTACAGCAACATTAAAGGAGCTGCAGGAATATCTGACAAGTACTGATTACTCTCTACATGTGACAACAATCTCTCATATTCTTCACATGTCTGGGCTATTGGGTAGAGTGGCTAGAAGCCCTTTCTCACAAAAAATATCCAAGCCCAACTAAATCACCCCAAACCATGTGGCAAAATGTGTCATGTTCTGTTGACACCAATTTCAAAAGGTACAATAATTCCAAAAGTTGTGTTTGGTGTAAAAAAAAAAAAAAAAAGCACATCACCAGAACAACACTATACCCACAGTAAAGCATGGTGGTGGCAGCATCATGCTTTATGGCGGCAAATAGCTACAAATACCTGTCAATTTTAGTGCAAAACATTCAGGCATCTGCTAGTAAGGTGAAGATGAAAATTTTGAGATGAGAATTTCACCTTTTAGAAGACCTTACTGACCCAAATCAACAAAGGAATGGCTTAACCAAAAGAAGATCAATGTTTTGGACAGATCTAGAACCATCTAGTATTTCATAGAAAATATTGCTAAGAAAAGTGGAAAATATTGCTAAGTCAAGATGTGTAATGCTGATAGTATTAGATTAGGGGTGTGCACACTTATGCAACTAGGTTCTTTTTTTCCCGAAAAAAGGTTTCTGATCATTTTTCAGTTTATTTCTATACTTTGCAATTTCACATTAACGGTGGTAAAGGTTCTGACATGATTTATCTTAGTTTCATTTTTTTACTTAACAAAAAACCTGCCATTTTAACAGGGGTGTGTAGATTTTTTATTTACATTGTATAATAAACAATATACAGTATGTGGGTTTATTTCAGTTTAATGTATGTGCTCTTATTTGAACTTACCTAACCTCCTCTCTCAACAGATGTGTAAAACTTAAATCAGTGAGTAGGCTGCTGTGTGTGTATGTGATCTCTCTCCTTCTCGTTGGTGCACTTCAGCCTTTCTCTTTTTTTAATCTGTTTATATGATCCAGTCTTCTTTATTCTCACCTCTGTATGCAGGTGTGTCTCTATCTGTGTGTGTTTTCTACTACTATTCCATATCTCCAGGATACACCCTGGCATATACACACTCTGTATATGGGACTGTTCATTGCTGAAATGCTTATCCTGTTCCATAAACATCTGTGCATGGTCACAGTCATCCTCATGTGCCTTAACCATTAGCAGACCCACAAGCAGCCAATTGAGGGTTCCTGCCTTCTCACTGCTTGTTAGTGCTCATGCTTAGAAATGTGTTTCCTAGTTGTGTGTGTGTGTGTTTGAGAATGTTGATGAATAGGATGAAGTCGGAAAACTATTAGATATATTCAGTCTAACAATTCAGATTTAACTGTATACAACATAGAAAGTCATGGGAGTAAATAATAATGAGCGCCTTTGTTAAAGTTATCTTTAAACTCTGTCATGTTTAGATCTTAAAGAGAAAGTGTGTGTATCTCTGTGTTAAAAGATCTGAGTGTGTGTGTGTGTGTGTGTGTCTGTGACCTCATGTTCTTATTGCTCGTCTCTTTGATGGATAAGCAGAATATTTGCCTGTTTTACTCTCTCTGTTTCTCCTTGTCTTCTCGTTCTCCCTCCTCTCCTCTACTCTCTCTCTCTCCTTCCTTCCCTCCGTCTCCATCGCATCCTGCCATCAAAACTCACTCCACTCCCCACTCTCAGACCAGCGGGAAGGTGGGTTCCTTTCTTTCTCCTTCTCTTCATCTACATGGAGGGCCTGTGGATCGCAGTCAGGCTCTCCTCTTCGGGCCCACCCGGGGCACCTACTACAACTTAACCTCCCTTTTCTGCCTCTTTTTGCCCCCTTTTCCCTCCTTTGCCTCCTTGTTTCCTTCTCACCAACAATTCCAACTTCATTTGCCCCAGAATTTTTCCCAACAATCTTGCTGCATGCCGCATGGATGCTCTGCTTTTTAATTGCTTAACCATGGCTGTTGATATTTTGTCTTCCGTGCATCATCTTTCATTTTCCATTTATTATGTATATACTTTACTTTTATATGGAGTATTTTGTAGCTTAATCTGAACTGCAGTTAGTATCTTCTATGTTTCTCACATTTCTCACATTAGATACACATTAGATCAGGAAAGCCATTTAGGCTTATTTGTTCTTCTTTTGAATGGGCAATGTTGGCTCAGTGGTTCAAATTCCAGCACTGTTAGGGCAAGGCCTTTAAAGATCCAATGGAAATGACTCAACGATCATGATTTGGTCCTGTATGTTAACATATAACCTTCTGAAACAGAAAGTTAGATTGGGAAATATCAAGGGGTGTGACTTATTTCCACAGCAGCCAATAGTGTTAGATAATCAACAGCTCTGCCAAACTGATTGACAACTAGCAATATTTATGTTTATTATGAAAAGAGATAAAGTACACACCCAACTGCAGGTTTAATATATATATTTAAAAAAAAAAAAATTAAGAAATGACAGATTGTGACATTTAGGGCTGTTTGATTCCATTATGAAGTGAACTCATATTTGATACCAAGTGTTGGGAAGTGATGGACTTGATACCAGTAAACGATTTCACACAAAAACCACCATGACAGTGAACCTTTGGTGTAGGACTGAATCAGCACTAACAGTTATCTCATTACTTGGTGTGGAACAAACTGCCCATGCTTAAACTAATTGTTGTTTCATGGTAATTTGAACAATTGTGAAAAAAAGTGACAATGTAGTTAGAAATTTATAGGGCTAATGCTATCTGTGTCATCTCCTTGAGATGGCTAGCCTTAATATGCTTTAATATCAGCACTGTTTTATTATAAGTCACCAGTCACCAGTTTTCTATTTTATTTTGTGCTTTGCTTTCTACAAATTGAAACAGTGCCAAACTACTGATGTTTGTGGTGTGAAGAATGGCATTTGTTAGACAGTGACAGCAGAATATCTTGCTCTCTCTTGAGCCAAACTTGAGCAAATCAATTTCTGTTTTACAGCTCCAGAGTTTGGAGGCAGACTCTCATTTCTCATTGTAGAATCTAAAAACTCAGGATCAAATTTGGGATCAAAAAGTATTTTCAAAAAAGTACTGTCTAAAAAATATAGACTTTTTAAAATATAGACAGGCATATAGGTGTCCATAATATTTTTTATTTGATGGGCACTAACCTAGATATGTGGGCAGAACTGTTTTATTAAATCACTATGTACAGTTACTATGTACAAAAGTTTACCTTATAGTGTGTTATTTCTCCATTTTCATAAACAGCATGTCTTTGCAATGTCACAAGGCATTCAATCTCCAAGGTCAAACAGCAAAACTTGTTTACGGATGAGTCCCGATTGCAGAGAGTGTAATTATCCTCCCTTTTTGTAGCTCAGAGCGTTTGAGGACGGGACATGTTATTATCATGTGAGTAAAAGCCGAAGAGCCTTTTGAGTTTGGGAGTGTTTAAGCCGGATAAAGAAGAACTGATTGTTTAATTTGGAAGGAGTTGTGGTGGTTCTGGCTCCAGCTCTGAAAAACAATCCTGAGACAAGTACAGAGAGAAAGCGGCTCTCTCTGGTCGAGTTTGGCGTACATATGCTGTATGATCCATCTCTGTAAGCCAGGGTACTGGTTGATCACAAACTACATGCTAGAATGAAAATTATCTTTTGACTTACATCTGGAACTATTGTCAAAACCATGCTGTTATAGAAAAATAATCAATACCTTCTGAGTGCTGTGGTTTAACTTTAAAAGATCTTAATACAGGCATTAAAGGGTTAAAGCTAGCAAGTTTCTCTATTAGTGCAATCATTAAAGTTCATCTCTATAAGTCTTTAGTTTTATTCCATCATTGCAGACCCCCTGGTTTATGTCAGCTTCATGATTTCACATTTGTTATGGTCTCTGTGGCATTAGTCTGTAGTTTGACATCTCTTGGAAATGCAGAGTCATTGCTTGAATCGAGGCTTGTTTTGCCCTGCTATCTGAAGATCAAGGTTGTTTTCTGATCAGTGCAGAGAATTTTCATTTGTGTCAATCTGACTAGAGTCAAAGCTGGTTCTATTGCTCTGTTCTCCATTAATGGGCAGTTTTGCTTGGTTATTTATTTATTTATTTATTTATTTATTTATTTATTCACCCATTTATTCAGTAACAGGTGCATGCTCTGTTGATTGTGGCTGAGGCTGCTTTGCTTCCTGCTTGTGCTGCTGTCTGACATGCTTGAGAAAGTGTGTGTGCGTGTGTGTGTGTGTCACTTGTGTCTGGATCACCCGTCCCTCTAATTTTCTGAATCTCCTTCCAGCATTTCCCTCTCTCTTCTTCCTGTAGCATGCTTACTAGACTAGAGTGCGTGTCTGCATTTCTAACAGCTCACTTCAACAGCTCCTCTTTGCAAAATGAGATGGTGGTATTCTTGGCCATCACACTCTCTTTTCTAACTCATTCCAAATGAATAAAGCTCAGCCATCATAACATGACCATCCTCCATGTCCATGATGTCCATTAAGTAACATCTGTCCTCTGTGTGTATGATGACTAATGTGAATTAACATGGACTAACATGGTCTCTTCTTCTTCCCATACCCTCTGGCCAGTGTGCTGAGACTGTGTTCTGTCTCACACACTGACTAGTACCTCCAGCTGTCTTTTGCTGTCTGATAGATAAAATAATACAGCCCAGACCCACACATACACAGATGAACATTTTAAAATCACCTACATATTATTACTGGCACAATCATAAATAAATGAAAAGATAGAAATAAAGACATTGGCCAAAAATAAAAAGGAAAAATGGAGAAATAAAAAAGGGGAAAAGCAACATGCCCCAAATATTAAATGGAAAAAGAAACATTGGGTCAAACATTAAAAGGATGAAAGCAACATGCGCCAAACATAAATAGGAGAAGAAGAAACACTGGGTCAAATAAAAAAAAGGGAAAATGAAACAGTGGGGAACAGATATAAAAATGGGAAATGTGACATGCCCCAAACATAAAAAAAGAAAATGAAACATTGTGTCAAACTTAAAAAAGGGGAAATGCAACATGCGCCAAACATAAACCGGGGAAGAAAGAGACATTGGACCAAACATGAAAAGGTAAAACCTGACATAAAAAGGAGAGAAAGAACACTGACCCAGACATAAAATAAAGAACAATTACACATTGCACTAGACCGAAAACATGGAAACCATGACCCAAACATAAAAAGTGGGAAAGGAAGATGAAAAACAGAAATAGAAACATTGATCTGAACATAAAAAGAGACCATGAAACATGCATCAGACATACAGAGAAACAAATTTAGAAGGTGATTTGCTTCTGAGACAGGCAGTGCTTTGTGTAATCTCCCATGGTGGATAAACTTCCTAACAAGTGACATTTAACAGCTCAGTTTTCACTTTCTGGGTTTTTTATGGTGCACAGCCAGGTGCAGGTGATAAGGCGCCGCTGTGTCTCAGCTGCTGTACTATCACGAATGCCTCTCTGTTCTGCTTTCCCTCAGGGGCATAAAACCCCTCCAATCTTTAATGGCATTCGAGTCACGTAAACATGGGCGATTAATAATCACCTTGCTTCCTGATCTGTCTATACCCTGGTTTGGCAATGCTATATCAGTTTAGGCCCTGCTTAAAGGAATAGGAGCTAGTGCAAACATGCAGATTTTCCATTCTGTTTGCTCTCATACCTCTGAAAAAAGGACACAAGACAGTTTTATTAATTATTGATTAACTTAACAAATTGATCAACTTAACAGACATAACTAAATCAGATTTGTTTGTTTTATATTAAGCAGATGTATATTCACTTAATTTGAATAACTAGTTTGTTTTTGTTTTTTAGGTTTTTTTCACTTGAAAAGCATATTTTCCCTAGTTTGCTAAATTTAGGTTCATTGCTGATAGTAAGGAAATTTAGACTCTTGTCCATTATCTTTAATCTGGTAACTTCAAACTTAAAATATTCTCCATGGTCTCGTAATGCACTTGATGAGAGTTTGGTGCCTGTTCTTTGCAGGAAGCTTGGCTTGGTTGAATTGGATGCTTTGGATTGAGTTTATTGGATTGGATGTTTTCAGTTAAATGTGTTAAATAAGATGTATTGAAATGGATATGTCAAATTGGGTGTGTTGTATTTGGTGTGCTGAATCAGATACTATATGTTACAGTGAACATGGTAAATCTGTCAAATCAGGTTTGTCAAATCATGTATGTTGAATTAGGTGGATCAAAGCCATGTATTTGATTCAATATATTTGATCCATAGATTTGATTCATTTATGGCTGAACTAGATGTGTATATCAAAGCTGTTGAATCTAACGTACTAAATCAGGTACACTATATGGCCAAAAGTATATGGACAATTGACTATCACACCCATATATGGTTCTTCCCCAAACTGCTGCCACAAAGTTGGAAGCACACAACTGTATAGAATGTCATTGTATTCATTAAGATTTCCCTTCACTGGAGCTAAAGACCCCAAGCCTGTTTCATCATGACAATGCCCCTGTGCACAAAGCAAGGTCCATAAAGATATGGTTTGCCAAGGTCGGAGTGGAAGAAGCCCTGACCTCAACCCCACTGAATACCTTTGGGACAAACTGGAACGCTGACTGAGCCCCAGGCCTCCTCACTTGACATCAGTGCCTGACCTCACTAATGTTCTTGTGGCTGAATGGGAAAATCCCTACAGCCATGTGCCAAAATCTAGTGGAAAGCCTTCAGCAAAAGGGGACCAATGCCATGTTGGTATGGTTTTGGAATGGGCATATATGGGTGTGATGATCAGGTGTACACATACTTTTGACTGAATAGTGTATGTTAAATCAGATGTGTTGAATCAGATATGTTAAATCATGTGCATTAAATTGGGACACTGATGCAATGTGTTGATTATGATGTATTGAATATACAGCAGAGTCAGTAATGTACCTATTGGCATGTTTTTCTTGTGCTTCAAAAAAAAAAAACAGTAAAAAAAAAAAAAAAACACTCCAAACCAAAATAGCTAGAATCATTAATCATAAGCCAGTGTTTGTCCCAGAGTGAGTACAAGATCTAGTGTCCAATCCTTTGTTCAACCCTTGAAGATAAGACACTGGAGCTCATAATACAGAAAGCAATACAGTGTCTCAGGAGACCTTTCCTTCGTGGCTCACATTTCATGATCGCAATTAACGCTGCAGAGGCTCATGTTTTTAATGTGCAGAGAGAGTGCAGTACTGTCCATTCAGAAAACACCTATAATGTGCAAAGCTTGGCAGCATTGCAGGGAAACCCAGGAGAGATAACAATAAAGATCCACTCAGCAAAAGCCCCAGCAGGGAACTGCAGAACGTTGCATTTTACATTATTGTATAGTCCAGTTAACGTTGCTGCTTGTGACAAGTTCTTTACTGTTTTTTTTATTTGGATGGTCATTAGTGAGTTTTTCAAAGGCAGCACTTTGCCTAATGGGACAAAGTTCAAGCAAAGGCTAATGGGAACATTAAGCACTATACCGTTCTGTAAAAAAAAAGGGCAAACACCTGGTGTGATGAAATTGACATAGTTATCATCAACCATAACTTGAAAAAATTCATTCTAATGCTTTCCAGGAGACATCATGTTATACTAAAAAACACAATAACACATCAGTTTCTGCATCACTAGACAAGTTGTTTTAGCTTAAATTGTCCAAGGATGTCTCATAATGATATTAAATTAGTAAGAGTAATTAAAAAAAGGCTACTTATCTGATAAAATGAATCCCACTTAGCATGCCAGAGCCATGCCACAGTAAGGCTGCAAGTCCTGTTTACTGTGTTTCCTCCTTTTCCCATCTGTTCACTTCCTCTTGTCCTCCTTCACCAGTCAGGCGAGTTCCGCCACGCTTCTCCATTCCCCCTACCAATCATGAGGTGATGCCCGGTGGCAGCATCAACCTTACGTGCGTCGCTGTCGGCGCCCCAATGCCTTTTGTCAAGTGGATGAAGGGTGACACGGAGCTAACCAAAGAAGAAGAGATGCCCATTGGACGCAACGTGCTGGAGCTCAACAACATCCGCCAGTCAGCCAACTACACCTGTGTGGCTATGTCCTCATTGGGCATGATCGAGACCACTGCGCAAATCATCGTCAAAGGTAAGAGTCAATTTAAAATCACAGAATTCTTATCATCAATGACTAAAAGAAATGGCTAGTTAATGCCAGAGTCCAAAAGACACAACCAGGAAGTATTCTGATAACAATAGTACAATATAATTTTGTTTTCTATATTGAAATTCAGACAGCAATACTTTTGGTCAAACGGGGCTTTCCTCATATGACTGCCATTTTCTCAAACTCAAAGAAACAACAGAAGCAGCAATACAGAAATAAAAAAAAAACAATTAAAAGTACTTATAAGTAATGGCACTTTAAAACAAGTCAGTAAAGTACAGTATGTACAATCTCTCACAACTGAGATCATAAAGAGCAGCACTGTAAAAAAAAAAAAAAAAATACTGTCATTTTACAAGTATATTTAATTAATTGTGGGAAAATTTGGTTCACATCAGTAAGAAGCTGTGTATTTCAAAAGTGAATTTAAAATTTTGTCAGCTAAGCTAGTTAGCCAACGTCTTTGACGTTCCAAAAACAGTTATGGCTGATTCACTTCCGAAGTGTTTACATTATTATTTTAACAAATTGCTTGGCTGACATGACAGGTTGGTGAGTTGCTGCAGTATTTAGTTAATGTTAGCTAAACAAGTTAAACAAAATTGAGTTAGACTTTTGGGCTTTATTTATAAAAGTGTTCAGCTATAGTCAGAAGTTTAAAAGATATATTTGGGGATAGGTTGAAGAGGAGAGAAGATGTCTCAGACACATCTGCCATTGACTTCTAATTAAGCACGTACTTGTTCATCTGCAGTGATAGAGAAAGACGACCCGATCTGCTCTCAAAGCTCTGATGTTGTTCTTGTCCGGCTGTAGCTATGAATCTTACAAATAATAATGAAGGCTGTATGATTCCCACAGCTCCCTACCACACAGCGCGTGCAATCAGCTCATCAATCTTTCATCAGTGTCGAAATATGAGGAATATCATTTCAGAGTGATGAATAACTGAATAATTTTGCTGCCTCCTTCTTTGAGCATTGTTTTTCACCCTAAACCAAAGTGAACCTATTCGGCCAAATTAAAGGTGTTATTTAAAACTGTCTCTTGATGAGAATGAGCTGAGCTTATTGCATTGTTTATCACATGGTTACAGTATTGGAGCTCAGCCCAGACATGCTCATCCTTGTCGCTGAGGTTTAAGACCATATCAGAAACCAAGACATCCACAGGCATCGAACACAAGGTGCTGAATTTTGGGCCACATGTTGGCAATAGCCATCTGGTTCTTATAATCATTTTGGGATAATCAAGACTGGGATTATTAAATGGGTGAATTTCAGATATGGAGTTTTAATCACAGCTACAGCTACAGTAGGGATCAAAAGATTTAGGCCCAGATGTATGTAAATGAGGAGACGCAGACAAAATATGGCTTGATGCAGCCACAGTATGCAGTAGCCTGGTACTGCCTAATAAAGGGACTCTGCATAAGGCACTGGGTTTTAAAGCTACTTTGAAATGGTGGAAATTGTCAAACATGAGGCCACTGAAAAGCTTAAACAGGAAATGCATGTTCAGTAAGGAAGAGATCTTTTTTTTTTAAATAAATGAAATTCTTTTTAAATGAAGATACTCTAATGTATTCCAGTCACAAGGCTGCTAGACATACATGAAGCTGTTTTGTATAAAGAATATCAGTATTCAGAAATTAAATAAAATAAAATGTTGTTGAATTATATTTCTCAAAGTTCTTAATATCCAATGCTGAATCCAAACTATCTTCAGTGTTTGAACACCAGAGGTCCCAATGTATGAAACCCATACAGTTAAAATATATAGAGAGCACGCTGGTCACATGATCGCGTTCAACCAACAGATTGCAGCAGCCAACATGCATTATACATTATACGGAGCTCATTATGTTTCAGTCAATCATTTTCCAAGGCCCTGGGTCAGAGACTTTGCATATTTAATCCAAATTTTGGGGAAAATTTATAAATGTATTTATTTATTTTTAAGATATGATGAACCTCTAGTACATTTTGTTTACAATATTAAACCTCTGTTTGCAGCAATGTTTGATTTATTTAGTTTTATACAGACAAAAATACACATTGTTTTGCATTGTTATTATTCAGAAATGAAAAAGGAGTCTTTTCTAGTTTTTTGTCATTCAAATTTTGTTCAAAATATTCTGAGAATCGAAAATGCACATTCATTTTTTTTCATGATTATTTTGATTCAATTCGATCCTCAAAATATTTGGAACGAAATTTGAATGACAAAAAATTATGAGCGAAAAGACTACTTTTTTATCAAGAATCGAATTGAATCGAATTGTGCCCAGAGTGTAGCATCCCTACATTCATTTACATCCCTAGCAAATACATCATAAAATCATTAGGAATCTATACCATAACTGGTATATTGGCAAACACCTACACCGGTGCTGCTAGCTAACTTTAGTGGAGTACTGCTTACCTTAATTGTACCAGTCATGGAACAAGATCACTTTTTATCTTCTCTGGAGATGTAAAGGTTCGTTTGAAGAATGACTGAGATAGTGAAGTGTATCTGGGCGTGGAAAACATCTAGCAGTAAAAGTGTCACTGGCGTAATCCATGCTCTCCATTATAACGAGCTAAGGACATTTATTGAAGTTATACTATTTCAACAAAATACTTTCCATTCTAGCAGTGGCTTCCTGGCTCCGTTTTACGTTGGCCCAATGACATTAATTAAAAGCGAGGCAGCTAGTGGGGAAAAAAATCTAGCAGCTCCCAATCATCATGATCATAATTGGGTCAGAAAGTCCACTACCTACAGGTTTTTTATTTCAACACTGAATGAATGAATGAATGAATGAATGAATGAATGAACTTTTGTTGCATTACACATTTTAATCAAGACCTCATCATTCTTAGTGTCACTACTTAGTAGTGTGTTCCTATTTATTGAAAGCAGTATGGACAATCAGGAGCATTTAGAGCCAAAATAAACCACACAGTAAATAAAAAGCAGTACATTGATGCAGCATATATTTTGCTTCTGTGCAGACAAAATTGGGGGGCGTCTTATTTTCTGGACAAGTTATAATCAAGAAAATATGGTAAATGGTGCATGAGTAGTTTAATTTGAGGATTTTCCCACCCACATGAATGAAATATGACCTTTGTTGTGGACTCTTGTGGCCTTTAGGACATGGTTATATTTACTATGGAAAAAAGCCAGGAAGGGTTTCATGCTGAGGGAATAGAATGAAAAAGGCAAATGATTCACTATAAATCTTGCAGGTTTAGTTAGGCATCACTTAGCACAGTGCTAATCCAGTCTGCGCACTTTTTTTTATTATACTCTCCTCATTCACTGCTCACAGGCAGCAGATGAAATTGGTCTCAGTGCATTTTCTACAGAGAGAAGAGACTTAAGCTCCATAAAGCTGAGCATTTCCACATTTTTCTCCCACCCTTTTTAACGCTGTTACCTTGTACACTTACACATCCATCTGGTCCTCTGACAGCAGCACAATCACATGCAACATGAAAAAACAGCAGTTTAGAGTCATTTTCTCCTGCAATTTTATTACAATACAGGCACTTTACCGCTCTCCTGTGGAAACAAGTATTCTGAGCAGCAGTCCATTACCCCGAGCCAAAGTGATGATAATGGCCGTGTTTACAATGGGAAAAAGACGCTTTTTAGTGCAACGCCTCTGCATTTCATGTCAAATGCACAGTGGATGACCTACAGACAAAGATTGCAGTGCCTGCATTTCAGTGTTAGATAATGGCATTAAAAATGTTGCAATTAAACCAACTTGGAGCACATTTGTACTATGTGTGAATTGTGAAATACAGAAGATCAAAGGACTTTTAAGTGCATTAGAAAAATCTCCTTTTCAAAAAAGGATAACTATATAATAATAATAATAATAATAATAATAATAATAATAATAATAATCCTCATCAGCAGCAGCAGCAGTTTGACTTATAAATCAGTTGGCCAATAAAATCAAATGATTTTTTTTTTACTTGTTTTATCATATCAGTAAAGCCTGTGCTTTTTAATGTATAATATTATATCAGTCAATATCATTGATTAGTTGAAGTGTTTGCCTTTTAAAATCAATATTGGTCAAAATACTTTCTCATCATTTTGTGAGAGAATGCCTATTAGATTGAGATAAACTCCAACAAGACATGTCAAGAGTAGAGGATTTATTGTGACGGGGTAACAGGGTCTAAACATCCAAGATGTTCTGGCCTATGGGCAAAAATAATAAATCATTACAGCAGTCAGACCTTAAAAGTTGTAATAGTTGTAATAGCCCACACCTCCTTTAGTGGTCCATGCAATAGCCCCAAAATACTCCATAGCACCATTATAACTGACCCTGTGACTGTGCGTATGTGTGTTCCAGCCCTCCCTCGCCCCCCCATCTCTCTAATGGTGACTGAAACCACAGCGACCAGCGTGACTCTGACATGGGATTCTGGGAACCCAGAGCCGGTCTCATACTATGTCATCCAGTACCGTGCCAAACACTCTGACAACGGCGGTTTCCAGGAAGTGGACGGTGTGGCATCAACACGCTACAGCATCGGCGGTTTGAGTCCATTCTCACCATATGAGTTCCGTGTCATGGCCGTGAACAATGTGGGGCGTGGCCTGCCAAGCACATCTGTAGAAACACGGACTGGCGAGCAGGCACCATCCTCTCCTCCGCTGAGGGTGCGGGCCAGGATGCTGAGCTCAAGCACGGCGCTTGTGCAGTGGGAGCCGCCTGAGGAGCCAAACGGCCTCATCAGGGGCTACAGAGTATATTACACACATGATGCACACTCATACGCACCACTCAGTGCCTGGTACAAGCACAACACAGCTGACGCAGCGCAGCTGGCCACCATCTCGAACCTGGTGCCTGGTACCACCTACAGCCTGCGTGTGCTGGCATTCACAGCTGTGGGAGATGGACCACCATCCCCCACACTGCAGATTAAAACACTGCAGGGAGGTAAGAGAGACCAGGCTTAGTGAGAGTGTGTGAGGGTGTGTGGGTGTGCTGATGGCAGCCGACAGCTTACAATTGGTTTAGTGTGTCAGGACCCTAAGAGCTCAGGTGTGTGTAAGTTGTGAGACTGACGGTGTGTTTCATGCAGTTCCAGCCCAGCCAAGTGAATTCGAGGCAGAGGCGGAGCTCGACACTCGGATCATGCTGCGTTGGCTTTGGCCTGTTCAGGACCAGATCATTAAATATGAGCTCACCTACTGGGAAGCCGACTCTGGACACAAGGTGCACGCGCACACACACACACAATGTACTCAGTCAGCAGGTCATGTCTGGTGTCTGCACTTTGCTTTTTCAGTTTTGCACTAGCATTACAATGCTAATGTAGTTTATAGGTCTATAGGGAAGCTAGTATAGTATCATACTGTACCAGTATAGCTTTGCAAATCTAAACCACAAAACACACACAAACATACCTTAAATGACATTAAATCGTTCATGAACCTCAAATGGACTTGCTTATGGGATTTCTAACATCGTAACAAATGTTGCATATAAAAATTATTAAAAGCTAAAGCCATAGCAGGAGCAACTCTAAGCTAAAATCACTTTCATCCTAAAAAGTAAAGAAGCAAATTTCAAACAGTAAACATGTCTTAGCCGATGGACTATATTTGATATAAAAGGAAGCTATGTAACTCATTTTTTTCCCTGAGCTGTTATTTTAACAGGACTAATACCATTAATAGCAACAACCTTGTTGTTAATTTTGTCTGTTTCTCACAGAACCATGTGACCTTTGACCCAGCTGGTTCATATGCTGTGGAAGGCCTGAAGCCCGACACTCTGTATAAATTCACACTGGCTGCGCGCTCTGGAATGGGTTTAGGCTTGTACACACAGCCCATTGAGGCTCGCACGGCCCAGTCCAGTAAGTTCCGCGCACACACACACATACGCACGCACACATTCCACCTACATTTCACACATGCTCCATACACACAATTAACACACATTTTAATTACACTTACCTATTTCCTTGATATCTGAGCTCGGTGTTGCTTATTTTAGTATTTCTCTGATTTAATGCCACTGTACGTGGCTCATCATCATGATTAGTCATGAATGAGTGAATGCTCATTATTTTGTACTAGCGCCTGTCTGTTATTGTGCTTTGATTCATTTATTCATTCTTTTTACTTCAGTACAGTCATGCTCAAAAAGCGTCATGGATATAAAAAAGTTGATGTGTGAAGAATGGCACACTTCAGATTTTACCTACACAGCTAGAAATCTTTCTCTAGACACTTCAGTTTTTCATCCCTCCCAGTCACCATTATTGTGTTATTGTGGCACTTCTTTTTTTTTTTTTGTTTGTTTGTTTTTTTTTTTTTTTATAAATGATGTCAGAGTGACGGGTGTGCTCACTCTAATCTCACTCCTCCAATCCTCCATCACTCACACTGAAGTGTTTATGACAGCATGGGGAAAACTATGCCTCATTCTGGGGCTCTCTGTGTGTGTGTCTGTGTGTGTGTGTTCATTGACAGCCGAAAAAGAGGCATTAACTCAAAATCGACTCTCTCACTCCCTCTTTTGTCCATTCTTTCTCTCTTTATCTCATATTCATTCATTTATCTTATTCAGTTATTATTTTTCTTTCTCTCTCTTACTCATTCTCCCATTTGTCCACTCTCTTATTCATTCTGTCTCACTATTATCTCTTATCTCATCATCCACTTTTGCATTCCCCCTATCTCCCCTACTCTTTGTCTCTCATCCTTATTTTCTTTCCCCCTCCTCTCTCTCTCTCTCTCTCTCTCTCTCTCTCTCTCTCTTGCTCGCTCTCTCTCTCACTTGGTCTTGCTCTCCTTTTCCAGTTTTTCCCCTCAATCATTTCTCTGTTTTATCTCTCTCACCCTTATCTTCTCGAGGACCATTTCTCCCACATTCCTTCACACTCTCTTCCTTTCTCTTTTTCCTTTACCTTTTCAGAGGGTTACCATCATGGCCCCTCACGCTCACAGGAGCACATCAGGAGACGTGTTTTAGCGCTTTGTCTGGAGTCAAACCACCATCAAAACTGGTTGATGATTATCATCTAAGAAGAATCAGTGGTTACCTGCAGAGTCAGGCACAAAGTGCACTAAGAGCTCCACAAAGTCGCTTTTATTCAATCACTTTTCAAACACTACTACAGTTTATTTGCCAAATGATATTTTTAAAACAGGACTCCACCTCTCTTCATTCATATAAATGCAAAATTGTGTTCTCATTGAAAAAAAGCAGCATGGTTGATAACACATAGAGGGAAGCAGGAAGAGGGATGTGTCAGGTGTTACCCTGCATTCATACCTAGCAGGCGACAGGTTGCCGTTCATTTCCTGTGTGTGTACGATTTTCTCAACGTTATACATACTAGCTGTTTGCTTCCTCAGACAAATCCTGTGCCTCGGGCTGTTTAATGTCTCGCAAATAATTCTTACAAGTTCCTGCCTGCATTTACTTCCAATTCATCAGTGTTTGATGAGCAACCTCTGCATTATCATTTCTGCTTTGTTATGAAGCTCAAATTTAGGTAACCTTGGGACATATTGGGATTAAAAAATAGCTGGACAAGCCATGTACCTCAGCAGCGATCCGATATATACAGAGACACGGGGATGTTTTACAATGGGGTGCATAGATGTGACATGTTCAATGACATCATACCTGGATAATGAATCAAACAATTTTCCTTTTAACAGAATGTGTGCTGATTATAATGATTTATACCACAGCATGGTTGAATTCCCAAATCAGAAGGTGTTGATTACGACAGGTTTATATTAATGCACTCATTCTAATACGTTATTGTTTCTATAGTAATATCTCATTCACATAATCTAAGCCTAATTATTAACAGATTAATTTGTTTTGTTTAAGAAATACAAGCATGTACTTGTTGATATGGTGAGCTTTTCTTTTATGAGCCATTCATTTAACCTTCATAGAAGGAGTCTCGAGTGTAAGTACTCTGTAAAAGTCAGTAAGTTTGCAGACATGGGATTTACTTCCTGATATTGATTACATTGTAGTATCTATGTCCATTCATTTCTCACCACCACGATTACTTTTTCCTCATGTTTAATTGTAATCATTGGCAAATCGCTGTGGCATAAGAGGAATACTACCTCCGACATACAAATTCAAAAACTACTCAAAATACTCAATTTCATAGCTTATTATTATTATAGTCAGGGGTGCGGCAGTACCCTCAGCACCCCTATTTCCCAAGTCCTTGGGTATGAACAAGACATTCAGATTTATATTAGGATTTCTCCCACAGGTAAATAATGTATTTCAGTTATAAATAATAAATTCTTGAATAATAACTACATACAGGGCTGGATTAGCTGATGGGAGATGGGAATTGTGGGCCCTACTGTACATATGAAATATAGTAGAACATAACTGTATTAATAAAAAAAAATATTTATACTGGATACTGTCCAAGACAAATAACTCAACAAACAAATCCAAGAATTGCTACTGGTATCTGTTATGGGAAACATGAAAAACACCTATAGCAACCCTCATGGCAACTCCCCAAAAGTCCGGTAAGATCATCCAAAATACACACAGGAGTGGTAACTGACTTCTTCTATGTCTGCCTCTCGTATGCTGGTTTGTTTATCCTCCAGGACAAATGGTGTGTTCTTCCCTCCTGATGTTTTCTTTCAAAGACATTGTCACTTTTTTGTGTAGTTCTGCTCCTCAGGACTCAGGAGGCCAAGCTGCTATAGATTAAAGCATGTCCAGGCACAGGTTCAGTCTGCCATGATGAATTAAGAGTGGTATTGTATTAAGTCAGAGACCAGGTTTCTCAGTTATCAGCTGTGCATACAAATGTGTAAATCATGCACATTTCTAAACACAGAATGTGATTGATCCAGTTATTCTAGTGCGTGAGAATATGCGTATATTTAGAAAAGTGCAATAGTGGTAATTGTAAACTGATTATGAGGAGCTGCTCAAAACTCACTTATTGTCAATTAGGTCAGCATAATTAACAGAGTAATCACTGACTGTGGTGCTCACAACAAGGTGCACAGATAAAATGTAAAGTAAAATCAGGTAAAAGGCGCATTGATTGAGATGTGCGGCTCATCAGTCGATTTCATTTGCCCAGTGCAATTTTAGTAGATCTCAGTGCTCAGTGCTTTTGGAAACGCCAACATAGCACATAAGTAGCATCCCTGTGCACACTCAAATCCTTTCTACTCTAGGGTTTTTAGCCACAGGCACATTTCACTGAGAAATTGAGACAGGTGGGGAATTTCCCAACCAGCAATCAGCTGAATAATGACATGTCTTACATGACAAATTCATATTGCGCACACCGCAACACATTACAGTGGAAAAGACTACAGTGGAATACAGTTGTGGCAAAGATAATAATAATGAGAGATTTTTTCACACCATTATAGGTTTTCCAAATAAAATTGAGGCAATAGATTGTGCATACATAGCCATGAATTACGCTTTTAGTTGTTTACCATGTATGGTGATTGGGGGTGTTTCTTTATGTAAATGAGTGTGTCTTTGCACAGACAGAGCAAGTTAGAATGTGTAGGATTTATCAATGTCCATTGTGATAAATTGTCAGTTGTCTAGTGTGTTCTGCTAGTTCTTCTCATAGAATTAAAACATGGTGATAAATGAGACTGCAGATTTCAGATGAAGGCATCATCAGATACAAATAAATGCTGACCCATAGTTATCTCATCTGTCCCACATATCATCATGAAATAATGGCCATTTTTGACCTAACTCCCAAATAATGTAAAAAAAAAAAAAAAAAAAAAAACCTTCGATGTGACTGCTCACAGTACACTGGTCAATGCTATAACTGAACCTGATGTGCATAAACTTGACCATTCCTACCTGACACATGATTTCTGACCTCCACACCCACAGCCCCATCCGCCCCTCCTCAGGACGTACAGCTTCTCAGCCTCTCTTCTACCAGCATCAAGGTGAGTTGGGTGGCGCCTCCAGTTGCCAGTCGCCATGGGAACATTGTCCGCTATTCCCTGGCCTACCAGGCACCCTCAGGGGAGGACCAAGAGCGCCACGAGGTGATGGACATCCCTGCCGATGCCACCAGCTATGAGCTTCAGGGACTGGAGAAATGGACATTGTACCAGGTGTGGGTTAAAGCCCATACCGATGTTGGGCCAGGCCCTGAGAGCAGCAGCACCTGGATCCGGACCCAAGAGGATGGTACGCTTTCTTAACCACCTCAAAAATCTCTCCACCTCCTTCAAAACTTCTTCAAAATCTTCCCAGCTGATCAAGATTGCTTTACAACTTAGAGTTCTCATAATCCATTCAAAATCTTCCAACTGTTCCTGAAGTCCTTCAATATTTTCTAAAAAAAAACAAAAAAAACATGTTTTTCTGTCCCTTTCAATCACTCCAAATCTTCTTCATTTTTTTCAAAATGGATAAGCCCAGAACTTATGATTGCTTCTGACTTTTTATAGAACTTATTCTAATCTCAAGCTTCAGCTTCCATCGATTTTTCAAAAACCTTTCGTCTTCATTCCTTAGAACTGCTTCCCAGCTTATTCTAACCTCCCCGAAGTCTTTTAAAATATTTCTACTTGCTCCATCATACCTTATGACTTTCAAATGTCTTTTTAATCTTTCCAATTTCTCTGGAAGTCATTAGAGCTGCTTCTAAATTCCAGAGCACCTCTTATGCCTCATACGTAGATACTTCTCAACTCCTTCCAGCCTCTTTTAAAGTTTTCTAGTTGCTTCATATCCTTCCCTCCTGATTCTCTGACCTCCTGATTTTTTCCCCCTTCAAATTCTGCCTACAAATGCACAACAATTCTTTACACAAAATCTTCCAATAAATCATCCAGTTGTTCCAGAGCTGCTTACAACAGACGTGGAATGTGGTCTACTCTCTTCAAGATCTTTCAGAAACCTTCTTCTTTTTTCCAGAGTGTCTTTAAGCTTCTTTAACTTCATCTGCCTTCTTTCAATTCCTTCCTAATATTTCATTAGCTTGTTATTAGCCTTGCTCTAGAACACTATACAGCTGATTCAGAATGTCTCAAAAAAGCTGCCATGTTTCTAGTAACAGTGTAAAACACCACCCTTTGTCACTCTGCTCTTCTTAGGCATCCAGTATGATGCCTGAGTAGATAAGAGGGTAGCGTTGCTGACTCACAGCTCCGGGGTATCAGGTTTGATCCTGAGCTCCGGTTACTCTCTGTGTGGAGTTACATATTCTTCCTGTGTCTGTGTGGGTTTCCTCTGGGTTCTCTGGTTTCCACCTCCCAAAAAACATATCAGTGAGTAGATGAGAATGTGAATGTGTGTGTGTGTGATGCCCTGTGATCCTCTGCAACCCTCACCATGATAACACAGCTACTAAAGATGAATAAAATATTATTCATATTATTCAACGACTGAAATAAAAAATAATGAGACAGAAATAAATGGAAAAGGAAGGGAAGTGTGTGTATGTGTGTGTGTGTGTGAGAGAGAGAGAGAGAGAGAGAGAGAGAGCTGTGGTATGTGTTGTGACAATCAAACGGCAGGACGGCAGCTGTGGTTTATTGTGCGAGATGTCTGGGATTAGTGAGAAAAGGGTCAAAGGTCAGAGTGGCAAGCACCCTCACTGTCATGTGGACTACATCAGGTGCAGGCGTGTGTGTGTGTGTGTGTGTGTGTTAATGCTGCCTCTGCTGTGTGTGCTGCACTCAGCACTTTGACAGCTGAATGGATGACAAAGCATGAGTTCCACGTTCTCTCTCTGTCCGCATCCCCTGTTCTTTCTTTCTCTCCTCCTTACTTTTTCGCCCTGATTCTCAATGCATATCCTGCAGGGAAAGCATTTTTCACACCAGCAAAGCAATGAGGCTGAGCTGCTTAAACACACACCTGCTTTGATTCATCCTGCTTCACTCTTTGCCTGCAGTATGTCACTCTTCCTCCATCACCTAGGCCATCTGTGTTTCTTTCAGCGGTGTTATTTGTAAAACACTGTCAATCCTTATTTTTCAAGAATCTATCATTTTACCACCGTTGTTCCTAACATAGTGTTAACTGTTGTCATGTCTTCTTCTCTTCTCTGTTATTAGTTTTACTCAGCAAAAATACATAGTAGTTATATTAGAATGATGGGAAAATAATATTTATCAAAAGTGAATTAGCTGGTAGAATAAAAAAATATGTTGGTAGTAAATGAAAGAGAGGAAAAGAGAGAGAGGCGAGAGAAAGATCACAACAGAGCAAAGAGTCGAGAGCAGAAAGTGTGTGCGTGTATGTTTATGCATGGATCAGCCTGATAGATAGATAAATGAAATAAACTAAAGCAAAATAAATTAAAAATGAGTTCTCCTGTCCGCATACACACACACATCATATTAGTGTGTGTTTGTGCACAAGCCCCACCCATTCCCTTCCCCTGCAGGTCAAACACTGACTACCACCGCCAGGCACACACATCAAGCTACATCATTCCAATTTAAAGAGGTGTACACACACACACACACACACACACACACACACACTGCAGTCTGGGTGTTAATGCCATGGTGATCTCAAAGCACTAAGCTCTTTAACCTCTCACGTTGCTTGCTCTGCCTCCTCCGCCTCTATTGACCAGCATTAACATCTACATTGCTGCTGATCCGCCTTATCGACAACAGATCTGTATTCATCTCCAACTCTCACAGGAGCTGCTAGAGAGTGAGTGAGTGAGTGAGTGTGTGTGTGTGTGTGGGTGGGTGGGAGCACAAGCTCGCCTCCGCAGGAGCTGCTGATGAGCGTGTGTAGGTGGGAATGTGAGCTCGCTTCCTCACACTCACACGCACAAGCAAAATGCCATCTATAGACACAACTGAAGATACATATATGCAGATAGGTAGGTATGTAAATAGATAGGTATAGGTAGGTATATAGCTGGTTGTAGATAGATAGATAGATACATACATACATACATACATACATACATACATATATACATACATACATACATACATACATATATACAAAGATTACAGAATTATAGTCAACCTTCATGAAAATGAGCAAATATAAATGTACAATATAAAACCTGGAAAGGTTTTTATTTTCATAAAGACTTAAAGAGAGACATCAAAATTAAAACAATGAAAGGAAATGTTCAATATCTTCAATATTCAAGATTCTGCACTATTTCTAGGACCCTATTTAAATTTAAGCAAAATTGGGATACCGATTATGTTAGCTCCTTTGTATAAAAGGTCAGATTTTTTTGAGTCTTATCTCTTCCGTTGAAGCAGGTGTTCAGACAACACTAGCGGATTTGATCGAACATGGATCATCAGGTTTCACACAAACTTGTGGAGTCTCGAGTACATGCTGTCATTAAAGCAAAATATCAAATACTGAAGAATTCTAAAATTCATGTAAATATTTCTAGGGTTCTACTTTTCACTCAGGTTATTCCTGGTAATGTCATTTGTAATGAAAAATGTTGTATTAAATTACAAAATCATCACTGCCCAATAATCGGAGTTGACTGCAGACAGAAAGGCAGCAAATAGACAGATACATATGTGGACAAATAGACAGAGGGATAGATAGATGTGTGTAACTCTCGGTCTTTGCTGCAGTGCCTGGAGCTCCTCCGCGCAGGGTGGAAGTGGACGCAGTGAACTCTACAGCACTCCATGTGGCCTGGAAGCCTCCACTGGTGCAGAAGCAGCATGGAGAGATTCGCGGTTATCAGGTGGTTTACTCCCGTGTGGAGGACGGAGAACCTCGAGGACAGCCCACTATTCTGGACATAGCCCTGCCTGATGCTCAGGTAACACCTACAATGGCCAGCTGGCCTTGCTTCAGTCCAAAATGATGTATAGTACATTAAGTAGCATGCCACAGAGTCTTTTGTAGCCACCACTTGATAATGATGAGACATTTGTGATGATGTTTATTTGGATTGTGTGGCGCATGTTCACAGTGGACTGGTTATTGTGAGCTGTTTGTGTAAGTATGTATGCCTACTCAGGGCATATGATTTGTGTTTGGGACACAGCCGCAGTGGAGACACGGTGAGACTTTTGTGATGTGTACTCAATTTACCAGTAATTACTATATTTATACTATACCAGTTATTCACTATGTGGTGCACAGTTTTTGGGGGTCCACCACTGTAGTCGAACCGCAGATTGTTTGTTGTGTATTGCACTAGCCACTGTTAGTGCAGGTAACATGTTCACACAGTAATTCATTGAGATGTAGTTTATGTGCTAGAGCCAGTGAAAATCCCCTTAGTAGTCTTGGCCTGCTTTACATTCATCGTCTTTGTGATGTGAAATTTTCAAAATGACAGATGCACCAAGGCTTATTTGGGGAGCAACAATAACACTGCTGGTTAAGTCATCTTGCACTGAACACAATCCATCATTGTCATCTTTAACATAATTTCCCTTCAGTACAAAACAGTTTACTGAATTTTCTTTCTCTCAGCTCTCAGTCCAGCAGTATTGTTTACACCATGTGCATTTTAACTTTGACTAACTCCATTACAGAAAAGTTAGTGTTAAATTTAATGAACCCAATTAAAAAATACCTTTAAAATGCCACATAAAATAACTCCCAGTATACAATCTGAGACATGGCCAGCTAAGCTTATTTTATCTTCATTGTCTTCACCTTCATCTTCTCTCTCTCTCTCTATCTCTCGGAAAGGTCATGCTAGTCATCAGTGTGCCGTTCTGCTCGTCTCATTTTGTTTTCCCATCGACTGCAGCAGATAAAACTCTCACCTCCCATTTCCACCATCATCTGCATTCCTCTCTTATCTGTGCGTGCAAAGAGACCCCCTTGCACACCTATACACACACACCTTCACACACACACACACACACTCACACACGCACACGGTCATGCTTACTATGGAGTGATGTTTTGGCCCTGGGAGGAGTTTACATTCTTCAATAGTGGACGAGACGTGAGGAAACATGCACATACACGTATACACACACACACACACACATATATCTCTGCACTTCTTTACTGTCCCCATTAATCTCCATTGGTTATTCAACCTCTCTCTGGTTTTTCTGTCTTTCTTTCTCCAGTCTCTCTCTCACTCCCTCATCTCTGTTTTTCCCTTCCTCTTAGTATTTTTTTTTTACCCTCGATGATTTATCTTTTTCTTTCCATCTCTTTTTCTCTGTCTGTTTCCTTATGTTTATTTTTCTCTGTCTATTTCTCTTTCTTATTCACAGTCATTATGGTCTCTCTCTCTCTCCCTCTCTCTCTCTCTCTCTCTCTCTCTCTCTTTGTCATTTTTTGTTTCCCTTTACCATCTTTCTTAATTGGTTATTCACTGTCTCTCCAGTCTCTCTCACTCCCTTGCTCTCTTTCTCACCTTTCTTGGTGTCTCCTAATCAGTCATTCATATTGTTTTTGCAGTCTCTCTCCTCATCCTCTCTGCTTCTCTTTTTGTCTCACATCCTCCTCTCATTGTTTGTGAAATGATCTCATGTGGATGTGACTTTTTCACAGTGAAGGAGAAAGTGCCATGTTTCTGTCATTCTCAATTTGCTCTTCTTTTCTGTTTCTTAATAGGCACTTTTTTATTCTTTCTGTCTGCATGTGAATCAATGAATAGCAGCCTTCTGCTGTCTGTATTGAAAGGCCAAATGAACTGTGCTTGGTGAGAGAGAGAGAAAGAGAGTGATGGAGAGATGAGATTAATTTGGGACAGCCTGTGTGATGGATTGGGCATGCCCTGTGTGTGGTGCTGAATCATTTTGAGCAGCCTGTTTTGTCAGGTTGGTGTCCTTGTCTAGTGGAAGAGGAGTAGCTATAATCCAGTTTTTCTGCCAAACTCTCCCCCATGAGTAGTGCAGATCCTTACAAGCTCTGAAACAGAGACAAAACTAAGATTGGAAAAGGAGCAATGGCTGCATTTTGTTACACATACTTCTGGGTAAAGTCCCTCACACAGCCATTCACCCTGATACAGACAGTTTATTTTTAACAGTCATGTCTTCATCCTGCTCAGTCTAATTAGAAAAGATGGAACAGGTCAATTTGAACATAACAGACACTTCACCATACAGAGATTTGAGTAGTTTTACATAGACACTTTGGAGTTCTTCTGTTGTCTAACAGTCGCTAGGGTTAAGGTTAGACTGATATTCACTAAGAATGAAAGTCTTAAAAACTAGGACTTTCAAAGTGTTAGAGGCATAACAACTGGTATTACTCATGAGTTGGAGCCCTAAAAACTGAAACTAAATGGAGTTATGAAAGTTAAAGTTATCTTCCTATAAATTCCCATGTCTCTCTCCCCACTTTACAGTTCCACAATCACTCTTCATTTCATTTAGTTGAGGGGGGTCTGAACTCTCAAACCAAGATTTAGAGGGGTAATCACTGACTGTAACCTAAAACTAGTAGTCTTTGAGTTAAAGCCTTAAAACCTGGGACTAATCCATGCCTGTTGACCTAACTGTAAAGGAAATATGGAGATGGGGGGATCCTTTTGTTGTATTTGTAAACTAACAATGACCATTTTTGCATTCATTTGATTTTGCATTCATGGCAACAAAGGCAGTAAAACCATGAGGCTTGACTATCTATGGTATGGCAACCATAAGATAAAGCCTTAGGGCTTTATTGAATGAATGAATGAATGAATCAATGAATGAATGAATCAATGAATGAACGAACGAACGAATGAACGAACAAATGAACGACTGATGCGCTTACGGTTATATCCAGAGTCAGCAAATTAAATCCAAAAGTTACTTAAATATTTACATAGGAAAATTATGTGTATTTAGAAATGAGTTACGCTTCAGAGGCTTCAATCAATTTGCTGGGCTCCCCATTCAGATTATTCAAATTACCTGCATGGGGCCAGCCTTTTCCTGAGTAGAAGTGTCAGAGGCAGCATTTTTCAGTGGCATCTAAATCATTGCCTTTAAACAAAAACATTAACCTTTTATGCCCCAAAAATCAAGGACAGAAAATGTAGACTGAAGAAAGGAAATAGCATTTTGTTGTCAAATGTCATACAATGTAATGTAAAAGCAAGAGACAGTTTAAATATGAAAAATCAAAAAGAATAATTGGATGATATATGAATGAGAAAATGGCAAGCATTGAAATAAAAAACATTACATTAATGATTTACATTAATCACTGCAAATCTGGTTTAATTTAACAATATGGCTTCTACCTTAATTATTTGGCAACTTCCTATTATTTTTTATTTTATTTTCTTATATCATGCACTGAGAGATAATTGGCCACACAACTTAATGAAGCCACAAAATCAAGGTTATAAAATTGCGGTGTGTGCACTGGATGTAGGCTATTTCATCATGCTTTTAATTATTTTGGGTTGTCGAATTAATAAAGTTATGAAAATATTTATGTTAATTTGAGTCCGTAGTTACATCTGAAGTTTGAATAACGTGCACAATTTCCATAATAAATCTTCATTACACACGCTTAACTCGACCCATAATGAATACAACAATAACACCCATAGTATGTATAATTAACCTTATTTGTATCTGTACTCTGGTAATTATAATGTAACTTTCTTCCTTTATTGCATATTTATATTTTATGCTGGAATATTTGTGTCCTTTATATCACTGGAATTTATGTGACACCTGCACCAATAAAAAAGGTCTTCTACATCTTGTACTTAGTGCAAACGTTAGCATTTGGAAAGGAATAAAATTAGTACATTTCATGCATGTTGAAAAAGAATGTGCTCAGTGCAGTGTTTCTATGGACCTTGGTTTTTCTGTGAGCCCTTTTAGATAAATAAATAATAAGAAGTTTAATTTATGTAGCACCTAAGGTCAAATCTCAAAGAAACCACGTATTTTGGTTGAAGTGACCATAGTGGAATGTATATTTCTCCCTGGCTTTACTGGAGTCCACAGTTAAGAAGTAAACAAGCTTTATTCACAATGCGAATAAACAATCTTTCCAACAGGTTTAAATAAATATAATGAGAGTACATGTCTCTTCCTTCCTTCTAGATATCTTTACGAACATGACTGAATGAAGTATATCATTGCCAAGGTGTAGGCAGTACAGTACTTTAATTCTCTCTCTCTCTCTCTCTCATTCTGTCTGTCTCTCATTCTGTCTGTCTCTCCCTGTGATATGGAGATTAATGAGCTGTGACTGTGATATCACTCCAGGCAGATAAAGAGGCTCCTCTCTCACATATGGTGGCTGTGGTTAACTCCATGCTGGTTAGACTATCTCCGTATCGGCCTTGTCCCAATCTGACTTGCCTTGCTCAATCTGCCTAAAATGAAAGAGACTGTTTAACTCCTAAAAACTAATTAGAGGGAGGAGAGGCCCCTAAGTGTTAAATGAGAGGCAGACTTTCTCCTGCTTTATCTCCCTCTTTAAGAGATTTTAAAAATGTGAGATAATTCATATCTCCATTTCTTCCAACCCATTTCCTCTGTAGACTCAGCATGACGGCTCCGCACTCAGTCTCTGCATGCTGTAACATCAGGCAACTGGAAGCAGCTGCAAATGTTGTAGAATTTGTTATGCTTCAGACAAATTCAGAGTCAATGCAAGAAGCAAGACATATTAATCATTAGGCTGGCAATATAATGAATGTGTATTTTTCCTAATGTGCTCCAGACTAAACACAGACACCAAAATATGTCTTACAGTACTGTAGTAATACCCGTGCACTGTGTCCTCCAGTACTGTAGTAACACTTGTTCAGTTGTCCTCATTAGCCCTTAGCTGGACCCCTCAGCCATCTTAAAGAAACTGTTTGGCAAAAAAAATCAGTGTAGCACAATTTTTACTTGAAACTAATGTTAATTTTACCGGCTCATTTAGATTAGTCTTAGTTTTAATATTCGGATGAAAATAGATTTCATAGATTTCCTTGTCATATTTTAGTCATTCAATTTTTATTAGTCTAAATGTACTTGACAAAAATATACTGCAATTTTAGTAAACTGAAACTGAACTTTTTTTAGTCAAAAGAAACTAAAGATTTTAGCTTTTCCCCCATCAAATTTCCCCAGTATATTCGTTTTACATTTCTAAAACTGTCCCATCTGTTTACGATTTGAAGTGTATTTGAAGTGCATGATTAAAAACATTAACAAGTTGTGTTCACATATGGGAAAATAATGAAATAGTGTCATGTTGCTATCAAAGTGTGTTTGCTGATATTTGCTGACAAACACACACAGAGTTTCAGACTGATATTTTCCTCTGCTCTTCTTCCTCAGGAGGCCTACATCACGGGGTTGCAGGCAGAGACTTCATACTCCGTTACCGTGGCAGCGTACACAACTAAAGGTGATGGGGCTCGGAGTAAAGCCAAGGTGGTGACCACTACAGGGGCAGGTAAGGGTGTATTGTAAGGTGTATTGTAAACATGTAAGGTGCATTTATGATGGATATATTAATAAGTGATTCATTACACATATTTAACACCCATATTCAGTTTTTTATGAGCAGTGGATGAAGTATTTACTATATGCCATTAATCACACTGTTAATCTTTGCCTGTTTATTTCATCAATATTTAGTAGTTTTAATTTCACTCACTTTCTAACAGCTGGTTGTTACAATGCCAATAAGCGCATAAGGAGGATTGCTCATAAAAAGATAACATGTGAACGTACTGTACCTAGTACTTATGTCCTGTTAATGAAGATAATAATCTTTAGCCACTTATCCATGTGAAAGTTTTATTTTATTACTTCTTTATTTTATTACTTAGGTTTCACTGATGTTCACTTGTGCATGTATTGTTTGGCATTGTTTGAAGAATTATAAGCTAAGTAGCATGTCATATTAGCTAGATTAGGCTATCTTGTTTTGTAATGTGTATATATAGTGTAGCACAGCTCCACTGTGTCTGTCATTTTGTCTCTTTCTCTCAGTGCCAGGTAAGCCCACTATGATCATCAGCACTACAGTGGGTAACACAGCTCTGATCCAGTGGCAGCCTCCAAAAGAGACGTTCGGCGAGCTGTTGGGCTTCAGACTGCAGTATAAACGCCAGGACGACAATGATAATGATGACAAAGATGACAATGATGAAGGCTCGTTCATCACGCGCCACTTCATGCGCACCGATGACCACTTCACCGTCACCGGGCTGCTCAAGGGCTCCACTTATAGCTTCAGACTGAGTGCCAAGAACCGAGCTGGCCACGGAGAGGAGCACGTTAAAGAGGTTACAAGAGTCACAGTGAACACTGGCTTTGAGTACCAATAATGCATTCTAATAATGTTATTATAAGGCACCTACAGTATGTTAACTTGTCCTGTCGATTTCCCCTTGGTTGAATGGTGGCTGCCATCATCCATTCATGATTTTTAGTTCAGATGAGAAACACCACTAGAAAAAATAGCTTCTAAAGCTAACTGCTTAAACAGAGCAAACAAAGCAAGCTAACTGTATTCACTATGTACACTCACCGCAAGCACCAACAACATCTGCTACTACCTCCACACTTCAATTTTCTTAACAACAGGATGACAGGATAGGATAAAACCATAGATATAAGATTTTCTTCTATTTTTGCATGTCAAACAGTAAATGTGATCTAACTGAAAGTAGGAACTAAAGATGTAATGTTGACCACAGAGATCGGGGAGTCATTTGAGCAAGTCAGTTCAATTTGTCGCTTTACTATGTCATACCTAATCTGCATTGAATTAAGAACATCTCAGTTTAACTACTGTATGTAGCATTGATGCTTGCCACTGTTGCTGAAATTACAGCTGTCGGGCACGTAAATAGAAAATGTCTGGTCAACTGGTCAACAAGTCAACTGTTGCTTTGTCACTCGCTAGTGTGAACCAAATAGTACTGTAGGGTGGCACTACTGGGAAAAGCTAGGAATGCACTGCAGGTTCCCCTTCAAGGAACGCTGTGAGGGCTATATATTGGTTAACAAAAGTGGGTGATGTCACGAGGTCGTGTCAACCATCAATGCTTGCAAGGCGAGCTTATCACCAAGGCATGTAGTTCTTCACTCTTTTTGCTGAAGTGATTGCTAGCAAAAAAAGGCAGTCTTTAGAGAGACTCATTTCAGTTCGACTTACATAGTCTTATAAAGGGGGTGCTTATAAAGGTAATGACTTCAGTACAAGACCACATATTTGCAGGAACGTAGCAGACGAAGATGCCTTGCTCCCTTCAGAAAGGCAGCTTTGTCTTCATGACAGGTTTATGAGATTCCAGTGAGACACTGTCCACGGTGCTATGATGCATTGCAATGGCTGCAAGCAGGTCTGATCTGTGGTTTGATTGCTGAATTTTGTGCATTGTGGGCAGGATCAGTAGACAGTGAGGCCACTCAGTGCACCCTGACCTAGTGCACTGTCCTACTCTGCCAGGGAACACCAGAGTAGAGTCAATTTGGCATCGGTGAAGAGGTCCATCTGTGCCCTGCCAAACTTTTCCCAGATCTGGAACACCCCTTCTGGGTGCAGATGGCACTCTCCCAGGCATATGTGCTGTCTCCACAGTGTGTTCTATTGAAGCTGTGGTTAGCAATCCTAACATGTATGTTGTGTAGAACCACTTGTTCTGAACCACAGGGTTTACTCTTTTGATTGTATCTCTGTGCAGCATATTGTCATGTTTACGTTGCATGATTCTAACATGTCCCACCTTGCTGTATAAGTGGCAGCGCCTGCTAAAGGGCACAAGGCATAGTTTTATAGTCTGGACAAAACCATATACTTGGAATTACACTTAATATATTTAAGATTATTATACTTTGGAAGTATAGTGTTTCACCTTCCAAGTGTTTTCACTTTAGGTCACAACCCCTGAGGACACACCTAGTGGTTACCCACAAAACCTCAGTGTGGTGGGATTGAGCTCCACCTCAACAACTCTGGCATGGGCACCACCGCCATTGGGGCAGAGAAACGGCAAAATTGTGCGCTATGATATTGTGTACCGTGACATCAACAGTGTAAAGAATCAAACCAACAGTACAACAGAGACACGCATGAGCATCAGCGGCCTGAAGCCTGACACTACCTACGACATCAGAGTGAGAGCCTTCACCAGGAAAGGACCAGGACCTTTCAGCCCCAGCATTCAGAGCAGGACCATGGCCACATCTGTGCCTGGTGAGACATACACATGCGCACACACACACACACAGAGTTATTAATACTGAGCAGAACAGATGGTGGTAGCTGAAACACTGTGGCAGGACAGGCACGGCTTGTGCTTACAAACACACACACATACACACACACACACCTGTATACAGCCTAAAGGACAGACAGCTATGAACAGTTTGCCTCTGTGTCCTTTAGTCATTATACCATGATCATTTAAAATACTCGTATCTGATTGGCTGGCATTTCTGATTGTCTAGCAGGTGTCTATTAATAGCATGAATGTACACAGAAAGGAATTATTTACAGGTCGCAGTGCATAGAAATGTTAGAGTAAAAATTAAGAATAGAGCAAGAGAAAGCCTGCTGAGCCATAACAACTATATAATGATAGCCTATTGATATGTCAGGACTAGAAAATTGGCAAAAATAAAATGACTGTGAGGTTACTATATTCAAATATAAGAAAGTGAAAAAGGAAAGGGAAAAAAAAGCTTTAAAATGTGGTGAAGTATCTGTGGGATAAACAAGATAAGGGTTACTGAAGCAGTGTGGTGTTCTTCACCTTCACTCATCTGATATCAGGCCACTTCATTGTGTATTATCTCTTATATTTAGTATAATAATACTTAAGACAGTTGTCTTGTGATGTACGTAATAGTGTGTGTGTGGGGGGGGGGGGGGGGTTGGCATAAATTGAAAAATTATGACTGTAAACACTGCTGCAGTGAACATCGTGTTATGGAGGAGGATTGTAGTAGTGTCTGGCGTGAGCAGATGAGTCGTTAATAGTAATAATAATAATAATAATAATAATAATAATAATAAAATTGGGGAGGGTTGCGTCAGGAAGGGCATCCAGCGTAAAAACTCTGCCAAATCAAATACACGGACAAATGATCCACGGTGGCAACCCCTAACGGGAGCTGAAAGAGTAACAACAGCAACAACTTATATTTTCAAGCAGGGTCAAACAAAGTGCTTTACAGAGAGTGTGCAAAAGATAAAACAATAAAAGAATGAAAACGCAATAAGAGGAAAGTAAAACAAGTGTAGAATAAAACCCTGGGGTAACAGTCCACTAATTGAAAAACAATAACAAGTAAATTGGTTTTAAGTGAATATCACAGAAGATCACCAGACCGCAAACCCCAGGGATGAGAATCATCCATTTATTTCATGGTCTTCTTTGCTTTGGTGTTAAGTCTCAGTTTGAACATGTTTATGCCACAGGCAGAGACGTTCCCCATGGACTGGGTGACTGAAAACCTTTAGTCTTTAATAAACCAGCCTTATTAAGAGGTTTACCAGTGTTATGGTTATAATACATATAATCGTAATAACACAGAAGCAGGACCAACAGACAAGGGACCTTATTACACCAAACACTAGAAACAAAGCTAGAGACTGCACCAAGAAACCGCACAGAGACCTGCAGATGCTGATGTCACATTTTACGCTTGGCTGAATAACAGCTTTTTAATGTTGCTGTGTGTCTAAATAATTTGCCTGAAGGTTGCCTAAAATGTGTTACAAAATTTAGGGTGCCCTTTTTCAATAAAACAAGGCATGATGACATTTTAACATTTAAGTTCATATTTTATCTAATGTTTAAAGTGCCTACTCAAAATGAATGTGTGTGTGTGTGTAAAGAGAGTTTCAGCATATACTCAGTCTATGACTCCTTCTATTTAACAGAATTTGCCAAAAACTTTGGGGTGAAAGCAGCAACAAAGACCTCAGTACTGCTCACGTGGGAGGTGCCTGAAACCTACAAACCTCAAGTGCCTTTTAAGGTGACTCAAACACACACACACACACATACACACACATACACACCAAATAGACAGAGTTGTATCAATAGCAAACCTACAGGCAGACATGTGGATAAATAGCTTTGCTGATCTTGGAATGGCACCAACCAGTTAGACAAGAGGAACATCCTCATCATTGCAAAGCTCACACAGCAAAAACAGTCAAGTACCACATTCGGTTTGTACTCTACAGACACACATCAGGTCCACCAACACCCAATAAACAAGAAAACAACACAGCAAAGCCCTCAACCGGAAATGAAGCACACACTCAGAATTGCACTCAAAATCATATTCAGTGTGATTAAGCTCTAACACACCCACGTAGTACACTCGCTAAAGTCTGTTAAAGAGCTGATGAGTTGAATCAGGTGTGTTAGAGCAGGAAAAATAAAAAATATGCATGCCAGGGCTACTACAGGACCGGGAACCACCGCTGAGAACTACAAACTCCTGATGCAGTGTGTGTGTGTGTGTGTGTGTGTGTGTGTGAAAGCAGAAAAGAAGGAGAAAAAAAAGCAGAGGTACAGATGGTATGCTGAAGGTCAGAAGAAAAAAGTGTGTGTGAGAGAGAGAGAGAGAGAGAGAGAGAGGCAAAAGAGTGCACTCATGTCTGTTTCCAACATGCATGTGTATAGCTCTCTCCATGTGTTAATGTGAGCGCCCTCTTCTGCCTGATCCTGTATAACCACCAGAGTGATGATTAGAGGAAGGGAAAGGCAGACAGAGGCATGCAAAAAAATAAAAGAGAAAAGGGAAAGGCAGATAATTAAATTGAAGGGAAATTAAAGGGAAAGACAAATAGAGGCAGTAAAAAGAGCGGAACAGACAGTCAGATAGAAAGATGAAGGGAAGACGTAGAGACAAAGTTAGACATAGACAGACATTCACTTATAGGCACTGTCTAGGGCAAAAAACTTAGTTAGTAATTAATAATTATTTAATTAATAATCATTTTAAAACCTTCACCCATAATTCCTATCCATACATTCACACACTTTCCCCTCAATTTAAACATCTTGCCTTGGATTATGACATGTTTTAACAGTATCAGGTAGTTAGCTAACCCATAACCTTGTGTTAGTTAATTACCAAACAAATATATACAAATGGATTATTTGTCACAGTAAAGCCAAACAAAAGGCATACACCACTTTTCCCTTACCATCGATGTGGTTTTAGATCCGGATGTAAATGTGGCCCCAGTACAGGAGTTAATTTTATCCACTGCAACCTGCATGCAAGTGACAGTCCAGCAGTAGTAGTGTTCGTGTCATTTAATTCTTGTATAATTTAAAACTCAGATGTTTAACCCAAGTGGCTGCCCATGTATAGAAGCACTATTGGCTGTTTTGTCACATCAGCCGCAGGGCTTTGGTGAGTTTGTGTATCTGTGTTAACATGAGCACCCTCCTCTGGCAGATCCTGTATAACCAGCAGAGCGTGGAGGTGCAGGGCGATCTGCGGAGGAAACTGATCACCCATCTTCAGCCCGACACCGAGTACTCGTTTGTGCTGATGAACAGAGGCAGCAGCGCCGGAGGACTGCAGCAGCAAGTGTCCATCCGCACAGCCCCGGACTTGCTTGACAAAAAGCCCAGCCGCTCAGCTCATGAGTCTGCTGTGGGTGGAAGAGTCACTCTAACCTTGCCCACAGTGACCCCCGGTGCCTCTGCACATATCAGGTCTGCACCATACACCCAATAAAAGACACACAGACAGTCACAGGCACATGGACATAGTGTGCAGACAGTTACTTTTTACAGACTTTTATGCTCAGCTTTATTTCAAATGATTTAAACCAGTATTTCGTGACTGCCACACCCTCATCAGAACCCTCTGGTCTAGGGCAGTGCAGGGATTTGAGATGATGCAGTGGTCTGGACAGCAGAATCCAAAATAACCTGACTCACAAATCAATGCTCATCTTACAGTTTTGGTGCAAGATTCCACTGAATCCCTTTGAGATTAATCTCTTCACAGAGGGATCTATTACAGGTGATTTTATTTCCATGACAATCTGCAGTGTTTGTGTCTCTCCCTCTCTCCAGTGGACTGATACTCTTAGTCCTGTGTAGATACACATTGTACACGCAGATGTTGTCTCTTGCACTGGGAAACATTTTTGTCTGCTGCTACCTGCTGCATTTAGTCATACTTTTAAATGCTTCCTGTAGTCACAAGGCGATAAGTGATTTAAAAGCATCTCTCAAACCTCTTCACTGGGAACTCATTAGAAGGTAAAAGAAAATTAAGGTTATTATAAGAGCAATATTGTGAGCAGGCTGTTATAATGACAGCCATGGGTAGAAAGCTTAATTTTATATTCACAAAGGGCATTGGGAGATTCAAATGTATTTATTAATGTGTTAATAAAGCTGAGTAAATGTTTTCCTAGGCCAAATTGAACTAAGAGTTGCCAGCAGATTTCCATAAATTTCGGTAATGTTTGTTTTGACTTTGTTCTCACGTGTTGATAAATACCAGTGACCTATAAATTACCACGCTCATTCATGGCACAGCTGATTTACATTGAGTGACACCCCCAAAACACCATAAAAGGCAAAGCTCACAGAGCTGAAAATGACAAACTGATGACAAAATGGTGCACTAAATTTTCCACTAATGCAGCTCAGCCATTGCAGCGTGTTGGCTACCAGACACAGACTGACTTTTCTCCCCTTTATAGGCCCCCTTTATAGGGTGCCATTTTTTATCCTAACTGAGAATCTGTCTTAATTTGTGAATTTGTATCAGATTGCTTTCTTTCAAGTCATTATTATGAAACTGATTTTCACAAATGTTTCACGAAATTTGTGTGTGTAATTGAAATAATTAAGATACTTCAACTAATCCATATACAGTATACATGTGCAGTAACTCATAGCAATTCACTTAGAGGCTCAAGTAGTGAGTCGTGAGTCTCCTTATATGTAAATTTACACAAACTCAGGAGCTCTCCAAGGATAGAAAGGTTGTTGAGTTTTTTTTAACTAACTGTATTTTCATGAATATCACATTTCTTGTGTACATGCACCTGTGGACAATTAAAAAATAAATCTGCTCATATCCAGCTTGATAAATGAGGCTCACTGAGTTCTAGAAGTAAATTGAATAAATTTATGACTCAGAGGCAACAATAGAATGGAGTAGATGCAAACCGTGAGTGACATAAACATCCAGGTTGGAAGGAGAAGACCTCTTAACTTGCCTTAATTCATAGCCATCTAGATGCAAGGTGGAGAAATATAGATCTCACACTGGCTTAAGTTATTTAGCTCTCTGTGTCGTGTTCACTCTCTCAGAGTTTCAGAGATTTATGTAGGCAAGATGAGTGTGTGGTTTAACTGCAGTCGAATATTGCTTTAGTGTGTATTACTGTCCACTACTACTGGGTCATCCTCAAAGCCTGCTTCTATTCCTTTACTCGTATTTGTTCCCTACTCATTCCAAGCTCTTAAACAAGTGGCTTTCCTTCACTTTCATAGGGTGTGCAAAGAACCTTTTGTCTAGGGCAGTGCACGGATTTGAAATAATGCAGTGGTCTGGACACTGGCAGCAGAATCTAAAATAACCTCACTTGTTTGTGGCTCACAAAGCCGGGGCCCTATAACCTCTGTGATTTGAAGAACACGAACAATTAAAGAAACAAACAATCAATCAATCAAAGAATTAAGGCATAAAAAATGTATTTTGGATATAAATATGGAAATGAACAGGGTTTGGATCTTAACTGCAAAATACATATCGCAAAAAATATTTCAATGATTTTATAGCACCATAGCTCAGCTCATCCAGTTAGTAGTCCAGCCTTCGATAAAACCAAAAATGGGGAAAAAATCCAACAGATTTCATAGCATTGTATAAACCATTGATTATTTAACAACTTATAGTGTAATGCTAAATTAAAGTTAGATTTAAAATACATTTACTGTCCTTACTATTGATCAGTCAAAAGTAGCCTGATGTTATTTGAATTTGCTACTAATGCAAAAGCTAGAGTAAATAAGCAGAGCTGTTTTTTATTGTAATGGTAATTCATTAAATATTAGCTTCAGCTCAGAAAGTCAGAACGGTTGCAGAACGAATGCAGAGTGCATGAAATAACCCGACCCAATCTCTTACAAATGCAAAATCAATAAATCTAGTTTGGTAGCTCAGGCTGTAAAATGGCATGTAATTTTTATCCAGGTGTAGCTGCTGTAGGCAGCTGAATTACATACGCGCGCACACACACACACACACGAGAGAGAGAGAGCGAGAGAGAGAGAGAGTGGTTCTCGGTGCTGGAGTCTGAGTAATAGAGGCTATTTTTTCCCTGCTCTTAAACATGACTAAACTCATAAAAGGATTTTAATTATCCAGATTCTTACTTTAGATCAAATCTAAAAATTCACTCTGTGTATCTCTACATTCTTGATTGAATCATAGGGGCTGTGCCTCATTCACCGGGACTGACTGTTTAAATCCTGATGTGTGTGTCCTGCAGGTGGTACTACATAGTGGTGGTGCCCATGAGTCAAGCTACATTGCGCCACTGGGAAAGTCCAGAGGACATCGACCTGGATGAGGTGTGTGAGCACAGGGACATGTTTATATGTGTATCTGAGTGTGTGTTAACTCATGAGTGATATTGCATGTGTATGTATGTATATAAAAAACAATAGATAGATGGAGAGTCTAGTTGTCTGTCTAGCTGATGGTCTATATTTGTCTGTTAGTCTATCTCTCTCTCTGTCTCTCTCTCTCTGTATCTGTCTGTCTGCTTGTCTCTCTTTGTCTCATTATAAAAGTAGGAAGAGTAAAATACATGAGCTGTGGTTTAGAAACCCTGTAGTATTTCAGCACTTTGATAAACACGCCTTTTTAACAAATTCCCTTTATTTCTTCTGTGCTGACGCTGTAATTTTCTGTTCTGACTAAAAGCCTCCTCCTTGCTCTCCTTGTCACTACAGAACTCTTCATTTTTATTTCATTTATGTTATTAATACAGACAGTGTGGGGCTCAAACACACTCTGTTTTTCCCTTGAGCTCACTTTCTCTCAGAGCTATACTATCTGGGGTTTTGAATATAAATGAGTGTCAGGCTTGTGAAATAAATATGGCATGATTGTATGCAGGGCTTCAGCAGCACCTTTATCATGGCTGCTCTCTGGGAGCACGACTCTGTACAACAAACACACACACACACGCATACAAATAAACAAACACACACATATATAGTATAGTATATAGTACAATGTCTCTGTCCATTTTCACATTCTCATTATACTTTAACACCAACGATTTCACTGATAACGAAGAAGCTGAATCCTTCTCATGCACGAGAGGTTAATTACAGATGGTAAGATGTTGTAAGATGTTAAGCATATTTATGCTGGACAGATTGAATTGATTTGAAAGAACACTTCTGACAAAAACATGCAGCTCCAGTGCAAAACTAGAGAAGCAAACTTCAGACATAGAACATGTCTTAGCTACTATATTTGCGGTAAGAGAAAAATTGTGTAATTTTCATGTTTGGTCATCTGTCACCTTAAAGTAATAGATGATGACCAGGGTGTTATACAGTGTCATCAAATTAATAGAATAGACGATAAGAAAGATCATTCAAAAGACAAATAAAATAATGCATAATAAAGCTGGGCTGGCTCATTAGAATAGACATATATTCTCAAGTTGGGTGTGTGAGCTGAGATAAGTTGCTATTTATTATGGTGTTGAGCTCACAATTGCTTTGTGTGAGAGAGAAAGGGGGAGGTGCAAAAAGAGAGAGGTTTAGGAAGCATTTTTTTATAGTGTGTGTTTGCATGTATGTTTGTATGTATGTGTGTGGAACCTTATGTAATTGTGTGTCTATGCATATAATGTACATGTTATTTTGTGTGTTTGCCTACCTACACGGTTGAGTGTGTCTGAACATGAATTTCTGTATTTCTGTGTCTGTATATGTGTATTAAATGTATTAAGGTTCTGGATGTATGCATTCAGCATTGTGTGTGTGTGTTAGTTGTTAGAGGGTGGTGGAGATTCAACTGTGATGAAGAGGAAGAGGAGGCAGAGTGACGACTCCCTGAAGCCATACATCGCTGCAAGGCTGCACACGCTGCCAGAGAGCTTCACACTCGGAGACGAGCGGCACTACAGTGGCTTCTACAACAGAGCACTGCTCCCTCAGACTCAGTACCGCACCTTCATCATGGCTGCTCTCAGGGAGCACGACTCTGTACGAAACACACAAACACAAACACACAAACACACACACATATACTGTATATATATATATATATAGAGAGAGAGAGAGAGAGAGAGAGAGAGTTACATACGCCATGCAGAATCTGCAAAATGTTAATAATTTAAAAAAATAAGAGAGAGAGGCAACACGCTATATTAAGAGCAGGGGGATGTAAACTTTTGAACAGGAAGTTCATTGTTCAAAAGTTTACATTCCTCCAGCTCTTATTGTATTGTGTTGCCTTCTTGAGCATCAGTGAATGTTTGCACCTTTTGTAATAGTTGTGTGTGAGTCCCTCAGTTGTCCTCAGTGT
>CM075004.1:16181599-16221919 GCA_037576675.1 Pangasius sanitwongsei | reverse complement strand
AGTCCAACATTGGTCTGACATTATTCCAGGATTAGTTTGACATTAGTCCAGCATTAGTCTGATATTAGTCCAGCATTGGTCTGACATTAGTCCAGCATTAGACTGACATTAGTCTGGCATTAGCCCAACATTATTCTCACATTAGGCTGACATTTGCCTTACAGGAGAAGTGACTAACTGCAAATCCTGCCAGTTTTAGGCTGATATTTACCCAACATTAGTCTAGCAGTAGCTCAGTGTTTGTCTGACGTCAGTCCAATGTTATTCTGATAGTATTTTAAAGAATCATTATTTCAAAGTTAGTGCCAATGTTAGCAGCACCGCTGGAATGGAGTGCTATTTAAAGGCCTGCTGTCTAATGGGCTATCTGAGGGAGCACAAAGCCACCATGCATGTGTATGTTTAAAGGGAATTACACCCAGCGAATTTATCCACTTAATTTTATGTGACACATGGATCAACATGACTCGTAATAAACAAATTTATCAAGGTGCAAATGAAATACCTCCTCCTGGGCAGGCTCAGACTCAGTTTTTGACAGAATGAAGTGTGTGATGGTTTCTTAATGACTGCAGTAGCCAAGAGAAGAACTGGTATTCACTGTGCCTCCCTGTGCACTGCATAGGAATGCAATCATATAAATGCCTGGATATAAATGTTGTTATAGTATATTGTAAATGATATGTATAATAATAAATGTTATTATTTTAGATTAAAAGCTAAAAGAGAAAAGGTAAGAAATATAGTGAGAGAGTAGGGATGTTGTCCTAAAAATTAAAGCTGGGATCATTTTCTCTGGCCCCTACCTACTATTAGCAATTATTTATTCACATAGCTATTCAGGTTTTTGCATACTCTGAAAGAAACCCTAAATATAAAGCTAATCAGCTAGTTATATCTAATACTTTATTGTGTGGAGCTCTTAGCGAAAGTAGCTATTTAAGTTTAATGAACGTTAACAGTCACCACACTAGCAAAAGTTTGGATGATTATTTCCATTTTTTACACATACACATGGCTTTTGCGAAAATGACCGAAACTCAGAGCTAAGATATTGATATTATATTGAAAATAGAAGAATGGGTGCATCCCTAATTAAAACCTACAGTATATAGAAACACTGATGTGTAGGTGTTTGTTAGAGTACACAGCAATCTTCTGCAGCGCTGCTCAGTTTGTGTCTCTGTGGAAAGCTCTTAACGGAGGAGGAACTCACCCGTCACTCTCTCTGTCTCTCTCTCTCTCTCTCTCTCTCTCTAAATCACCCCAGTGCTCCAAGCCTGCAGGTTGCACTCTAATGATTCACATGCCTCTGCAGTGATGGGATTTTTTTTAAAGTTATTTTTTGGTTCCTGCTGACGTTTCCAGAGGGAATAGAGAAGGTGTCGTGCTGATGGGATTCATCCACAATGGGTCACTGATGCGTATCCTCCTGCGCTCAGCAGGGTGGAGGAGTCAGCGCCGCCCTCCTCACACTCTTTCCCGCTGTTCCTCTCCATCTTTCTCTGCTTCTGAGAGGCGTTTCTAAAGCGATTAGTGTAGAGAGAGTTTGGTGGTTGCTCTGCAGCTTTGAAGATTTGCTGGCTTTGACTTCCTTTGGAGAGTAACTCGCTGTAATAGAGCTCTTTCAGTACTTGTGTGTTCAGTCAGCAGCTCACAGCTATCTGCTATTAAGGATAGCCAAACCATTAGTGGATGTGAAAAAGCTTTTAGTTCTTTCAGAAAAGATGGTAATTTTCCTTTGTAATTTTTCTTTGGTCAAAAATGGCCAAGATATAAAGCTATAAAGTTATAGATACTAGTTTAGCATGATGTAAGTTTGTTTCAAAAATACCATTTATATTTATGTCCAGGGGGGTGGTGCTGGCCACCACCATCTACTGAAGCTGACGGTTTTAGATCGATTAATTAAGATTTAACAGATGTAGAACTGACTCTATTGTTTCCGCTTGCACATTTTGTGCAATGATCATTGAAATGGCAATTAAATTAATTAGGTTTTAGCGAATAAAAAAATTCAGCAATGTTCAACTTACTGTTTCCCCTTTGTGAAGCTATTGCCTGATATGCTAAGTCACACTCATTTATGCACATAAAGTTGAACTTCACTGAGCTTTTCCCTGCACACAGAGTTCTCTTTTTATGATTAGGAAGCAGTGTGGCATTGCAAGAGACAGCCTGTTCTGTACTGTATGTCAACATGTTCAAATCTTTAGTTTTAATTACTCCCCTAAATGGGCATGAAATTTTGAAGTGACCATAGCTGAAATATTGTGCCAGGAACAGGCACTTTATTTTTAATATTATAATTATTAAATGGACACATCCACTTGTCACTGCCCTCTCACTCTCCACATTGGTGTTGCATCCCCATGTGGGTTACCAGCCATTATTTATAATGTACATTGTATGGCCAAAAGTTTGTGGACACGTGCCCATCACACCCAGATATGGGTCTTCCCCAAACTGTTGCCACAAAATTGCACACAATTGTATAGGATGTGTTTGTGTGCTGTAGCATTACAAATTCCCGTCACTGGAACTAAGAGGCCTAAACTTGTTCCAGCATGACAATGCCCCTGTGCACAAAGCGAGCTCCATGAAGACATGGTTTGCCAAAGTGGGTGTGGAAGAAGTGGAGTGGCCTGCACAGAGCCCTGACCTCAACCCCACTGAACACCTTTGGGATGAATTGGAACGCTGACTAAACCCCAGGCCTCCTCATCCGACATCAGTGCCTGACCTCACTAATGCTCTTGTGGCTAAATGAGCAAAGAGTGGAAGTTATTATAATAGCAAAGGTGGACTGAATCTGGAATGGGATGTTCAAAATGCACATACAAGTGTTATGGTCAAGTGTCTGCATGCTTTTGGCTCGGCACGAGCATGCTGAGCCTTTAAAATGGGGTCAAAATGGGGTGTTGCTCTACTTTGCTTTTAATCTAGAGAATTAGATACAGTGATATAAAACCAGTGGGAAATATCTTAAATCTAAAACTAAATTATCATGTTCACACAGTGTTCTTAGAGTATGTTAATTGTTGTTGACTCTTAATGATAATAATATTGAGTAAGTAAGTACACTGTGTGTTATTGTCTTGCCTGCTTTCAGCCAGTAAGAACACAATGTTCCTGATTTACTTGACTCGTAACAAATTGTGTTTGATAATAAAAGCAGTCCTGGTATTGCACCCATTCATTCAGATGTGACTGTATGAGAAATTATGGTGACCTTCCTTAAATATGTGTGTTGTGTGTGTGTGTGTGTGCTGTAGAAAATATTTGCTACAAGCCCATTCTCAGACCCCATCATGGTGCAGGTTCACATGTCCCGACATGCAGAAGATCCGGAAATGCTCTGGGTGATGGGGCCAGTGCTAGCTGTCGTGCTCATCATCATTATCGTCATCGCGATCCTTCTATTCAAGAGGTGAGACACACAGATCCTTCTCTGTCTTTCCCTCACCCACTTCCTTTATCTGTCTCTGTTACCACTTTTTCTGTCTCATAATCGCACTTTGTCTCTTCCTCTTAGTATCTCTTTGTTAGTCCATCCGTCTTTCATTGTATCTCTTCCTTCCTGTCTGTCTCTCTCTCTCCCCTTCCCTCACTCTGTCTCTGCTGTACAGTAATAAATAGCTGCTGTTGGGTTGGCCAGTAGCCCAAGACAGGTGTGTTAAGTGTTGTATGTTGAGTCAGCTTGATACCATTCCCACTGTAAAGTATAAATAGCCAGTGTCGTTTTCAAAAGCGCTGACTTACACTGCAGAAGAGCTGAGTCACACACCCAGCAGCAGACAGGTCCATTAAAGTGGAGTTAAAAATATTGCAGCCATGGGGAGATGGGAGAGTAATGGCACGCATAATTAAGCCCATTTCGTCCAGCTCAGCGAGTTCAGAACGATACACACTCCAACAATGAAGGGCAAACAAGAAGAACCTACTGCAATAGGGATAACCAAGTTAGCATAGTCCCTGTAGTCCCTGTTCGCCTTCTGAATATACAATACATTTTATTTTAATCACAATACACTCCATATTAGTCACAATACAGTTTATATTTGTCATAACACACTATGCTGGTCCCAGGAGAAGGCAGGACTATTTGCCTATGGCAACTCTGTATATCTGTCTGTTCTGACTTTCTCATGTTTCTGTCTTCCTTTTACTCTTTCCCACATGGCCACAGCAAACAGGAGAGGTAAGTCTCTCTCTTTCTTTCTCTCTCTCCACTCCTCTCTCATTACTCCAGAGTGTCTCACTCATTTCTCCACTCTCTCACTCCTCCTTTCTGTCAGTCCTCCAATTTCACACTTATCCACTCTCTCGCTCCTTTTACTCACTCTTTTACTCACCCACTCACTTACTTGCCCAATTCCACATGTATACTCCACTCCTCCCGTCTCGCACTTCTCCAATCTCATGTCTTATCCTCCCTGTCATTCCTCCATCGTCTCATTCTTCAATGGTCTCATTGTCTCATTCCTCCCCTTTCTCACTCCTCCATTCTCACACTTATCCATTCTCTCACACTCTCCTTCCTCCATTGTCTTACTTATTCACTGTCTCATTTCTCTCCTCTCTCACTCCTCTGCCCTCTCACTCATCCACTCTCTCACTATGGCACTTCTCCACACGTGTATATCAGTATGTACTGTTTGAGTCTATATATTTATCTTAACATGTACTGTGTATGTGTGTGTCTGTCTGTGCGTGTTTGCATATTGTTTGTATGTTATACACTGCATGTGTGTGGGTGTAGATGAAATTGTGTAATTATCTGCATAGCTTGGTGTATTTGTTTTTATAATGGCATAAAGTGTATGCGAGTGTGTAGTGTTGTGCTCTAATTAGTCCCCTTGCTGTGGCATGTGTGTGTGTGTGTGTGTGTGTAGGAAGCGAGCATCTCCCTCAGTGAAGGATGAACACACAGCCGGAGTGAAGGACCATCTGCTGGCCCACTCGTCTGATCCCGTAGAGATGAGGAGACTAAACTACCAAACACAGGGTATTGCAATGTGCACACACACACACAAATATATACACACACTTTGATGTGGATAAACAGACACAAACAGATGTGTTTCGTTACACATATACACACACAGACATACTGTGTAAATATCCCCTATAGATGAAACCCGTTAGATCCTGGTCTTGATACCTAATGTGTGAATTGAATTTTTAGTTGGACCAGCGAAAGCCGAGTGCGTCTTCCTCATCTTTCTCCTCTTTTCTTACCTCTCCCCTCTTTCCAAATCTCAGCAGTGTGTGGGGTTCTTTATGGCTATTACATTTCCTTCCCCTGTCTTTTCTCCACAGGTTCCAGTGACCCAAGTTGTCCAGACACTCCAAGTTAGTGTCCATCCATTCTTCCTGTGTCACCTACACATTTGCCTCATACTGTGTTTCAGTATCATTTTTAATATTCTCTCATTAACTTCCCCCTCCACTTCTCCTTGCTTAAATCCCTAAGGCCAGTTCCATTACTTTAGCAGCACAAGTGAAATTTGTAAGATGATGGATCAAATCAACAGCAGAAGATACTGGCGATCATGCAAAATAAATAAATAAATAGATAGATAGATAGATAGATAAATAAATAAATAATAACCAGATGACAATATTGAGAATCAATTCGAAGCAGTTCCTCTGCATGGATTCGTGAATTGTTTCTATGGCAAAATGATAAAAAAAATGTGAAAACTGTGATAGCTAACAGTTAGCTGATCCATATTTTTAGTGTGGTTTACTGGTTTGTTTTTGAGAAACTGTACTACACTGCACTGTTTACTCGTTTTTTTTTTATTTTCTCTATTCACATTTTCAGAATGGTTGACAACTCCATATAGTGTTCAGAAAATAACTGCTGGAAATTTTAAGCTCAATAATACGTCAATAATTAGCCAGATTTTTGGTTGTAAAGAGTACACAACAGAAAAAAAACAGACATGATGTGAATGCACGGTGTGTAAACGAGGGTAATATAATATTTTACTGTATTAAAGTATATTATATTTTATACTATATATTATATAAATATATAGCATATTTTACTGGTTAGCCAGCCGATATTACTCTGTACAGTGCTTCAAGGGAGATAGACTGTACAAAATAGCTTCCACTACGTGTTACTCTGATACTATATTCTTCATTTCTGTCAGAAACTAGTTAGAAACATTGACATAATGCCGTATAGTGTTTGTAGAAAACACTATAAAAAAAACTTTTTAAGGAAATCACTACAACTACACTTTCCTATTGTGCTTTAATTTGCTAGCTAATTAGCAAACCCTTCTTAAGCACTATAACTGGTTAGCAAGCTGGTTAGTGTGTTGACAATTATACAACAGTTTTGAAGGGAACAGACTAGTGGACAGGTGGACAAGGAAATCACTACAACTACAGTTTCCAGGCTACTTCACTTTGCTAGCTAATTAGCAAACCATGTATAAGCACTATAACTGGTTAGCTTGCTGGTTGATGTGTTGATGAATATACAAAAACAGACCCTGCAAATGGACAAAGGAATCACTACAGCTACATTGTTCTTGTAGCCAAGGTTTGGTGTGCTCCTGCTAATAGTGTGCTACACACTCACTCCACCTCTTGTGATGTTTGCGGGCACTTGTTTGACACAGGTGATGCACACGTACAAGGGTGTAGGGGAAGTGGGTGAGGGTATGTTGAAAAGAGTACTGGAACACAGAGTTACACACCAATGTCCTGATTTTTCAGCCATTCTCTTTCCCCGGCTGATCATTCGGGTTTTGTGTGTTGCGCCCCCTACTGGCTGAAGCGTTTTTCATCTTGCCTATCATTAGCACAGTCTACAGCGCTTTGTTGGATGGGAAGCAGTTGGATGTGGGCTGTATGTTAAAACCAATCCATAAAGTGTTCAGAGTGGAGAAGTAGTTGAGATTCCAACCACTCAATAAGCATGCATGCTATCTATCTATCTATCTATCTATCTATCTATCTATCTATCTATCTATCCTCATGCTTTCTCACAAAGGCATCATGCTCTCGTTGCCTTCATCTCTTTGATGAAGTGTGCTTCAGGTTTCAAAGTGTGTGTGTGTGTGTGTGTGCGGGCGCGTGTGTGTGTGTGTGCGTGCACAGCTTTGCTAACCACCATGCAACATTGCAGGAGATTACAGATTGCTGATTAGACTGAACTCCCATAATGCCATGTTTTGTGGTGTCCTGTAGGGATGAGAGAGCACCCGCCCATCCCCGTCTGTGACCTGGCCGAACACATTGAGCGGCTCAAAGCCAATGACAACCTCCGCTTCTCTCAGGAATACGAGGTATGGGCTTAAATCCAAATCCAACTGTACAATTCTCTCTGAATATGTAAATAATATGCCCTATAGGCACACGTTTGTTTTTTTAATTGCATGAAAGTTCGATCCTAAAGAGATGATGATTCCCCTGTAACTCCCAACCTGAAAAAGATTTTTTCCTCTACATTTATCCATTGTGGAAGCAACTGAGGGACATAGCCACATTAATGTACTTCAAATGGCCGCTTGAAGTGGTGTGAGGATAAAGCAGAACATTGGTAGAAGAAGGCTTCATTTGTAATAAAGGTTCTGTCTCTGCAGTCTGACAGTGCTGTTCAGACAATGAACAGACCTCCAAATGCAAGTCACAAAGGGAATAAGGCTCCTACTGACATGGTGGCTCGAAATGATCTGCGTTTTTAAAAGAAAAAGTATCATTTTTATTATCATTTTCAATAGTAATATATTGAAAACAAACTTTTAACAAGAGTCATTGTCACAAAGTTGACCCCTAATGCGACCCATAATGGTGAGGCAAAGGTAACAGGAAGAACTTAGAACCCTTCACAAAATTTAATGATTTAATTTCCCAAAAATGACATAAGCAGTTCAATTGGACAGAGATGAAACATTTTTTTCCATCTCTGTACTCAGACTGTAAATGATTTTAGGCAATTATTAAAGGAAACCAATTACCAGCCAACTGCAGATTTTGAATGTGAGCAATTTTTGTCAAGTGTATGCAAAAAATAAATTTGCACTCTAACATTATTAAATACGCCCACATGCCAATGAGGAAGCTGCTGTATGTTGAGAGAAGCAGTCGTACCCACATGTTTCTGCCACTGCATAACTTTACCTCAAAGAAGGAGAAAGGCTGTGAAGGACCAGTGATAGCATTTTTGTTGTGTTCTTAATTTGAAATGCGTTCTCCTCTCTCTATCTCTCTCTCTCTCTCTCTCTCTCTCTCTCTCAGATATGTTCATTCATTTTCAGTAACTGCTTTATCCTGGTCAGGGTTACAGTGTAATCAAAGCCTATCCTGGGAACACTGGGCTCTGGATGGGACACCTGGGATGGGATGGGATGGGATGGGTCGCAGGGCACCACACACACACACACACACGCACACACACACACAGGTGTTAAATATATTATTCAAATCTACAGAATATAGATTTGTACAGTCTAAAATGGTGCAGTCAGAAAGAGTATTAATTTGCTCAATAATTTATGCCTAGTATGAGTAATAAGCCTACGTCATGAAATTCAGTGTGAAAGCTTAAACACCCACTCCCAGTCTCTTTCTGCTTCTTCTCTCCCTCTTTTTTGCCCTTTTTAGTGATACTTTTTTTTAATTAATCTTGGATTTAGAACGACTCAAGACAGAGATCTGTAAGTTCAAACTTTTAATTTAAACTGCCAAAATCTTCTTCCGTGACTGGCCTTTTACAGAGCTGCTGCCGCTCTTAAAGAAATGTAATATATCTGTCTACAAGTTGAGGAATTGAGGGATATAAAATTGTGTTTATTTGACCATTTCATTGACACTAACTTATTGTAAACAACAATCTAAAGCTACTGATGAGACTGTTTTGAAATACCGAAGAGCAAAGAGAATACTGAAATACTGAAAAGCAGAGTATAAGAGCCATCAATAAAATTTGATCATTCAGTCTGTTTGTGGAGTCTTTAAATGACTGTTAAGACTGAAATACAGTAGTTGTTTATTATAAGTTAGTGTCAATGAAATGGTCAAATAAACACAATTTCATATCATGCAATTCCTCAACTTGTAGACAGATATATTACATTTCTTTAAGCGTGGCAGCAGCTCTGTAAAAGGCCAGTCATGGAAGAAGATTTTGGCAGTTTAAATTAAAAGTTTGAACTCGTTTTCTTTACTTCACATAAACCCAATGCTATAGTTAGCTAGCTACATCTAGTTAATTAGTAACAACTAAGTAAAAAAATGATAGCTAGCTATGTAGACTATAATTTGCCACAAATTTATATTGTAGTTAGCTATTTTTACTCTGTAATTACTTACTATTTTGTTTTGTATGCAATGTATTTTGAATATGGCCTAATGTTTATTTTGGTAAGCTTTTCTCCAACATCATTTCACAACTTATACAGTTGATGAGCGACATTACAGTCTCTCTTTGCTTTGCAGAGCGAGTAGCGCAGCCAAGGCGACAGCCAGGCCTAGTGCCCTGCTAACTCAGTATATTGTGAATTTGGAAATGTGATAGCTCAGTTGAATAAAGAAAACTATCAATGATTTAAGCTAAGAGTGTACATTTATTTGATGAGGCTAAAGAAGATTTATGGGGGCTATATCCCCCTGTAATCGGTCTAGCTTGCTCCTAAAATGGTATAAAAAAAAGAGTTTATAGTGTTTATAGTGTGCTTGGCCTCCAGTGTACAGTGGCTTCAAAAAGTTTGCTTTACAAAAACCCAGAGTGTGCATTTAGGCAACAGATATTTTAGGTACTGCAATATTAGAGGACAAGGATGCATTCAGAAGATAACTGTGCTGCAAGATACAGTTTCCTCTCATCTTTGGTTTGGAGGCTTTTTGGTATATAAAAGCTTGAAATTAAGGTTCACAGTGACTCCATCTGTAACTCAGCAGGGTGAGATGGGCATACTCTAACTCACCCCAGTGCGACAAAATCTAAATTATGACCATGAAAAAAAAATTGTGTGTGTGTGTGTGTGTGAGGAGTTTGTTCATTTCTGGTTATTCTTTTCTGAGAAACAGTGTCAATACAAACACTACACACACAGGGGGAGCTTTCTAATAACCACCTTCAGTTTAGCTGAAAGCCATCACATCCAAGCTCAGATCTCTGATGAGGCAGTTTGAATAAATAATTCATTGCAACACAGGGTTGATACAAATATGGAGGAAACTTGCTGTTGGTAAATAAAATAAGGATGTCAGTTGGATGAAATAAACATTTTCTGAGCCAGATCTTCTTCATTCCTGCCCCCAGTGAGAGCAGAAAAAGAGCTGGTGGGAATTATGATCCACACATTATATTTAACCATTTTTTAAAAAAGCAGTAGAAAGTGGGTGATGTTTAAAAGCAGTATGATGGTTCAAGCCAAAAGCTTAATCATAAGTGTTATGTAATTGGAGCAGGCATACCTACAGTTACATGCTACTTTGCTTGGATGTTACTAGCTGGACCGCAATACATGATGTTTATTAACTAAGTGAAGTTAAAAATAAAAGCCATATATTGATCTAGGTGCAAGAGTTCAGTTCACTATCTAAACAAGATACAAAACTCGGAAGCAGCCCAAAATAAACCTGAGCAGGTCTTTATCATTACATGAAAGAATCATTTCATGAAAGAATCATTTTCTCTTTTCAAATGCATAACATTTTTAAACATTTCAGAGAGCTTCACTTTAAGAGTTTTATTTAGTCCTAATCCAGTGTTAATCACTGCCATGCAGTTCTAAATGACTGTCTAGGGCAGCAGTGTCAAACATATGACCTGTGGGCCAGGACTGGTCAGTTCAAATCCGGCCCAGTAAATGAATTTAGCTTCTGTGTCTTAAATTAAAGAAGTGAATTCTTGAATTCTTAACTGAATCGAACGATTAGTTCTAAGATCTAGTTCCTGTTATTCCACTAAGGGGGCAAAATAGAGCAATAAACTCAGGGTCATAAACTCAGCTACTGAAAAATTTAATGCCAAAATTTTTCCATCTATTTTGTAGTTGATACTGTAGGCCCATTACCTAAAAGGAGTTTGACACTCGTGGTCTATGACTTTCCTCTAATTATATAGATACTAGCCTGGAAAACTGGAGGAGAGCACCTACTCAGCATGTCTGCTAACTGCTTTTTAAGCTATTGTTCATGTACTGTGGTCCAGTGCACTTAGCAGAGAGTGACGATTTGGGCTGTCACTCGTTCACAGCTTTCACCTCATTCAAGGTTAAGATCACGGTCCGTGTGTGTGTGTGTTTGTGTGTGTGTGTGTGTGTGTGTGTGCGTGCATGTTGCCAGCTCTGCCAGATTTTCCACTCTCTCACTCTGACTCATGGCAGTCACTGAAACAAAGAAATACACATAAGTAGGCTGGTGATAATAAGACACAGGTGAGAATCATCACGCGTTACCTGCTGGTTCAGCCCACCTCCTCTCCGTCCGCAGCTGACGTTCGAACATGCCCACACCACCATAAGCACTTCTAAATGCTCTGTGGGCTCTAGTCCATGCATGGTTCTGACAGCAATATGACACAACCTCCTTTATCAGCTTGTTTTATACCTGGGGAAAGATGGCACTCAAATTGGCCTTCTGCCTCCTGGTGGACCCAAAGGGCAATAGCAAAACTTGTAAAAGTAGAGGAATAACAGAAGTACAACTTTTCTATCAGTATTCCTTCCTAGCACACTTGCTAGTAGACATTAAGCAGTGTTATGGAGAGCTGAAAAGACTTACTCCCCATAGATGTGTTCACTTTTGACAGTTTTATTCATGAAGAAAGCTAAGAAAGGTGCAGGGAAGGATATCTCAGCACTTTTTACTGGACCTCTTGGGGGGAAAGTGAGTGAATAATAAGTTTAGACAACACAACACAGTGATATACAGAAAAGAGTCATTTTTATTATTAGCTAAATATAAACATAAGCTGATTCAGGATGAGTCAGAGTTTTGAAATGTTATCAGGCACATACTTACCAAGCATAAAAGCAACAAATAAGTGTGTGTGTGTGTGTGTGTGTGTGTGTGTGGACTTTACAATGTGTGATCGAGGGAAGGAAATGGAAATGAGGACAGGGTATAGGTACAATTGAAATAAAGGGCTAGAAGGATTGGGGAAAACTAAAGTGTGGGAGAATAGAGAGGGATGGAAGGATGTGGAATAGGTGAAGTCATTTGGATAAAAGTGTTTAGGGAATGGCAAGAGCACAGAGTGAAAATGTGAAGGTAATGGGACGAGATTAAGAGATGGAATTCTGAATATTCTGAGAGAAATGGGAAGAATAGAAGAATGGAGGAATAGGAAATTGAGAGAGCTAAAGGAAAGATAAGGGAATGTATACAGCTGAAGAGATCAATGAGAAGGAGTGGAGGGATGGAGGAATGTAGAGATTTAGGATCTGGAACAATGGTGAGATGAGGAATAGTAGATGAAGAGATTGAAGAATAGAGGGATACAGAAAGGAGAGAGATGAAGAGATGAGGAAAGTCAGGAATGAAGTAAGCAGAAGCCTTGAAAGAATAGGGAATGGGAATAAACGGTTGAATGGATGGGGAATGGATGCAGAATGAAAGAAAGAAATACTCCAGATTGGGATGATGGAGGGATAAGAGATTAAGGAATGGCAGTGAGGAGAATGGATAGATGAAATGTCGGCCAGTGGGAGCAGATTAATGGATGGAAAGATCAGAAGGTTAGGGACAGGTTAAAGGATGAAAAGATGGGGCAATGTGGGAGTGAAGGGATTAAAAGATGTAAGAGTGTATGAGAGGAATGCTGAAGACTGCACAGCAAACTCTCCAGTGTTGAATTAACACTGTATAGTGTATATAAAAGTCCAATTGTTCACAAATGCAGTCTGAAAGTGTTAAATCTACAGCACTGGGGATTTTGTCGTGTGGAGGGATAAAAGCATGATTGAATGGGTTAACGATAATGAATGATGGGGATTAGGGGAACTTCTCTAACACCCACTTCAACTCAGGAAGGGCTGATTAGATGAATCAGGTGTATTCGAGAAGGGGAAAAAATTAAAATGTACATTGTACACGACATTGGATACTCCAGGACCAGGGTTGGGAATCCATGGAGAGAACGGAAGGATGAAAGAATGAGGGATAGGGGAGAAATAGAGAGGCAGAAAGACAAATCCATTAGCAATAATGGGTGTGATTTATCAATGTGAGATGCAGGAAGCTGTATCTAACGGGCTGTTAAATAAGATATGCAGCTCCTCCTCTCTCAAACACTGGCATTATATCAGACAAGACATACACACAGCAGCGTAGAGAAAGAATGTGAGAGCTAAAATGCGGAGGTGGCCTAGAGGAGATGAGCATAAACACCCAATGTTTAAAGAGATGTTGCTGATAGGATGATGGGTTTTTGTGGTGCTGGATGTGATCCTGTAAGCATTAAAAGTAGATGGTGTATCAGCGGGTGTATCGGTAAAGTCATTAGCCAAAGTCAAAAACACAATGGACTATAAAATGGAGGTAATGCATCAATTGAATTCCAAAGACCCCTTACAGCTACAACCATAGGAAGGCTTTTTTTGTTTTGTTGTTGTTTTTGTTTTTTGTAATTGAAGTGTTGTTTTGCAGGATTCAATCAACATCCCATTAACCAGAGCTGTGGTGTAATCATTTCCCTAATTACTTTTTTAGAACAAATACAAACAATAGTAATCTGGATTTAGCCGCCTTTAATAGTATTTCTATTTTATGTGTGTGCAGTGTGTAATCAGTCATGTTTCCTGCAACACTCATAAGCTAGGATTTAATTAAACTTTATTGTCCTTCTACATATTTTAAAAATCAGTATACAATGGATGGTGGAATTATAAATCATAAGCACACTATAAGCTGCTTTATGGCAAAATGGAATTGAAATGAATAAGTGGAATTCTTATAGTAATGAAATAACTCAGAACTACTGATAACTACTGATAGTTAAAGTGCTTATCAATTACTAAAGCCGGGTACATTAAAGCCTGTACTTCTTAAGGATATGAAAGTAAAGATTTTAATATTAATAAGAGAATGCTAGGGGGAAAAAATGGTTTGTCAAAGGTTTTTAAGGGTTCATTGGATAATTAAAGGTTGTTAGTCTCCTAAAAGGGATGCTCAGAAGTACTAGGAACCCTTTCTGATGAGAAAAAAATCTTGTAGGTTTCTACATAAAATCAGAGGGACAACCAAGTGTTTTTTTTTCTTTTCAAGACATAAATTACAAAACTTTTATCCAGAGCATTCTTACTTTACTTTTACACAGTGCTGCAGTGTGTCTCTAAAGAACACCAACCAACTCAGGTTTTAAGCCTCAGGGCAACAAGCATGTCTGTTCAAGGCTCGAGCTTGCTACATCAGTGTCATAGCTCCTCCATGGTGGAATAAACTTCTCCCTCGGCTCCAAATGGCTCAGTGTCTCTCTTCCTTCAGCAAAAGTCAAAAACCCTGTCTTCTCAGAAAGTATCTAGAATAACACTATTGTATTTCTTTACATTTATTGGCATTTATTATTTACATACTTATTTGGTTCTTGTTTAGGTATTTGTAATGTTTGGGTACTGACTAGTTACTCTAGTACGAATGAGAATAAATCTCTAGCGTTTCAGGTTATCAATCTTCACAAATGCTTTGTATCATTGTGTCCGTCAGCTTTTTTTTTATTTGTGTAGTAGCATCTGCCAAATGAGTATAAAATGTGTCATTGTAAAAGCATGAGCATGCTCAACAAGGTCAGGAACGTTGGAGGTAGGTTTTCTCAATGTTGATTTAGGCTCATAGCTAAACTCATTGACCAACACACACATGCGGCTTTGGCAAGATTTTGCATGATCGCTCCCATTCTCTTTTCTCTCAGAACATCCTTTATCCCTTGTAGCATCTGATTAATGGACAAATGTCCCGTATTTCAAAGCTTACATGTTCATTTTGTATGTGTATTATGTTCAGTGTGTATGCAGTTTAATGGTTATATCATGTTTGTGGTAATTAAAGGTTGTGCAAGTCATATTCCTTGGGGCACAGTTCAGTCAATCAATGAAAGGCTGTAAAGTGGTAGTGAAGTGGTGCAGTTGTAAACAAGAATCACCATGTTGAGATAATGTATTAGTGCAATGTGTACAGCACTGTAATAAGGTAGTCTCAGGGTTCAGTGTGTTTATATGACAGTCTAGTGTAAGTTTGTGCACTCTGGGGAGGTCAGCGATCTCCCACAGTCCTCTGGGTGTGTTCAGGTGTAGGAAGTCTAACAGCCTGAGGACAGAAGCTGTTCTTAGTCTAAAAGACCAGGACTAGATGCAACAGTAATGCTTTCCAGACTGCAGTAGATGAAGCATAATGTGGCTTCAGTGTGTGTGGTCCAGCACAGCCAGTGTGGTGCTAATGAGCTCCTTAGATGCAGAGGTTTCAAAAAAGTCCAATAAAGAACCCCACTGAGTCACTGGTGCAGAACTTCACTTCTCTTGTCACCTCATTACTGTACCTCTAACACTCCTCAGAAAGCCTTTATCACTCCCTGTGTTATGTAAGAAATAAAACACGACGGAGCGTGTTTGGAAAATAATCAGTGACAGGGTGGTGTGATGCGGCCTGAAGCGAAGCGAAGTTACTGTTACTACCCCAAAGTTGATTAATTTCCTATAACAGTGACGTTTTATTCCTCTTATACTACAGCATAATTGTTATAATTATGATTACAAAGGACAAGTTAGTTCATGTTATCACTTACATTAAAGCTGTGATAAACAGTTACTAAGTTTAGTTACTAAGACAAAGTTACTAAGGCAAAAAATGCAGCTTGCATTTATATTTATTTACATTTAAAATTTAAAATTATTTACATTTAAAAATGCAGCTTGCAAAATATTGACTTTGTTTCATTGTTTACTGTTCTTTATAGTATTTTTTATAATGTAGAAACATTTAATTTCTTTTTTTTTTTTGCAGGCATATTGCTCTTCAGCATTTCTTTCCATGTGCCTAAGACTTTTGCACAGTACTGAATACAAATATATACACACACACACACACACACACGTGTAGTCATTACAATGTTGTTACGACGTAATAAATCAGGAACTAATGCCAGTTACATGTCTGTAACTACACACGTTCATGACTTCATAACTTAAATATAGTATGACTTAGCATATGTCACAAGCACGAATTTGCAGGAATTACCAAAATTGCCCCTGTTTATCTGTACTCAGCTGTAGCAACACATACACGTAACTTACACATAAACCTTTCTACTTATTATGCAATTTAGTTCTAAATCAGATTTTATAACAGCATTGCATGTTGTAAGTATTTAGTACATTTTGCTAGAATTTGGCAATAATTTTATATAACTGTATACAGTATTTGCTATATTTGCTGTTGTCTGATTGGCTGTTTTCTAAACCAAGTCTGAAGATTAAGTGAAGCAGTCTTTGGTTTTTATGACGCAAAAATCTCATTAAAACTTGATATTTATCAGACTCCATTTATTACCAAGTCACTAGATGAACACATTTCTTTATCCTGTAATTTATTTCCTTTTTGAGTGTATCATTTTATCAGGTCCTGTTTCTTTTGTATTTATTTTTTTCCTTTTTAAATATTATAGATGAATTGTTTTTATTGTTTAATAGCATTGTGCATATTACTATTATTATTGTCTTTTTTTTTTCTTTTATTGGTATTAATCCAGAAAAAGCGCTAGGAGCTGCATTTTAATATAATAGAGGCATGACTCTTTCAGAGGAAGGTTTTCAAATGCCAAGTGTAGTGTTTAAATAAAGCTAGGTAAAACTAAAGGTTTGACCTGATCATATTTCATCCCTCTGTTCCCAGTCAATTGATCCCGGGCAGCAGTTCACCTGGGAACACTCCAACCTCGAAGTAAACAAGCCAAAAAACCGCTACGCTAATGTCATTGCCTACGATCACTCCAGAGTTGTCCTGTCACCCATCGATGGTTTGTACCTTGAGGTTTTTTCTCCTGTGTGTGTGTGTGTGTGCGTGAGTGAGTAATGAATAGGGAATTGGGTTATGGAGAGAGTGATCACTAACTGACTGTGTTGGGTCTATAAAGTCTAATTGAATGATTTAGTGAGTGAACGAGGAAATCAGTCAGTGAGTGAGGTGTGTATGTGAATTTATGGCTGAGTGTTAGAGTTGGAATGAAGGCAGCAAGAGTAAGACCGACTTAGTAATCAGTGATTGAGTGATTGAATAAGTTATTAAGTGAGTATAAATTCATCCCTGATAAAATGTAAATGGGAAACAAGACTGTATCCACAACCTGAAACCTGCGTGAGCTAGATGACCAGCAGTTCCTTGGCCTAGTAGGGAAGGTCTCTAAATTGCATATCTGTGCATGTTATAGATCCTGGTGTAGGGATGTTCATAATTTATTAGAAGTTTCTGGGCATTAAAACATATTAAATAAATTATTATTCTAAATTAATTATTTAATAAGGAAGGAATAAAACACTTGCTGTAGCGGGCATGTTGTTACAGGACAATAATCGATGATGGGGTGGTCTGACAGAAAGTGGAGTGCTGTTACCATCCCAAAGTTGATTATTTCCATAAATTATGTCCCGAAATTCCTCTTATACCACAGCAGTTTTTATTAAAGAATGACACATCATACTTTTGTGCCCAGTGTTCCCAGGCTAGGATCCAGATCTACTGCAGCCCTGACAGAGCAGTTACGAAAGAGGAATAAATGAATGAACATCATCCTTATTATTCAATTATAGTTGCGTTTAATGTTCTGTGAAAAAAGTTCCAGATTCATAAGTTCAGCAGAGCTGCAGTGTAATGGTTTTTAAATGAAGTATGTGTTACGTATGTTATAGTACCTCTGAATATTGAATATTAATTCTATATCTGTGTGTGTGTGTGTGCTGAGTGCAGCTATACCAGGAAGCGACTACATTAACGCAAACTACATAGATGGATACAGGAAGCAGAATGCCTACATCGCTACACAGGGCCCCCTGCCCGAGACTGTCAGTGATTTCTGGAGGATGCTGTGGGAGCAGAGGAGCAGCACCATCATCATGATGACCCGACTGGAGGAGAAATCGAGAGTGAGTAAAAACATACACACATGTACTTGCACACACACACACACACACACACACACACGCATGCACATGCACGTGCAAACCAAAGATAAAGCTTTATTTCTGTCCACTGAACTCCCTCCACGTGCAGCTGTTTATTTCTGTTCTCGTGTGTGTGCATTTTTTCCACTGCAGGTGAAGTGTGATCAGTATTGGCCGAGTCGGGGAACAGAGACGTACGGCATGATTCAGGTCACGCTGCTGGACACGGTGGAGCTTGCTACATACAGTGTCAGAACCTTTACTATGTACAAGGTGAACGCTATACTCCTGAATCACTTAGTGAGTGAGAATGTAAATCAGTTGTGGTCATCCAAACTCAATACAAAGTTTGTGTGGTGCGTGTGTGGTGCATGTGTGTGTTTGTGTGTGGGTGTATGACAGAGTGGCTCCAGTGAAAAGAGGGAGGTGAGGCAGTTCCAGTTCATGGTGTGGCCAGATCATGGTGTGCCTGAGTACCCTACTCCCATCCTGGCCTTCATGCGCCGAGTCAAAGCTTGTAACCCACCAGACGCTGGACCCATGGTGGTGCACTGCAGGTATATACACACACACACACAAACACAGTTCTGTACTTCTCTTATTATTATTATTATTATTATTATTATTATTGTTATTATTACATAATTACATTATTATATAATGAATTATTTAGTGGTTATTTTCTCAAATATTATTGGACAGCAGGAAAATATAATAAATAAGAGCTTACCAGAAGCAAAAATGACCTCTCAGTGGGCTTATATATTTTCACTTTACAAGTGACAAGAATAACTGTAAAGAAGGTAAGCAATCTCAGGAAGAGGAATATTATGGAACAGATGTATTCCTTTGCTAAAGAAATCTACATAAGCGTACTGTATCTTGGTGCTCTTAAATGGATGCATTTGGATGAGAGATAACTACAGTGGGGTCCAAAAGTCTGGGACCACATTGAAAATCTGGGATTTTTATTTTTTGAAAATTGCTAAATTGCTAATAAACAGAAGGTTTTAGAATTTTGAAATATTAAAAACAAAGAAAGTAAATGTTCAGTATCTTGAATATTTAATATTCAAGATTCTGCACTGTTTCTAGGTCCCTATTTAGATGTATGATATTGATCGTGTTAAGTGCTTTGTACAAAAGGTCAGATTTTCCTCATGCTTAAGCTCTTCTATTGAAGCATGTTTTCAGATGACACTCCAATGGATTTGATCTAAAATGGATCATAAGATTTTGCACGAACTTGTGGAGTCCATGGCAGCCCGAGTGCACACTGTCATTAAAGCAAAAAGGGGACATACCAAATACTTGTGAAATTCATGTAAAAATTTCAAAGATTCTACTTTTCGCTCAAGTTGCTGTCAGTAATATCATTGTAATGAAAATTGTTATATTAAATCAGTAAAGAATGCGAAATAGAAGCATTTTCAGTAACGGTCTCAGACTTTTGGACCCCACTGTAGCTGTTAAATTAATTTCTGCATGCATAAAAATGATACCATCCTCTCTGTAATATTTCAAGGAGCTATTGGTTATATACTGCAGGGCATTTATGTAAGAAACATTGGTAACCCTGTGTGTGATTTGAGCTAATAAAACAGTACCTATTATGTCTGGGGGACCAGCTGTGGTTCCAGCATCAGCTCTGAAATCATCTGGTGTCTGGCTTGTTTATCGCATGGGTGTGAGACGGTTTGATGAAGGCTGTGTTGTAAGCTCACTGGTTTATGCTGTGTTTGACTTGACTCTGAAGTTCAGAGTTATGAGTTTTAGTCAAAATGCATCATGAGTACCTGCATGTGTGACCTGCATGAGTCACACTCTTCTAGTCACACATGGTTTTAAGCTTATTCAGGATTAAAAGAAGTTGATTGGAGAGAACCTGCAGGTGTGAAGAGGCACCAGTCCTCTAATACCATAAGGTGGATTTCCATTCAGATGTCTCACAATTAAAAAAAATAACTGAAAAATCGGCAAAAGAATGCTAATAAGGCTGTGTTTCTATCCACTGTGGTCATGTGAAAATTCTGAAGATAACGTAAAAATGATTAGGAAAAAAAGACGCACAGCTGTTTTTTACCTGTGTACGAAAGAACACCAAAACAGTGGCATAAATAATTTTATGACTTTATTAGTAAATTAATAATGATAGTTTTTATGTTTGACAGTCAATCATTCATTCATTTATCTTCGGTAACCATTTTACCACATCCTGTGACCACATCCTGGTCAGGATCATGGTGACGTTTAGTTGTTGCTTTTCATTGATGTTGATTAAATCAAGAAAATCTTTCGTTTCTTCGCCTGTCCACACATTGCATGAATGTCCTCTGCAGCCATGTTTATGTTTAGATATATTAAGATATAGCACTGAACCATGTTTCCATCACTCTTTTTTATATCTCATAGCTACAGATATTTATAATCTTACCTCCAGCATCAGCAGACCAACTCTCCCACCTCTGCCAAGCAAAACATTTTTGCAATATTTAGCTGTTTCTTAGAAATATCTGGCTTTTTCATCTAGATTTTTTTATTCGAATTTTGAAAATGCAAGCATGATGGAAATCACATATTATTGACTTTTGCAAGTGTCTCAGCCAAAATAACTCCGCTCACACACACTCTCTGACATATATATATATCTATCTATATATATATATATATATATAGCTGAGTTAATCTGTCTCTGTGCCAGCGCGGGCGTGGGCCGGACCGGCTGCTTCATCGTGATCGATGCCATGCTGGAGCGCATGAAGCACGAGCAAGTAGTGGACGTGTACGGTCATGTGACCCTGATGCGCTCTCAGAGGAACTACATGGTGCAAACGGAGGATCAGTACGTCTTCATCCATGACGCGCTGCTGGAGGCAGCCGTCTGCGCACACACCGAGGTCCCTGCACGCAGCCTTTACTCACACCTACAGAAACTCACAAACACACCTCCGGGGGAGACCGTCACTGCCATGGAGCTGGAGTTCAAGGTTAGTCTAGGATGCACATAGACACACACACTTCACACATACTCAAACACATATACACAAGCTCAGAAAAACACTGAGGTTTATCTGGCATTTTATATGACGACTGAGAATAAGGGCTCGCTGTCAACAATATACACGTATTACATATTACGTTTTTGAAATAAATAAAGAGAACTAAAGAAGGACTAGCAGCATAAAGCCAAAGATGATAAATGTTGTTGTTCGCCAATACAGTGATTTTTATGATGGAGTAAATATAAAATAATAATGTTGCCATGATTACAGAGAAAAAACATTTAATCATTTAACAGTCAAATGTTTAATAGGCGTAATAATAATATAACAAATAAATCTGTCAGAACATAATCACTAACACACATAATCACAGACACACACACTATTCAAATAGCAAACATCACAAAATACAGACACATACCTATGCAAACCTCACTACCACGTCAAATCAGACATCTAATCTCTCAGGCTGTAAAAACACTAGATGTTGACCCTTCGTGTTCTGAGGCATCCTTCTCACCATCTCCAGAGCATCCTTCAATGCTTTGTTGTTACAGTGTGATAGCCGTCCTCCTGTGATGGAGTGTATACTGCGAATGCTTGCTGACTTTGTGATGTTATAACGATGTTTTATAACCCTCTCTGCTTGCTCTCATCACAGAAACTGGCCAACTCCAAAGCACACACCTCCCGGTTCATCAGTGCCAACCTGCCATGCAACAAGTTCAAAAACCGGCTCGTCAACATCATGCCATACGAGTCGAGCCGAGTGTGTTTGCAGCCCATCAGAGGAGTGGAGGGATCCGACTACATCAATGCCAGCTTCATAGACGGATATAGGTGTGTAATTCCAAATATAATGAGAATTGTTTATTCACTATTGCTCACCAGTTTATTACTCTACCTGAGAATGGATCCTAACTTTCAGGTGATGAACACGACTAAATAACAGTGCTGAATAAAACAGCTAGCTAACATGTTAGCCCCATAAGCTGACTAGAAAAACTGTGAGTTCACCTTGAGCTAGTTAGATTATTTTAACCTTTGAGCACGAATATGACTTTTCAGTATTTACACTCTCCTGTAACTTTCCTTGACACTGGGGTGGTACCCTTTTGTACCTTTAGTGTGTATCTTTTACCTGGAAGTGTGTATGAAGTGTACCTTTAAATTACATTATTACTCCAAAAAAGTTGTACTCTAGAGGGTACCACCCCAGTGACAAGGAATGGTACAGTTAGTTTTTTTTGTTTTGTTTTGTTTTTTCTGAGAGTGTATGAGGCAAGTAATTCACTTACATTTGTAAATGTAATGTCTCAGTAATGACTTGGTCAGAGTGACAGTTCGGTCTACCATTCTGGTAAAGAGAATTATGGGATTGCCTACAATGAGCTGGATGCAAGCAATGATGCCCTCAAATTTGGCCGAAATAAGGAAGCTCAGAAAGAAGCTTGTGGATATCCTTTATCTAAAGCGTGTGGAAATGCAGCCCTGGCAGCTGGAGCACAGTACATATACTATATGGCCAAAGGTATGTGGACACCTGACCATCATGCCCATATGTGCTTGTTGAACATCCCTTCCTGTTATAACAACCTCCACTCTTTAGGGAAGGCTTTAAACTAGATTTTGGAGGGTGTTTGTGGGGATTTGTGCTCATTCAGCCACAATAGCATCAGTGAGGTCAGGCACTGATGTTGGGCGAGGAGGCCTGGTGCGCAGTCAGCTTTCCAGTTCGTCCGGAAGGTGTTCAGTAGGGTTGAGGTCAGGGTTCTGTGCCACTCAAAGCCACTCAAATTCTTCCAACCCAGCCTTAGCAAACCACGTCATTATGGACCTCACTTTGTGCACAGTGGTATTGTAATGCTGGACAGGTTTGAGCCTCTTAGTTCCAGTGAAGGGAAATCTTATCTACAGTATACAAAGACATTGTAGACAACTGTGTGCTTTTTACTTTGTGCCAACAGTTTGGAGAAGGTCCACATATGGGTGTGGTGGTCATGTGTCCACATACTTTTGGCCATATAGTGTATCTCAGGGATTATATGGATCTGAATTTAGCAAGATGAAAAGGTGTTCAAGTATTGCATAGATGTAGTTGGTTTGGACCATTTTTGCTCACATTCTCAATGCCCTGAAAAATTTTAAATGTGGCTGCTCACAGTTAGGTGATTTATGTCCTCCAATACACTAACCATTACCAAAACTGGCCTGAATTTGCACTTCCAAAAACAGTTTATGCCCAAGTCTCATCCTTGCCTCAGTGGATAATCTCACCTGGATACTGTAGATTTCTTACCCAAGAACTGCTGTAATCATAAAGACTGTCCTGTGCTAATTCCAAGAGAGTTATTCACAACATGCTCAACTGAACATTCTTTCAGCATATGTAGTACTGTCAACTTAATACTGTATGATGTATAATCTGACATCACCCAGAACATGCTAGGGTCCATTTTGAGTCTGGTTCCTCTCAAGGTTTCTTCCTCATGTCACCTCCAGGAGTTTTTCCTTGTCACAGTCTTGCTCAGTAGGGATCTACTTCTAGATCCAGATTCCAATGCAGCTGCATTGTGATCATGTCTATTGTTAAACTCGCTATACAAGTAAAATTGAATGGATCATATTTGGCCTGGACTCCCATGCTGTTTGTTGGGTTTAAACAGATTAGAGATTGTCAAGGAAATTATTTAATCATGCTGTGCTTTTTGCTAAGGTGAAATAGGTTCCATGCACTGAAAAATGCACTTATACACTCCTCCTTTGGGGTGCAAGTGGTCTACCATGTGATGTAGGTCTTCACACTTCCACATTGTTAGGAAAAGTCAAAAAGGTGTGTTAAAAACAGTATTGGAGCACGGAGTACTATTTAAAATGGTGTTACAGGCAGCTGAGGTCTCAGAGGAGAGAATGTGACGGAGACACTGATAGAGACAGAGAGGCACAGACAGATGGAGAGAGACAGAAATGGATGATTTGATGTCACAGGTGAGAAATGGCATGCAGCACAGAGTGAAAAAGAGCGAGTGACATCTAGAGAAATCGATGAACTTGCACAGAGGTTTAAAAGAAGGAATCTGGGCTGTGAGGAAATATCTCTCTCTCTTTGTCTCTCTCTAGCTCTCTCTCTCTCTCTCTCTCTCTCTTTCTTTACCTGTATCCCACTCTACCCATGTCTCTCATTACATCCCTCTGTCTCTCTCTCTCTCTCTCTCTCTATATATATATATATATATATATATATATATCTATCTCCAAGTCCCCTCTCTTTCTGTGCTTCTTTCTTTCTGTCTACTTCTATCCTCTCTCTCTCCAACCCTCATTACACTCATATCTCTCTCACTCTGTCTCTCTCTTCCCCTGTCTCTCTCTCTTTCACGACAGCCTTTCATCTATCTCTTTCTTTCCCTTGTGGGAGGAGACCTCTTGGTGTTTCTCTCTCTGCTGTGTGTGTCAGGATAAATAGACTTTGTTAGAAGGACATATGTCTGTTGTCATTTCTGACCAGAGAACAGGTAACACACAGAAACCTTTATGCCCCTATACCCCAACTGCCCCAATACCCCAATTGGTATTAGACTGAAAAAGTTGTCCATGTTAGTAGCTGCTGTGTTTTGAAGTATATTCCTTGTTCAGAACATTGTATGGACAGTGTACTAGGTGGATAAATTAATATTGTTCTACAAGTGAAACTTGTTCTAGAAATACAGCTGCTGAATAAACATATGACGAACAACATGATGAACAGAGGATATGAACAACCCACCACTGCCTAGAGCACCAAGAATGAGGCATCGTTTTGTCATACCTAGTCCTAGTGTCAGTGTAGTCTCGCAAGCCAGACTTCTAGCTTTCTAGAGGAGCCTAGTACTTTTCATCAGTAAACATGGCCAAGAACCACTGGACTTTTTAGTTCACTAACTAGCTTGTGCCCAATAGCTCAAAAGTGCACGTGCATGCAGCAGCGGCTCATGACCGTAGTTTTTGTTGGGGCAAGACAACAGTAATAATGACAAAATCTCAAAAAGGTGCAATAATAACTTTATGGGAGCTAAATTGATATTGCAGTGCCCCATGATTGCGTAACATAAAGAAAGAAAAGCAAATTAATGAAACATTGACACATTTCTGTCAAATAGTGACCTTTTTAAAATTGTTTGTCACTCAAAGCGGCAAATAGTATTTAAACAAAATTTAAAATGTAGTGAGTTGTGAAAAAGAACTTTATAAGGATTAACTTTTGTTAAATGGCTGATGTATATAGTGGGGCCATTTGCCCCTATGGACAAGCTGCCACTGCATGCATAGATGTTCAAAGATCTGGAAGCATGTGGCCAGCCAACTGTGCAATGTAAGCCACTGGCACAACATCTGAAACACCTATTTTGTGTGTGTGTGTGTGTGTGTGGCTGTAGTGATGAGTGTTTACTGGCTCTGCATCTTTAACCCTGATCTGCTGACACCCACTATCACTGCCATATTGTTAATAAAGAAGGAATGCATCAGTAGAACAGGTGATTAGCCTCCTGTGTGTGTGTGTGTGTGTGTGTGTGTGTTCTTTTCAGCTTACCTCTTATAGAACTGATGACCTCAGCTATAATGAAATACATCACTGATTCAGATTTGTCCTAAGAAGTAACAGTTCTGACTGTGCGTGCTTTTTGCTGTAGTGTCACATCACCCTCTGCTGTTCATTCAAAGCAACTACAACACTGTACACTTACACAAAAGCCACATAGCGCTAGGAATCTCAGATGCGAACAATGGCAATTCTTGCTTTTCTCTTCTTTCTGTAACTGGAAATCTCTCTTTCTTCTCTTTTCTTTTATATCCCTATCCTCTCCCTCTCATGTTCCTTCTTTCTTCCCGTTTTTCCTCCTCACTCTCTCTCTCCCCTTCTCTTTCTCTTCCTCCATAATTTTCATTCCCTCTTTTTCTACTTCTTCCCTCATTACACCCTCCCTCATTAAGTGTTACTGTTTGTGTTCTATGTGTGTGTAGGCAGCAGAAGGCATACATAGCGACACAGGGTCCTCTGGCTGAGACCACAGAGGACTTCTGGAGAATGCTTTGGGAGCACAACTCCACCATTGTAGTCATGCTGACCAAACTTAGAGAGATGGGAAGGGTAAGTCTCACTTGGTAGTGACATCATGCAACAAAGCAGCTGACTTCTATTTGTTTCCAATAAAAGTTAATGATTGCCACTAGAAGTCCACTTGGAAGGTCAATGAGTCACATGCTATTTGTTTCAATGAAAAGCTCTGTCAGATCAGGGGGATGCATGAGAGTATGTTGTGAGGCACAAAAAATCAGGGGTGCTCAACTTTATTCAAATTAATCTATCAGCAGTATTGCATCCAGTGAGGGTAGAGAAGGGCCAATGGGAAGACTTTTAATTTACTTATAAACTTCGTACAATGGAGTTCTTTATTTTCAATGTATTATTTGAAATAAAACTTAAGCATTACAAAATGTAAATCACATGAAGCCTGTAGCTAGGTAGTTTGCTGCGGCTGGCTGATAGACCTTAAGTAAGAAACAAAATCTCAGGGGGTGCTGTTTTATGAAAATAATCAACAAGGTGGTGTGATGCAGCCTGATGTAAAATTTCCACCAACAAAAGTTGTTTGATTTTCCAAAAATTTCATGCCCTGAAGTGTTTTATTCATCTTATACCACAGTAATTTTCAAACATTAACAACTTCTCTTTTTATTCAAGAATGACATGGCATACATTTTATCTGTTTGTAGATGCTTTTAATGTTGGGGAACATCCATAATACAAGTTAGTCCCAGTTATCACTTATGTCATGTTGTTGTTGTTCTTCTATCGGCTGCTCCTGTTAGGGGTCGAAACAGCAGATCATTGGTGCGTATATTTGATTTGGCACAGTTTTTACGCTGGATGGCCTTCCTGACGCAACCCTCCCCAATTTTATCCAGGCTTGCGACTGGCACTGGAGGCGCACTGTCTTGCGCAACCCCAGTGGCTGGGGTTGGTGAGAGCGTCGAGGCCTAACCACTAGCCCTCCAGGGACCAGTTATCACTTATGTCATAACAGCTATAAATAGTTGTTCCCTCACCCTCCATCACAATAGTTGTTACCTCACAGAAAACTTCACCTTATCAACAGTTACAGGTTTTTAATTGTTTTTTTATAGAGCACCCTCCATACAAGTCCCTTGTGTAAGTTGTTATCATAGTTATGATATAGTAACAAATTACATAAATCTTCAAGTTCAACAGCTCAGTAGTATAAGATTTAGTAAATCCAACTGCCCACATGTACAAATTATCCTATTCTGCAGTACAGTGCAAAAGTTTTAGGCACTCATTATTTCCTATATAAGTTTTGTCTTAAATGTTTATGTCTTCTGTTTTACTGTGTCAGTATAAATGAGCAAAATGTAGAAGTCCAAATGTTTATTTTATGAAAAAAAAAATTAATATCACAGAGAATTTTTGTGCATCATTAATGAAAGGAGGTTATTAGGTAATAGAGCACTTGGGGATCTTACCTGCAGAAGCAGAAAAAAGTGAGTCAGGCAAAGTTTGCAGAAGAACTGTAGCAAGTTCTTTGAGAAGGTTGGAACAACCAACCAGCTTATTTCTTTATAAAGTTGGTGATGGTATAGCTAAGACAACTGGTGCACTTTTAAAGACATTTTTTATATTGATTAGATTTTTTTTAATTGTCTGCTATTTATAGTAAAAGCAGTAGAAGTATAATAAATTGTGCCTAAGACTTTAGCACAGAGCTGTCATCATCGTAAGCTTTGATATTGAATAAAAAATGCTGTGCCAACTTATTACTAGGCGTTCCAGATAATTCAGCGCTGTTACTTTGTTTACATAACAATGGTCCATAACCAAATCAATAGAAATGTCATGAGGCAATAAAATGGATGTGGACGTGTACCGGTAGCATTACAGAGGTATAGACATATCAACAGTTAGCAAAGCAAAGTGGGCGGGGCCATGTGATGTGGTAAATATGTGGAGTATGGGTTATATTGACCGTTCTGAGATCAAAACTTGTTTATTGTTAACTGTGTTAATTTATGACACACAGTATCTGCACAGAAAGAAAGATTGTTAATGAAGATAACCAGCCTGAAGTAAATTCAAATAAGAAGAGCCTGCTTGAGACCAATGTATAGCAGTTTGGATGCAGAGCTACACAGACACGTTATTGCTTTATTTGAAACCAAATCCAAATATCATGTCTTGAACTAGTACACACATGTACAGCTACACACTTGCAATCTGTGTGTGTTTATGTTTGCCCTGCAGGAGAAGTGCCATCAGTACTGGCCAGCTGAGCGCTCAGCACGTTATCAGTACTTTGTGGTGGACCCCATGGCTGAATACAACATGCCACAGTACATCCTGAGAGAGTTCAAAGTCACTGACGCCAGGGTACAGCATTTCTTTTGTTATATTCAACACTCCAAGTATGTATTTATGAACTGGTGCTCCAGTATCTGCAGAGTTGCCTTGATACACAGTTGGAATAGTTTTAATTGGACCTCTGAAGATTGCACCTTATAAGAATATGCATGTTTACTCAGTTTGTATCCCTACAGATTTGGTCAGTACTTTTTCACAGCCAAAGTATTATATCTCTACATTCTGTATAAACATTTTAATAGCCAACATTTTAATTTTTATTGTTGTGGAGGTTCTGCACAGTAGAGTTTTGTTAAATACAATGGCTAAGGAGCTAGCTACACACAAAAAAAATCCTTTTATTGTAGCTAACGGTTCAGGATTATATCATACAGCTCACCTGGGATGACTGTTTAGCTAATATTAACTAGCTAATGATGTTTAATGACAGGAGTATTAGCTAAGAAGTTTTGTAGCAAGTTTTGATTGGACTTCAGATTGGACTTCAGAACAGAGTTCAGATTGGAGTTAAGATTTAAAGTAATATTATAGTTCAGATTGGAGTTCTTATTGGAGTTCAGATTGGAGTCCAGATTAGAGTTCAAATTGAAGTTCACATTGGAGTTCATATTGAAATTCAGATTTACATCTAGCATGTTTCCAGTTAACATCATGTGTTTATAACTCCTCCCCTTTTCTGTCAGGATGGCCAATCCAGGACCATCCGGCAGTTCCAGTTCACTGATTGGCCAGAGCAGGGTGTGCCAAAGACGGGGGAGGGATTTATCGACTTTATTGGCCAGGTGCACAAAACCAAGGAGCAGTTTGGCCAGGACGGACCAATTACTGTTCACTGCAGGTGTGTGTGTGTGTCTGTGTGTGTGTATTTGTATGTGTGTAGCTCTAGGCGTTTGTGTGAGTAAGTGTATGTATTGACCAGCACTTGCATTCTGCAGTGCCGGCGTGGGTCGTACAGGAGTGTTCATCACTCTGAGTATCGTACTGGAGAGGATGAGATATGAGGGAGTGGTAGATCTGTTCCAAACCATCAAAACACTGCGCACTCAGAGGCCAGCCATGGTACAGACTGAGGTAAGGAGAGTGAGATTCATGTTGCATAAGTTCTGAGAAAGATGTCCCCTTGTTGAACTTCCTGAACCAGAGACACATATGTGGTCAACTAGAGAATTATTTCATGAAAATGAGCAATTATCACCATTCATGAAAACATCAAGTCAGCTGATGTCAGTCAGGCTGAAACACAAGGAGCAGTGTACGATTTTACTTAAATACAATAACATTTCCAATTTTTTGTATTCCGTAAGTTGTGCTTATAACAGCGCTGAACCTCTACATGTGCATGTGTTTGCAGGACCAGTATCAGCTGTGCTACCGAGCAGCTCTTGAGTACCTGGGCAGCTTTGATCACTATGCAACATAACCACTCGTCTGAAAACCTCCGGAAAGCCCTGAAACGCCCCTCAGGAGAGCAGGCGGATCATTCTGAGCTACAACCCACACTCCACCGATTCAGTTTAGGGGTTTAAAGAGAGAGAGGGAGAGAGAGGGGGGGAGTGAGAGAGACGAGAAAGTACAGGAAAATGTGAATGGCAAGCAGGGTGCTTACAACTCCTTCTAGTCCTGCATCCATTCCTCTTTCCGAACACAAAAGTGCCGCTCTGGTGTCAATATTACAAAAAAAAAAAAAAAACATGTTATAGCATAATAATATCTCTGAATCCTGCTGAGACTGAAAATCTTACTAATTTTTCTTTTAATCATTGTTGTCATATTAATCATCATTACCATTATTATTATTAATTATTATTATGACCATACAATATACAACACAACTATGTAATTGTTGTCATTTATACTGGTATCTGTAATGGGTCTATTTTTATTCTTTTTTTATCCTTTTTATTTTTTATATACATATTTTAAAATAATCATTTATTATTTCATGTTATTGTTATCACCATATGGTCTTATATGTTTAGTATACGGGCGTGTATTTTAACATGACCCGACTACACTGAGCTGCTGATCATTTCTTTGTTAATATCATTATGTTATTTTAATGAGACTGCGATTATTCAGCGGGGGAGAGGAAGAACTTCTGTACACCTTTTCTTCTGGCACCTTTTTAGAACAAATTATGTGACTTCAATATGATATTAAATAATGTGAATCCAGAATCAGTGAGCAGTGATCATGAGATCTGGGAATGATACAGTGTATAAACTGCGTGTTTCCAGGAAATTAGGCCAGAACTGATCAGACATGTACATGTACCAGACATGTACCATTCTATTCCTTAAAGGTTGGGTCAGCGATTTTTTAAAGTCAAAACACGTTTTGTAATATTTAGCGTAGCCCTTCTCATATCCAAGCAGCTCCCTGTAAAATACTTTGGAGGGAATACTTAGTGGATGGGCTGTATTTTTTTGGATTTTAAGTTTCACAACAGGTAGCTTTAGCTAGCTGTTGAGGATCCATTTGCGCAAAGTTGTGGCCAACAGTGCGCAAATGAAATCCAAAATCCAAAATATATAGGCAGGCAAAAGGTCAAAGCACAATTGGTCATAAACCTAAATATCCAAGACAAGGGCTCAAACACGATATAGCAAGCAGAGCAAACAAGTCTCTGAACTTACACAGTTGTACAGAAAGGCAAGACTTCGAACCGAGTAAATGTCCATGAACTTTTTATATATGCTAAAACCAGGAAGTAATCCGGAAGTGACTGTTAGACGTCGCACTAGTATGCCAATGAGCACAAAACCTCTGCTGGGAAGTGAATGTCCTTGTTGCGCTAACTTCTCCAAAAAAATCGCTGACTATACCTTTAAAAAAACTGTTAAAATATCCAAGATAACAATGAGGCTTCTGACCAGAGCATCATAATTGAGATGATGTTACTAGCCATGTCCAGGTCTAACATGAAGTCTTCACTCCACACAAAGCCACACACATGCACACAAACACACACACACCAACAGAGTGTAGTAATACAAAACAAAAAAGTACAGCACAATTAATGCAACACACAGTAAACAAGGTATTTACAGCAAGACATAACACTATGTTCCGAATGTCTTAGAGTGTCCAAAATTTTAGCAGGGTAAAACAATGTTTAATACTGAGCTGTTATCAGGATTATTTCATGGTTGATTATAAGCCACAGCATAGAAGTGTCTGCTGAAACTACTGATCCTGAAGTCCCTACACATGGTATTTTCACATACTGTAATCATCGTCTGATCATATGTCACTGTGGCTCGGAAGGACAATATCACAACATAACCAAGAAGAATCACCGGCTAGAGAAACGCTTAACTTCTCTGAAGGCTAAAAGTGAGGTGGATTAAAACACACTGGACCACTCAGCGTTTCCTTTGAGATGTGAGAGGCTTTGTTCGCTCTGTTGGACATGCAGTTTGTTTTCTATTTGTTAATAAAACGGAAGAGAAAGAGAGGAAATACTGTTCCAAATACCTTGATGTTAATAAAGTTGAATAATTGGGTTTTGTATATTGTTGGTTGTGACTCTTCTTGTGACTGGGTGGCGTGGTGTAAAATAACACCTCATGACCCCTACAACGCAAACACACTTACATATTCCCCACGTTGCCAGGGGAACAGATGGCGTGTGTGTTCTTGGCAGTGCTCTGGTGCCCCTCAGCCCAGGAGTGTGTCCTCTGTGTGCATGTGTGTGTGTGTGTGTTTGTGAATGTCTGCTCTGAAGCTTCCTTGAGACAGCATTTTACTGTTCAGTAGGATGTGCTTTGTTTATTCTCCACCTGTAGAAATCTGTATTGTGGTTATAGCCACAATATTTAACATGCACAATAGCGGTGTTTCAAATTATGTAAATACTATATGAAATATTTCAGAGAGAAAACGCTCAGACATGGCACCCCAAGTTGTTTAATGAACCCGATTTTTCCCTATATTTTCCAGTCCAGCTGATGTTCTCTGACAGGCACACGAACAATCCAATAATAACCAAGAGTAGGTGGTTCCTCATCTTATGCTTCCTCCTCGTTTTGTTTAATGGTAGCATGGCTGAGGAGTTGCCTAAAAAGGTGTATGGAACTGCTGGATTTTACATAATGGACATGGCACAAACAACAACTATTTGTAAAATATGCAATAGCAAGATTGTCAGATCGAAGAAACATGACAAATTTGTTTAACCACCAAGAAAGCACCCCAGAAAGTGCTCCAAAATCCAGATAACGTGGAGAGCACACATGTAGAGCACCACAGCCATTGTGATAAACACGTGGATCATGATCCAGCCTGAAAAAACTGTGATACAATATTTTTGCCAGATTACTATAAGGATGCCAGTCTTCTGAGGTTCCTTATGTTGGACAAATTATACCTGAATACTCATCACCTCTGTGCTGGATATGGCAATTTCTTAGCTCATTTTTTTCAATTTCTAAGAGTTTGAAAAGCATAGCAGACAGAAGTGTTACTCTAAATAGGAAATACTGCTTTTTTAATTAATGTCCTATTTTTATATCATAAACTGGGATGGAAGGTTGTGATAAGATAATTTAATATCAGCATATGCTATCATCATGTAATTAATTAATTATATTTTATGTAACTTCTTAAAAAAACAGAATAATGAATTTGGGAGGACATTGTACTGGAAAAATAAATAAATTTAGTGTCCAATATTTGCTTTTCTTATTTTTGCACTGTGATGGGTTGGCACCCCATTTTTGCACTGGAGTTATGTCGAGACTTTGGAAAAATACGCCTGAGTTTTTTTTTGGCAAGTTTTTTTTTTTAATAAATATTTTAAAAATGTTACGTACATGTCACTGCATGTATGTTAAGTTTTTACACCAAGATATTGCTTAAAGGTATAAATAAATCTCTTTTAATCTTATGAAAGGTTACCTCAATGTGTGATTTTCAGGGAAAGGATTTTGGATGAGACAGACTTCCATTATTTGGTGTCTACTTTAGCCTTGTAACTCCAGTGTGAAACCAAAGAAACAAGCCGCAGACAGCAGTCATGTCATAGTTGACTGATTACATACGATTGCTGACGATGCACCGAGGTGGGTCCCCTCATTTTCAGAATAATTTGAAGACTCGCTAGAGAAATATTTTTGCCCTCCTTTTCCAACACATGTTTTAATAATCTCTGGCTTTGAATCATTTCTTTGGTTCTTCGAATCATTTAACACACAACATAGCCCTGAGAACAACATAGATTACTCACTGAGCAGCAGTAATAAAACTCTAAAAATAACCCTTTTATTAGTTTAACAAGTTCATACCACAGTGCTGTTAAAATTCTCTTATGGGTCAGAATGTGTTGATTAATTTTCTACAACAGCAGCTCTGACAGTAGTGCCGGCTGAAAGGTGAATCACAGCTTCATATTCATGCGATCATTCTATTACGTTATTGTTTCTGTAGTAACAATCTATTCACAGAGACTTGCATGGTGGACAATCTACATAATTTAAGGCTAATAAATGCATAAAAAGAAGCAATATTTAACAATTTAATATATTTATTTAACATCTATGGATACATTTAACATCTATGATACATGGATGTATCACAACATTAAATGGAACTATAAACTGTTAAAAAGCATGTGTTGTATATGAATAAATTAAAAAATTGTAATCGTTAGCAAATCACTGTGGTATAAGAGGAATAAAACATGATGCTATTATAGGAAAATAATCTGCACATCGAATTGGGCTACATTACACCACCCCATTGTGGATTATTTTCCTATAACAGCATTTACTACATTACATTATATGCTCTTATATGCTATATTATTACATGTAGTTTTAAATGCAACATTTGGCAGCTGACCTTTTTTTTTTTTTTTTTTTTTTTTTTTTACAGCTGCAACACTGTGTCCAAGCTAATATAAGTGAAGATTTTATAAATATCACATCATTTCAAGTAGTGCAACATGAAATAATAATAATAATAATAATAATAATAATAATAATAATAATAATACCCAACTTTATTCGTGGGTATATCCACAGTTACAGCGAGCTTGAGGAAAACCTCGAATCCTCATATGTTCAGCTCATACAGCTTGATACTTTGTTCCTCTCTTGTAAGATAATTTGGGAAAACTGTGTGAATAATAATAAATACAGACGTAATAAATACAGACGTTTAAAAAATATGTATTGTCTGAGCGTTTGTCTATTACCTCCCCAACAGAGTTTTGGACTGATGGTATTCCTAGTTTGTGAGCTAGTGAGCCAATATCAGAATGTATTTTTGATAGACTTCAAAGCACTATTGTAAGTCACTCTGGATAAGGGCGTCTGCCAAATGCCGTAAATGTAATGTAAACGTAAACAGACCCGGGTCATTTTTATTAACCAATCAAAGCGCGGAGGATTTGCTGGGGGCGTGTCTATGCCGGAGACGCGGTGGAGAAGAAGAGCAACACTGCGCTGGGAAAGCATGGGGGAACGCCTTCTTCCATCTTTGTAAACAACTCTACAGTGCGCGTGCGCGTTCGTGTGTCACAATAATGGAGGACAATCTTTTCCAACCGTTGTGAACCCAAGCACCGTGTTCATTTGGAGAATTTGGACAAAGCGGCGTGCAACTAAGTGTCGAAAACACGTAAGCGCATGTACAAATTTCCCTTTTAAGAAAGTTTAGTTTTGTCACAGGAGTGCAAGAGCTATCGCAAATATGGACACTGCACTGTTTTGCTAGCTAGCCTAACTAGCATTGCAGTAGTACTGTTTTTGTATCGCAAATGTCAAGTGTAGGAGGTAAAACTCCGTTACAAGTTGTTTAATCCTTCCTATGGAAATCTTAGACCACTGAAGCATGCTAATGTAACTCAACTTATCAGTTACTAGTTAATTTGTTTTTCGGAACTTAAAGTTTGTTGTTGAAGTCAGCCAGCTAACCATGATGAATTTATCCGGGAATTAAACTTAGATTTGACGGACTTGAAATTGGACCAATCAGAGGCACAGAAGTGTAGCGTTAACCGGAATTTTGTCCAATCATGAGCAAAGGGCGGGGCTTAGTCGGTCAGCGATGGCGTTGTTAGCACGCATGCTAGCTACTTTCCTTGACAGCTAAATGACAGCGCTTGTTAATGACTGGACTTTAACGGAGGACTTCATTAGTGTATTTCAACACAATTATTCCGTTATTCGTTGCTATTTTGTCTAATTAATTTGAGTTTTGAAGACTTTGAACTTTTAATACACTATATTCAGACTTCCGTCACTTAATTATTAATATTAGTTAATATTAGTAAGGTAACCAGACAGCCCATATTTAAATGTATCATAAATATATATGATGTTTAATAATAATTCCAAGTAAAGTGCAGTAAGAAACTGCATGTTAAGGCAAAATAATAATAATGATATTATTAATAATAATAATAATAATAATAATAATAAAAGTTATTCTTGTATTACTTGTTATTAACAATTCTTAATAAATTGTTAGTGTTATAATGTTGTACTTACTGCTGTAGTAGGACAATGTTAAGACATTCTCCTTTCATTCTTAGCATAGTTGCTGTTGCCACAGTGTAAAAATCCAAGTATATGAATTTAAAGTTTATAGTTTGTTAGTAAATATTGAAATTTGTTGTAAGAAATGTGTTCTCTGTATTAACAGCAGCAGTTCTGTATGATGTTGTACTGATGTTGCTCTGATTCAAATCTCTCTTTGCACTCTCAGGAGCAGAATGGCCTCAGACTCAGTAGCTCAGGCTCCTGGGTCGAGGATCATGACCTTCCACCCGACCAAGGAGGAATTCAAAGACTTCAACCGCTACATTGCTTATATGGAGTCAAAGGGCGCTCACTTAGCTGGCATGGCGAAGGTCAGTGCTGCTCCAAGCTTTAAAGCACCATGCACTTCTCTCACAGCATTGTTTCCCCACCTAGGTTTAGGAGACCCTGAACCCACACACACCCTGTCACATTAAAACCCCGGAAAAACCTTTACACACATTTACAGACAGTGAAAATTCGAAATGAACACATTAGCCATTGGCACATAGAGTCCAAGAACTTTCTTATTTAATATACAGCCATGTATGACTGTGCAGATTATGTGACTGTGAGCATGCACTTTCAGCTCACAGTTACATGATCTTTGGATAAAAATGCCGCTGACAGGCTTGTAGTCACATATCGCTCTTAATAGCCAGCATACCCTGTAGCCTGTGTTGCTAAATAGGCTATGCAGCTGCTGTTTAAAATTTCTTTACTGTTTATGCAATGTTTATTGTTTAAAAATCTAATTTAGTGTTTAAGGGTCTTGATGCATTTATCTCTTTATCTTTAAACAGGTAGTACTTTTTCAAACACAGCGTCATTGTAACAAATTAGTTACAGTTCAGTGACACTAAATAGTATCAGCATTGTGAATACTGCGTATTCACATCCAGTTGAAAGAGAGCACGAACAGATTGTTGGTTCTGCCACAGGTTGTGCCTCCTAAGGACTGGAAGCCCCGCCGCACATATGATGACATTGATGACCTGGCCATTCCTGCTCCTATTCAGCAAGTGGTGACAGGTCAGTCTGGGCTTTTCACACAGTACAACATCCAGAAGAAGCCCATGACTGTCCGCGAGTTCCGCAAGATCGCTAACACAGACAGGTGAAAAATTTCACAGGCACACGGTCATTTTTTATCTCAGCTATTTGAGTAAAACAGTCATTATTTGTCTCAGATATTTCAGTCACAAAGTACATTTTTTTATCTCAGATATTTCAGGCACACAGTCATTATTTATCTCAGCTGTTGCAGTCACAAAGTCATTATTTATCTTAGATATTTCAGTCAAAAAGTCAATTTTTTATATCAGATATTTCAACCACAAGTCTTTATTTATCTCAGACATTTCAGGAACACGATCATCATTTATCTCAGATATTTCAATCACAAAGTCATTATTTATCTCAAATACTTCTTAATCACACAGGGGTTATTTGTATCAGATACCTTTGGAAACTTTAATCGGTAATTGACTATTTATCTCAGTTGCCCTTGATTTTATTTTATTACAGAAAGTTTACACTTAGGTTATTGTTATTGTTTATCACAATGCCATCTCTAATTCGCATTCTAATTTACCTTCTTTACGAATCTTCATTCCTGTATTCAGATGTTCACTGGCTCTTTTGTTGCAGGTTCTGCAACCCCCGGTACGTAGATTTTGATGAGCTGGAGAGGAAGTACTGGAAGAATCTTACGTTTAATCCTCCACTTTATGGAGCGGATGTCAACGGAACTCTCTACGATCCAGTGAGTAACCAGTCTTTATGCTGTTATAGCAGTTTTACACAGACTGTATGTGTATTGTGAATGAGCAATATGAAATTGGGAAAAAAAATATTAAAATGATCTACAGTAGCACTTAGAGCGTTTATTCCTTTAAGTGTAAACTTAAAATAAAAGTGTGTTTTGGAAATTGGTTAAATTGAGGAAGCAAATATAATAATAAGAATCTGATCAGTGATGCACGGGCTCCCTACTGGCTGTGCCTCATGTGTGTGTGTGAGTCATTTTACATTTCTATGCAGGATGTAAACGAGTGGAACATCGGGCATCTGAACACTGTTCTGGACACAGTGGAGAGAGAGAGTGGCATCAAGATTAAAGGGGTGAACACACCGTATCTGTACTTTGGGATGTGGAAGAGCACGTTTGCCTGGCACACAGAGGACATGGATCTCTACAGTATCAACTATCTGCACTTTGGAGAACCCAAGTCCTGGTACAGTCCTAATTTAGTCCACAGGCATTAGTCTGACGACACTAATGTGATGTGTTCTTAATAAGAACATTTTTCCAACAAGACTCCATATTTCTTCACAAATACCAGCGCAAAACAGTGTGTTTTTCGTTGACTGAAAGCAGTCGTGATGATAACACATGCTGACTGACTTCTTAATTCTGTGTGAACAGGACATTCTGAAAAATTTCATCATTTCTTATGTTTATACTTTCTTAAGGATTTCTGCAAAAACATAATAATGTTCAAACATAATTTTCTCATTTCATCAATGTTAATGGCCTCTAGACTCCTTATTATTGACAGTGAGCACATTCTTATGTAAAGTATAATCTGATGATAGGAAAAAAAAAAAATCAGATAAGGGCAAAATTTCATCAGCACATTTACCCGCATTTAAAGTAGTCTGACACTGGGAAAACTCTGCCTCTGCTCCAGCTTTTCTTTTAGGCTACGTTTACACGACAGCGATGTAGTCAAAAACGGAAAAGTTTTTCTCTTGCGTTTTCAAAAAGTCTCACGTATACACGACAACGTTTTCAAAACGATTCGTGTTTACACATATCCGCGATAACGGCCCAAAACGCTGTATTACGTATGCCAGGCCAGTAGTTGGCACTGCCACCTTGTTAGTAAACAGTATCTAAACAGTTAGTAAACAGTATCTAAACAGTTAGTAAACAGTATCTAAACAGTTAGTAAACAGTATCTAAACAGTTAGTAAACAGTAACGCTTTGCTGAAGAAGCGTTAGCAAACTCTTGAGCAGCAACAACACTACCATGTACTCCGCCATTGTTGTGTACGTTTGTTCGCGCTTGCCTTTACAATAGACATGTACTGCGCATGTCTACATACCTAACATGTACTACGCACGCGCATGACGTCACCGTTTTCAAAGATTCCCGTTTTGGGTGCTTACATGGAGACGATAACGGCCCGTTTTCAAAAACTTGCACTTTGAAACCCATTTTCAAAAATATGCGTTTTCTGTCCCCAAAACGCTGTTGTCGTGTAAACGAACAGGCAAAACGCATAAAAAGTTTCTCGTTTTTGGCTGAAAACGTTGTTGTGTAAACGGCCCCTTAGTCGTGTTGCTACAAGTAGCATTAAATTAAACATTTCCAGTAGCAAGGTGTTGGTGCTGCCCCTTAGTAAAGAAGTGATTTATAAGTCAGTCTGAAATCAAAAACCTTTTTTTTTTAAGCCTTGTTAGTTCATGTCTTTCTCTAACTTATGGCAGATATTTTACATATTTTATCAAATATTGAATACTGTTGAAAATAGCTTAGTAAGTTTTACTGTGATAGAACAGAATAGTAATTACATTCATATACCTCCATAAGGATGATTTGCTCAAATTGCTGAAGTCACTAGAGCTTTTTAGATATTGTATTTATAGAGGCAAATAGATACCTACTGACTAACTAACTGTATACATCTCCGCAGGTATGTTGTGCCTCCAGAACATGGGAAGCGATTAGAACGTCTCGCTAAAGGTAGGAATAAATCTGCTCTGTTGTTCTTTTCTGAATTTGCTGAAGTGTCACAAATGTTTGGCCACATATTGGAGCAGATGTATTTTAAATATATGATTTCCTCTCTCTCTCTCTCTCTCTCTCTCTCTCGTTATAATTGATTCACTATTAAAGGAACATTTTACATTAAAAAAAAAACAAATGAAGTCAATTATCTAACACATGGTTGATTAGTTTGCTTGTTTAATTGTGAAGATGATTTTGGCTTCGATGCGTTAATGGTTAGAGAGTCGGACTTGTAACCCGAAGGTGGTGGGTTCGAGTCTCAGGTCCGGGAGGGATTGTAAGTGGGGAGAGTGAATGACCAGCGCTCAATACCTCAATACCACGACTGAGGTGAGACTCTTGACACCGAAGCCCCCAACTGCTCCCTGGGTGCCGCAGCAAAAAAGGCTGCCCACTGCTCTGGGTGTGTGTTCACGGTGTGTGTGTTCACTACTGTGTGTGTGCACTTGGATGGGTTAAAT
>CM075004.1:16140770-16177487 GCA_037576675.1 Pangasius sanitwongsei | reverse complement strand
TGAGGCATGGACTCCACAAGACCTCTGAAGGTGTGCTGTGGTATCTGGCACCACGACGTTAGCAGCAGATCCTTTAAGTCCTGTAAGTTGTGAGGTGTTTCCTCCATGGATCGGTCTTATATATCCAGCACATCCCACAGGTGCTTGTTCGGATTGAGATCTGGGGAATTTGGAGGCCAAGTCAACACCTTGAACTCTTTGTCATGTTCCTCAAACCATTCTTGAAAAATTTTTGCAGTGTGTCAGGGTGCATTATCCTGCTGAAAGAGGCCACTGCCATTACGGAATACCTTTGCCATGAAGGGGTGTACCTGGTCTGCAACAATGTTTAGGTAGGTGATACGTGTCAAAGTAACATCCACATGCATGCCAGGACCCAAAGTTTCCCAGCAGAACATTGCCCAGAGCATCATACTGCCTCCGCCGGCTTGCCATCTTCCCATCTTCCCATAATGCATCCTGGTATCATCTCTTCCCCAGATAAGAGACGCACATGCACCCGGCCATCCACATGATGTAAAAGAAAATGTGATTCATCAGACCAGGCCATCTTCTTCCATTGCTCCATGGTCCAGCTCTGATGCTCACGTGGCCATTGTATGTGCTTTCGGCGGTGGACAGGGGTCAGCACTGGCACTCTGACCAGTCTGCGGCTACGCAGCCCCATATGCAGCAAGCTGTGATACACTGTGTGTTCTGACACGTTTCTATCATAGCCAGCATTAACATTTTCAGCAATTTGTGCTACAGAAGCTCTTCTGTGGGATCAGACCAGACAGGCTAGCCTTCACTCCCCACGCGCATCAGTGAGCTTTGGGTGCCCATGACCCTGTCGCCGGTTCACTGGTTGTCCTTCCTTGGACCACTTTTGGTGGGTACTAACCACTGCATACCAGGAACACCACCCCACAGGGCCTGCTGCTTTGGAGATGTTCTGACCCAGTCATCTAGCCATCACAATTTGGCCCTTGTCAAAGTCGCTCAGATCCTTACGCATGCCCATTTTTCCTGATTCCAACACCAATTTTGAGAACTGACTGTTCACGTGCTGCTTAATGTATCCATTGACAGATGCCATTGTAACGAGATTATCAGTGTTATTCAGTTCACCTGTCAGTGGTTTTAATGTTATGGCTGATTGGTGTACATACCAAATAAAAACTTTTGTTTTGCAAAAGTCACTAAGGAGTAGGGGTTTATTTTATTTCTCTGGTTGTTCCGTCTACCAGGCAACAAATAAAAAAAACAAATAGCCTAGACATGAAATCAGCTTCAGGTGCATGGAATAGTGATTTGTCCATCCCTGATGATTCATAATAGCTACTGAATAATAGGTTTAACACAAATAACTGAATGAGAATCCTGTGGTTAACTATCACAGTGTTAAAAAAAAACAGCTTTTTATTATGCAGAAAGGAAACATCTGAGATAATGCGGTGATGTAAGAGATATAACTTGAACATCAATTGTATATTGCTATATAAGGCGAGATTGTAATAAAATGGCTGTTTGCTATATAAAGTGACTGCTGGTGTTTTGTTTTCTTCTTTCCTGTAACAGTGTTCGTGCCGTAAAGATATGGTGAAAATCTCCATGGACGTGTTTGTGCGAAAGTTCCAGCCAGAGAGATATAAACTGTGGAAGGCGGGAAAGGACAGCGTGATAATTGACCACTCCAAACCCACACCAGAAGCAGCAGAGTTCCTGCAGGATGGAAAGACACCAGGAGACAGAGGAGAGCTCAGCAACAGCAGCCCTGCTGAAACCAGAGGAGAGAGGGAGATTGAAGTAGCAGATGAAGAAGGAGGGGAGAGAGAGACAGAGAAGGGAGAGACAGCGACAAATGAGACAGATACCATGAGAGGAGACAAAGTGATAGAAAATATAGGTGCACAACAAAAAAAGACAGAAGCACAAGAGGCAAATGCAAAGGCAGAAGAAACAGAGACCAGAAAGACTCAACTAGAAGCGGCTAGTGAAATAGACAAGACACAGACTGAAACAGACAAGACAGAGAAAACAGACATAGAGAAAGAAGCAACTGAAGAAGAAAGAAGAGAGTCAGAGATGTTAAAACCAGATCAAGAGGCAAGTCTGACAGAGACAAACAAACCTGAAAGAGAAATAGGGAAAATAGAGATGGAGACAGAAAATGACAGCACAGAGGGAAGAGAGAAGGATAAGACTGATGGGGGAAAAGAGGAGACGGATACAGTAGAGATGGAGACTGAAGAAACAAAACAGCCAAAGACTGAAAGAGAGACAGCCAGGAGAGAGATGGAAACTGGAAAGGAAGAGCTGGACAGCAGTGAGATGAAGCAAGACATGGGTGAGACAGATAGTGGAGAGTTGGTGACTGAAAAAGAGAATCTGTCTGTGGCACAGGAGACAGACACATCAGTGACAGAGATGGAAACACAAAAGAATAGGATAGACAATCAAGAGACAGATAGAGAAGATAAGGAAAATGAAAAAGAAGAGCAAGAGATAGGACAGTCAGAGATGGCCAGTTCCCAGAGAGGGGACATGGAGAGTGAGACAGTGTGTGGAAAGATGGAGAGTGAAACAGAGAGTGGAGAGATGGAGAGTGAGACAGGAGAGACAGAGATAAGAAAGATGGAGTGCAAGACAGAGATTGGAGAGATGGAGTGTAAGACAGGGATTGGCACTATGGAGAGTGAGACAGGGAGAGGAGAGATGGGGCACAGCACAGAAAGTGGGGTGATAGAGCGTAAGACAGAGAGGGAAGAGCAGGAAAGAGAAACATGGAGTGGAAAGATGGAGAATGAGACAGGGGAGACAGGGAGAGGAGAAATGGAGAGCGAGACAGGGTGTGGAGAGATGGAAGGTGAGGTAGGAGAGACAGGGAGAGAAAAGATGGAGAGTGAGACAGGGTGTAGAGAGATGGAGAGTATGACAGGAGAGACTGGGAGAGGAGAGATGGAGAATGAGACAAGAGAGAATGGCAGAGGGGAGATGGAGAGTGAGACAGGAGAGATGGAGAGTGAGACAGGAGAGATGGAGAGTGGACAGATGGAGAGTGAAACGGTAGAAAAAGGGAGAGAGCTGGAGAGTGAGACAGACCGAGGCGAGATGAAGAGTGAGACAGAAAAGACAAGGAGAGAAGAAGTGGTTACCGAGACAGAAGAGACAGGGAAAAGAGAAATAGAGAGTGAGACAGGAGAGGCAGCAAGAACAGTGATGGAGAACAAGACAGGAGTAAATACTGACAGAGAAACCAGGACAGAAGAGGTGGAGAATGAGACAGGACAGACAAGTAGAGGAGATATGGAGAGTGAGACAAAGAGAGTAGAGGTGGAGAGTGAGACAAGGAGAGGAGAGGTGGGGAGTGAGGCAGGAGGGACAGAAGAAGAGGAGATAGAGATGGAGATAAAGACAGGGGAGGTGGAAATTGAGACAGCAAGAGGAGAGGTGAAGAGTGAGACAAGGAGGGGAGAGATGGAGAGTCTAACAGGGAAAGAAGAGATGGAGAATGAGACAGGAGAGATAGGGATAGGGGAGATAGAGACAGAGAAGGGAGAAATGGAGAACGAGACAGGGAGAAGGGAGACAGAGACCATAACAGGGAAGGAAGACATGGAGAGTGAGACAGAGAGAGGGGAGATAGAGACCATAACAGGGAAGGAAGACATGGAGAGTGGGACAGGGAGAGGGGAAGTAGTGTCGAAAAAAGATGATGAAGAAAGAAAAGTAGAAATTGCCAAGACTGTAAAACAAGAGACTGTTTCAACAAATCTGGAGGAGAAAGTAGAAGAGAAAGAGAGAGAGATTATGGAGACAGGAGGGGAGAAAGTGGAGACAGAGACAGAAGAAGAGACGAAGACAAGCAGTTCTTCTGTTCGGAGGAGGAGGTGAGATCGTCTCACCTTACACACACTGAGTTGCCACAAAAAATTTTGTGTGCAATGATGCTGCTTCTGTGCTGTGTAGAGATGCTGACTTTAGGTAGTAAACCATGCTCCCGGTGCCAGAAGTACCGCTTGTGCAATTCTCCACTTACTATTTATGCATCATGCCTTATTAAACCCTTACGTAGTGACCGAATGGATTAGACTCTGTGCCTTGCTCCTTAAAAAGCTTCACTGGCACTGTGTTGGGAGGAACAGGAGAGCATGTGTTTTAATGAGCTTTGTAACCATCCGAAATGCTTTTGTCTTCTCTGTATTCACCAGAAGCAGTTCCAAGCCGAAGGCGAGGATGAAACGGCAGAGAGGAGCCAGTGCTGGTTCTGCTGAGGCTGTAGAGCAGGTCAAGCGGAAGAGAACCAGGCTCAGTCAACCTGAAGCAAAGCGTGAGGCAAAACAGCCAGGTTCAACAGGCCAAGGTGAGAACCATACAGTCCACTCCTCTTCTCTCTTCTTCTTTCCTCTTTCCTTCCTAACTGATATTCATTTCTTCCAGATGAGAGTGAAAATGAGGACAGCATGGAAGTAGGCACTCCAGCATTGAAACAGGAAAAGAAGCCAGACCACTCCCACTTGGGGACTCCTCCCCCTCACTTTCCAGCAAATAAACAGCCAGTCGCCAACACTCCTAAAACGCATAACCGAAGCCATAGCACTTCTCTGTCCTGCCATATCACTGCGTCTTCCCAGCCTCGCAACATCACCTCTCGGCCCAAAGAAACCGCTCCATGCTGTGATCTTAGAACTAAGCGTCCTCAGCCTAACAACGCCACCTCTCCATCTCGGCGTGCAGTTATCACCAAACCCAACAAATCCACCATTAAATCTCCATCTGGTGACATCAACACAGACCCGAGTGACCTCAGCATTCAGGCTAAACCCACCAACAACTCGAGACACCGTGGCGATATCACACCAAAACGCAGGAAAACCAGCCCTAAACATGAAGCCAAACCCAGGGAGAGTCGTGGCAGCTCTGTTCCAAACGAGGACAGTGATGAGATTAAGGCTGCCTATGGAGGGAGCACGGCTCAGCAGCTTTTCCAGCGGACACTCAGTCCTGCTGAGGTGCTACACGTCCACAGCTACGCTAAAGGAGACTACAGCGATCTGGACAGAGAGCAAAGGGACAGCGACACAGACACAGAGACGCAGGAGAATGGACAGGTCATATATCTTTACATACATATTCTCGAGTCCAAAAAAGTCTGAGTACACTACCAAGGTCTGCTTTTTAAACACACAAAAAAAAAACATTGTACTCTTAAGGTCCTGAAAATGTTGAGTTGTGTGAGAAATACATGCGTTAACCAGAAATGCTGTACACATACAGTATGTTTCATTCTGAAGGTAGCTCCCTGGGTAGACACCATTTCTGTGTTTTTCAAGTAAAGGCTGTCCCATTTGAGGTACCTTATTTCAGCCAATTTTAGAGCAGCCATCACATAAATCTGGATCAGAGTTCCATGCTAGTTTCATGAAACATGGTAGGCCAAACAGTCACTCCAACCGAGACATTTGTTTACTGATGCAGGTGCTTGTCTCTTATTTAGCTAATAGGCATATTTGTGTTTAAGATGCCAGAGACATTTAGTGGTTGGAACTGACTAATTAGCCTAAAGCCTCAAAGCTTGGGTTTGCGAGAATTTAGGTCTAACTTGCTAGCCTTTGTTAGCTAGGTACCTAGCTCAGTTTTTCTATAAACAGTAAAAATAGCTGCCACTAGTTTGCCAAACATTTTCTAGCGAGTGATCACGATTAAACAAGTGTCACCTGCGCGCTATTGTGATGCATGAAGAAGTTGGAGAAGGAGAGTCCCAAACACGAAGCCCGCTGCCCAATAAGAAGCATACCACTGAATGATGCAGCTACTAAAGGAGCTGCCTCATGAATGGACTCTAGTATAGAGTACGCCTCTCAAAGCATTGTTTTATCATCCCAACTGTGTTAAGTCAGTAAGAACTCACTGTTTAGGACTAATGAAGTGTAGTGAAGTCTTGTCATCTCAGACTTTTGGATCCTGCTGTATACATCAGCCAACTGTATTTGGGCAGTGGTGGGTTTGTCCATACACCACTCAGGGGTGGGAACATAGAGATTCAGACACAACACAACTTAACAATGACCATCCCGAAGACACACAATGGTGACCCGCCGTTACAAACAGAATTCTAATGTTACAAACTACAAAGCAACCTGAAAGCACAAAAGTACAGAAGTATTCAAACTGATTTTCTGTGTTAGAAGAAGAAGAAGAAGAAGTTTTTTAATTCGTCACATATACATTACAGCGCAGTGAAATTCTTTTCTTCGCATATGTCAGCTTGTGAGGAAGCTGGGGTCAGAGTGCCAGGTCAGCCATGATACAGCACCCCTGGAGCAGAGAGGGTTAATGGCCTTGCTTAACCCCTATAGCAAGTGCCTGTTGGCTTTAGTGGCTGTTAAATATTTTTTACATTGATATATGCTCTGGTGGCCCTAAATTTTGAGCTGAAAGAACCCATTATGCAGTGTAGTAATTGGTGCAGAAGTAGTGTACATCAGTTTTACACCACATGGGATTTACAGTGTACTGTGGATTCAGTGAATATAATTTGTCCACTTAGAACACTCCTAAAATTACTACACTCCAAATAGTACACTATATGGTGAATAGGAATTCAATGTAGATATGACTCATTTAACAAGGCATCAGTGCTTCAAGCATTTTTTGTTATTTTTTGTCATTGAGACACACCTATAACTAGAAAAGTTATGAGAAAATGTATCTGTGACCAACTATGGAAGTTGGGAAACAAGAAACAGGTGCCCTTATCAACAGGAAACAGGAAATTGGAAGATAAAAAGGCTAGAAAGTGTGCAAAATATGATGGGTATACGGGGATCAAAGCAGGATGTAGGTAATGGTGGTGTATTAAATGTGTTTGTGGGTTTTCTTTTTTTTCCAGCAGGGGGCAGAAGATGGCTCTTATGAGGCACTGAACAGTCTAGTGAGGCTGCCCAGACATCATCCGCTAATAAAGGACAGCATCAGTGATGAGGGTGAGGAGTTTCATGCCAGGGTGCTGATATCTGTGTATTAATCCAGATCGGACCTGCTTTCAGAGTATAAAAATGATATGGCTTACCGGTTTGTGTGTGTGTGTGTGTGTGTGTGTTACAGAGCTTCAAGACCAGGCTTTAATTGAGGAGGATGGTTTAGAAGGTGAGCTGTGGGCTAAACCTCTGGCTCAACTGTGGCAGAACAGACCTTACAACGAACAGAGAGAGAGAGAGTACAACAGAGAGATGGGCCTCCAGCCACCATACTGCGCCATCTGTATGATCTTCCAGACGCACCAGCGGGTATGTAACTAACAGTAGCTACGTTTGCCTAGTGGACATGCGATGTTAAAAATGTTCTGTTCTGTTTGCACTATACAACATTTAACACAGACAAGGCAACATGCCCCACATTTCAGCTGCAGGCTTTCCTGATGGATCACCCAAGTCCACAATCCCACTGTCTCAGTAACATGAACAGTAGAATGGTTAAACATATGTATTCTCACTAATGGAGCCTGAGCAGCTCACTGGACTCAGTGTTGAGTAACTCATTTGTGCACAAACAAGAAAGCAGAACATTTTTAGATGCTAGAAAGGTTAACAGTGGTTACTGTAAAACCCAGTATATATTCACACACTCCATTTTCTACCTCAGATAAGTGAATCGTGAAAGTACTGTATCGATAATGTACTGTGATTTATTTATTTATTTAAATTACAAACACACACACTTGTCTAAAACAGTAAAAAAAAAAATATATTTTACCATAACGATCGTCTCAGCTGAGCTCAACTATCACAGCCTATGTGATGTGCAGTGTCGATGGTGACGATATATCATTGATCTGTACTTCAGTAGACTAATGTGGGTGTAGCAGTGGCATTGCTGACAGATATCCACATCACCCTACATTTGTCTTCTGTCTAGTCTGAAGGGACCGAATGTGAGCAGATTGTTGTACAATCTGGATGTCAAATGAGGACAAAGCCACTGATCCCCGAGATGTGTTTCAGCATGACCACTGAAGAGTGCACTGAACTTAATCTGTCCACTCCTCACCTTGATCAGGACGGAACCAGCCTGCTCATCAGCTGCTCCCAGTGCTGTGTGCGTGTGCACACCAGTGAGTACCCATTTCACCCATTAATGAGCTCATACTGCTTATTAACTCTCTTTACACACTAACAAGCTCATATTGCTAATTAACACACATTAACAAGCTCATACTGCTTATTGTGATGATGCATATTGTTAAAGGAGCTATGCCAACGACCCTGAATTGAATTATGCCATGATAAACTAGGTGTACACTGTACGATATTTGGCCCGATTTTGCTGTTGTCGCAAAAATCGCAAAGGTCGTGAGTAGAGCAGTGGTCTTACAACATATATTTTGATGTGCGGGGCTCAATTTAGTGCCAAAGTTCTGGCAGTGTCAGAAAATTTTGCATCTGACCACTGCTACGATACTCGTCTAAAATCTAACAATAGGAGGACGGCATGTGATTACACAAAACTCACAGGACAGCTACAAATATGCCAGTAAACAAAACATATGGGGTTTAAAAGAAGAGCAGTTTGTTGCAGAGAGAGAGAGAGAGAGAGAAAATGTCTCTGTAATGTCTCATCACAGTTATATTATGACAGGACAAAAAGGGATCCGAAATGGAAAGAAATGGAGGATGAATTACAGCTTGCAGGATTGTAGCTAACTAATTAGCACGCAAATGCTCAGTTCATAGAGTTTATTTACTATTATGACAACATGGAACTATTTTTATGCTTTCCAGTTGAAGAGCTACAAACGTGTGCTCCGTCGTTGCACCCCCGTATGGCAGGACGTGCAGCTGTATTCATCATTTAATCTGACATGAAGAACACGTGTTCATTCTGTTACATAATTCTTAACTGGGATTATTTGTGATCTAAAGTGTGACAAGTAATAATCGTAAAAGACTGTTGAAATCGCATCGTGTTAAACTGGCTTTAGTGGTCCTGTTTAAAGTCAGTGTTTGTGTTTGTATGTGTGTTGTGCTAGGTTGCTATGGCGTTTCCCCTGAGAGAGTCACAAAAGACTGGAAATGCGCCCGTTGCAAAGCCAACGCCCTCACGGAGGTCAGTGTGTGTAGCTTTTCGAAATTTTTTTCTATTGTAAGTGTTATTTTCTAATTGCTTTTGCATCAAATGTATAGAAAAGGCTATTAAGCCCCTCAAACTTTGCTTTTGTGACCAGGATATTGGTATTTTGAAATTTGCCTATTTTCATTGAGAAAACATGTGAATTTGAATTTTTTAATTCACATAAAGACATGAAAAAAAACAGGTAAATTTCAAAATATGTTGGGTTTTTTTCTGACTTTATATGAACAAAAAGACCACCCATTATAATAATAATAATAATAATAAAATAAAAAAAAATGCTGGAATTTTCTAGAAGGTTGCAGAAGTCTGGAAATTCTCTGGTAAATAGATCTGGAATGTTCGAGAAAATAGGTAAAGTTGAAAATATGATATTTTCCAGAACATTTAAGATCTATTTTACATAGTCACAACAAATTCCCTGGTGTGTGTGTTTGTTTTTTGAGTGTGCCCTTGACTTGAGCCCCACTGTACCTTAATCCTTGCTGTAACTTCTATTCTGTTACCTCATCAGCCTGAGGGAAGTTTGTTAGAAGAGAGAAAAGGCCAACGTCACAAAATCACTGTAGACATCAAGAGCAGAACTTAGCCACAAGTCTTCTGTACCAGTTTCTTTGACAAATTAGTGAAATTGTGAAAATGGCAGATGAAGCCATTTGGAAGTGTATGTGAACATGATTGTGTTATATTAGTGTGTTTTCCCACTGCAAATTCGAATTCAAGTACTGACCTAAATGTGTTATAATGATATCATCATGATGTAAAAGTGACAGAATCATCATGTCACCATGTAACAGCGTCATCACAACCTGCATTTCTTTATTGAGCCTTTTCCACTGGTCGAAGTAAACATTGTCATGAGAAAATTTTCCCATCAGCAACTTCTGTCAGATATCAGCCTCATCAACAGGTCCTAATGTCTCTCAGTCTAGTAGAACTGTTTATTGCTGTTTGTAGAACTTACCCAAGAATTTACACGTTGTTCTCTACTTCACTGAGTTGTTAGTAAGTTGGGTGGATGTCTCACTTTGGTGTCTCTCTTGATTTTACAGAGTTGTTGTCTGTGCTCATTAAGAGGTGGAGCCTTACACAGAGCCAACAATGACAAGTGAGCACTCCCTCTTGTACTAAGCAACAGCCCAGGACTGATACTGATGAGCTACTGTATCTCAGCATTGGCAGCTTCTCTCTGAATCTGTGGGTTCCGCGTACATACATGTGATTGTGATTGTGATTCTGTGTTTGATCTTGCAGGTGGGTGCATGTGCTGTGTGCGGTGGCAGTGTTAGAGGCTCGCTTCGTGAACATCACAGGGAGATCTCCAGTGGATCTCAGTGGCATTCCCTTACAGAGATTTAAGCTGGTAAAATAACTGAGCTATGTTTTCCAGCAAAGCCTGTGACTCTGCTACAGAGGAAGTGGCATTTCCTCTCTGCCATGAAGACAGTGTTTTGTAAATGTAGCTCGTAGAGTCCAAAAGTCTGGATTTGTTTGTCTAATCACATTACGTTATCAGTACTTTATCTTTCCTTGCCAATATAAGGCCAAAAACAGTAACACTAATAAATAGCAACACTAATAAATAAATCATTATCTGATTTGGGCAGTTAACAAACCTAGGTTTTTTTCAAGTAATGAAGATATTTAGTGCATGTATGCTGTTAATCTAAAATAATTTTTATTTATTTTTCTATGTCTATGTTTGTAAGCAAATATAACCTGATGGTGATAAGCTGCAACCGGAAGCAGAAAACACTACAGCTAGATTCATAACTCTAGTTTTTCTAACAAAGTAGGCATAGGTGCAAGAGGCGGACAAGTCTGAAGGCAGTAGTGATGATAACATATAATACTGGCTCAGTACTTCAGATTCTATATAAACCAAAATGCCTTTCTGATTAAATAACTTGTGATTCACAGTGTGCCAGAAGTGAATGGGCTTCCTCAAGATCTCTCTAGTTCCTTAGTTCCTTCCTGGGGAGTTTTTTTCTTTGCCACTGTGTCCCTTACCTTCCTCACTGAGCATTAAGGCATTCATATGTGTTAGCCTTAAAAGGAAATGTTGAAGATTACAATAATTACATTGAAGCAAATGGAATTTCTAGGCTCATGAACACTAATGCTCTTATTTTGCCCTGTTCAGTGTATTGAGTTCACCTTATTTCCCCTTTGTCTTGTGAAGGCAAAGGTGTGTCATTCATTGAGACTGTGTGTTTTACAGAAATGTTACTACTGTAAGAGGCGGATGAAGAAGACGACAGGCTGCTGTGTGCAGTGTTCTCATGGCCGCTGCCCCACGTCATACCACCCTACCTGTGCCCAGGCTGCGGGCGTCCTTATGCACCCGGATGACTGGCCTTTCATCGTCTATGTCACCTGCTGCCGTCACAAAGGCCCTGTCCAATCAGAGGTACGAAATTAGAGGAGCAGTACCTATGCTTTCACTCTCCAGTTAGATTTATACAAATAGAGCAGTAGTAAGTATGTTGTCACTGTCCAGACAAGGTGAAAATTTAGAGCAGCAGTAACTACGTTTTTACTGTTAGAGGTAGTTAACTAAAATACTGTATTTTTTTTTTTTTGGACAATAAGCTTGGTAAATTAGAGAAGAAAAGCAATATTTACTTCATATCATGTTTGTAGAGCCTTTTATTTCTTGTTAATATTGCCATTTTTTCCTAAGCTGAAGCATCTGCTATAATATTTGCCTTAATTTCACTGTCTGGAAAAGTCCTTACAAAGTACAGAGCTAGCGCAGCTATTGGACTTTCAAAGTTAACTTAGTACCGAGGCTAACAGTAGTAGCATAACATGGGATGGTAAACAAATGACTCCTATATATAATTTCACTTTATACGCAGAGAGGCATTTGTTGGTTTGACATCAGGTGAAGTGGTACAACAGCAGCCCACAATCCCACAGACACCAATGTGGCTTGTGTTGTGGCTGGTTGTAATTGTAGCTACATGGGTTGTCACTTTTTGAATTTACACAAGCCTCAGTACATTGTATACCTGTTGTGAGGGTGAAGTTTAACCAAGATTAGCCAAATTATTCAGGCTTACTGCATCCATACAATTAGTTGTATTGTATATTGTGCCACATTACACGTCTGACCTTGTAATGTGATCCCAGTAGGTAATAATTTTCCTCCATGTTCAGTAAGCCTCATTTGTTGTGATAACAGACTGTACAATGTCAAACCCACACTGAACCGCAAAAAATAACTACAAACCAACACCTTTCTCTCTTGTACTAGTAGTATTTTTGCCAAAATAACAGACACATGTGCACACAGTTCACTTGCATTATATGTTTGTATCCTAAACTCTATTTGCCTAGAGAAAACAAATCAGTAAATATCAGGGTCCCAGTGGATCTGAAGCCTACTCTGGGAACATTGGGCGTGAGGCAGGAATACATCCTGAATGGGACACCAGTTCATCACAGGGCACCATGCACACACATTCACACACTCATTTGCAGTTTAGCATAGCGAATCCACCTACGAGCCTGTTTCTGCAAGGGGGAAGGAAAGGAAGGAATTTGGAGGAAATTCAGACAAACACAGGGAGAACATGTGAAACTCCACACAAAGGTTAGGCTTGAACTCACATGAGTCCTATTATCTATGAGGCAAATATTGATGATACAGAGATACTCCTTGGTTCATAATTATGTTTATATATATAACAGTTTGTCATTTAATCTGAAGATAGCATGAAATAGTACCCTAATTGCGCAATCAAGCCCTAACATTCTCACACAGCATAAATAACACATGCACATGTAATATTAGATGGCTTGCTCCTGCAAGAAGAGTTGTTTCAGTCTGATTCAGTTACTTGGGAAATGAACAGCAAAAGTGCAGGGTGCATTCCGGTCGTGTCCAAGCTATAGGGTTACTAACCGTAAATACACTAAGAAATGGATATAGTCAAATTAGACCAAAGAAATTGTTATATACATGCTTTTGCTGTAAAAGTCACAGCTAGAATTGTATAAGACAAAGACCAAACATCAGCTGGGTTTCAGATTTCTGTGCTGTTGCTAGTGAAATTTTTAGATGGTAGTTTATTTGCAAGGCAAACAAATGCTCTGCATCAAACACTGATAAAACCACATGGTTTTGTGTCATATCTGTTATCATATCAAATATTATTCCACATGCCACATTCTGTCATTTGTTTTCTCAGTTAATGTCAAAGGCTGCTGGCATTTTGTATATATGGAGAATTGGGGCTGCTGCTAGTACCAACTTAGGTAAATGCGATATGGGTGTTAGATGGTCTGGTGAAATACGACTCTCTCTTTTTCTCCAACAGAGGAAAAAGGAGGCCATGAGGGAAATCAGCGCAGGCCAGAGAGTGATCTGCAAGCACAAAAACGGACGCTACTACCAGTGTGATGTGGTTCAGCTGACAAAAGAGACATTTTATGAGGTCAACTTTGATGATGGTTCCTTCAGTGACAACCTCTTTCCTGAGGACATTGTGGTGAGAGGGCTCGAGTGTGGACTGACACTTTTTACATTTCCATTTACTTATCTGCATTACATTTTAATCCCTTTATCCATAATTACATTACAATTAAGGCATGATATAATCCAAGCTTACAGCCAAGTAGTTGGTGATTAAGGGTCTTGCTAAGGGCCCAACAATGGCTCATGAAATTTCAAATCACAAACACAGAGCTACCACTTCAGAGCAACCACAAAGACACCATTTTTAACTCAAAACAGCATAAGAACAGAAACAAAAACCAATAATTTTGAACGTAGCCATTAATATTGCTGATTTCCTTTTATGTGGATGACACACTGCACTCTTGGCTCTCTAATATGGTTGACATTTTATGCTAAATGGGTGGTGGTCTGGGAAAATCCTTCACATGGTCAAAGGTTGACATTTGCTAATATGAATAGCTCTGAAAGACTTTCCTGAACTGAAATATGATTCCCTTTTGCATGTCTAGCATTATAAAAATATATCAGGGTGGGATATATTAGGCAGCAAGTGAACAGTCAGTTCTCAAAGTTGATGTGTTGGAATCAGGAAAAATGGGCAAGCATAATGATCTGAGTGACTTTGACAAGGGCCAAATCGTGATGGCTAGACGACTAGGTCAGAGCATCTCCAAAACTGCAGGTCTTGTGGGGTGTTCCCGGTATGCAGTGGCTGGTACCTACCAAAAGTGGTCTAAGGAAGGACAACCAGTGAACCGGCGACAGGGTCATGGGCACCCAAGGCTCACTGATGCACGTGGGGAGTGAAGGCTAGCCTATCTGGTCTGATCCCACAGAAGAGCTTCTGTAGAAAAAATTGCTGAAAATGTTAATGCTGGCTATGATAGAAACGTGTCAGAACACACAGTGTATCACAGCTTGCTGCATACGGGGCTGCATAGCCGCAGACCGGTCAGAGTGCCAGTGCTGACCCTGTCCACCGCCGAAAGTGTCTACAATGGGCACGTGAGCATCAGAGCTGGACCATGGAGCAATGGAAGAAGGTGGCCTGATCTGATGAATTTTGTTTTCTTTTACATCGTGTGGATGGCCGGGTGCATGTGTGTCGCTTACCTGGGGAAGAGATGGCACCAGGATGCACTATGGGAAGATGGCAAGCTAGTGGAGGCAGTGTGATGCTCTGGGCAATGTTCTGCTGGGAAACCTTGGATCCTGGCATGCATGTGGATGTTACTGTAACACGTACCACCTACCTAAACATTGTTGCAAACCAAGTACACCCCTTCAACAGTATTCCGTAATGGCAGTGGCCTCTTTCAGGATAATGCACCCTGCCACACTGCAAAAATTGTTCAGGAATGGTTTGAGGAACATGACAAAGAGCTCAAGGTGTTGACTTGGCCTCCAAATTCCCCAGATCTCAGTCCGATCAAGCACCTGTGGGATGTGCTGGACAAACAGTTCAGATCTATGGAGGCCCCACCTCGCAACTTACAGGACTTAAAAGATCTGCTGCTAATGTCTTGGTGCCAGATACCACAGCACACCTTCAGAGGTCTTGTGGAGTCCATGCCTCGACGGGTCAGAGCTGTTTTGGCGGCACGAGGGGGACCTACACGATATTAGGCAGGTGGTTTTAATGTTATGGCTAATCAGTGTATACACACTGTGTATACTGTGTATGTAGACTGTTTGTTTTCTTAAAGAGAAAAGCTAATCAAAACCAGCAACAGCAATAATTCAAATTGCAAACAAGCTGTCATTCACAAACAGCCGCTAGGAAGACATAGCAACCACTGTCTGCTACAGTCATGTAAGAGTTTAATAAATATATCGAGTGAGATTCGCATAGATTCGCTGAAAAGGTGTCATTCGTATTTCATTCAGATTTGTGCAACTCCACATATCAGTGAGTTAACTAAAGTCTGGTCTAGCCTCAGACACTCTGCTGATTGGTCACAGAGTGTATGAAGCCTTTTGTTCACTTTTCTGCCCACAATCTTCGCGGTCATTAAAGTACCCATGGATTTGCTTGTGAGTTTGAGTTGATTCTGTATGTTGACGTCAGGGATGCTGATTTCTAGAACAGACAAGATACACCACACCTCATGCCAAATATAAAGTAACTCAACAATGGTTTAGCGAGCCGGCTAGATATTGCAGCTGAGAGTTAAAATAGAGTTTGTTTTCAGCTCTGTAGGATTTCTCACTGCTAGTTTGCACATTGTGACTTTAACATATTTGATATCTTAGAGCATACATTTCCAGTCACTGTGCCTGAGATTAGGATTAGGTTTTGATGCCTTTGTTACCATCTTGCAGCAGTTTTTTTCCCCTCTACCTTGCAGCAGTGAGAGCTGCCATTGGAAAAGATTGCCATTTTGATATGAGGCAGTGAAATACAGATGTATTGAGAAACAAGCTTACTGGAGAACTCTCTCTCTCACACACACAAACATAGAGTCCGCAATGTTTTTAGAATGATGTACTTGTTTGAGTCAAGATAAAAATTTCGGAGAGGCAATGAGTGCAAACAAATACATATAAACTTCACCCATCTGCTCACCACACAAGTGATAGTATGGAAGGGGAGTTAACTTACAGGAAGTTGCACAACCAAAACTACTCAAACACCTCATGTTTGATGCTAACCAGCGCTACTGTAGAGTGCTACTGGCAGTTTGTTTATGGAGGTGGGACATACGTGTTCCAGAGAGCATTTGATTTAAATCACTGTTTTCCCAGAAACTATAAACAGAATAATTAAAACAAGAAAATCTACAAACAACAAATCAAACAAAGATAAATCATGTCTGATCTTTTTCCACCTTTAATGTGATATAGCAACCAACAAAATTCATGTGAAAAACAATTAGAAATGTTTTAAGGGGGGGAAAATAATTGTGTACACCCCTTAACTAATACTTTAACACATCTCTTGATTATAATACAGCAACTGTAATACAGTCTTTTTAGGTAAGAGTCAGCCAACTTAGCACATCTTGATTTGGCAATTCTATTCTACTCTTCTTTGCAAAAACGCTCCAGATCTATCAGATTGCAAGGGGATCTCCTGTGCACAGCCATCTTTATTTCATTCCACAGGTATTCAGTAGGATTTAGATCTGGGCTCTGACTGGGCCATTCCAAAACATTGATCATCATCTTCTGAAGCCATTCCTTTGTTGACTTGCATTTGTGTTTTGGGTCATTACCATGCTGGAAGGTGCCATTTTTTCTAACAGAGGCCTGAAGAGAAGCAGTCCCACAGCATGCTTCTGCCACCACCATGCTTCACCTTGGGTGTGATGTTCTTTGGCTGATAAGCTGTCTTGTTTTTGTGCCAAACCTATCTAACCTAACTATTAGAATTGTGCCCAGAAAGTTCTACCTTGGTCTGATCAGACCATAACACATTTTGGCACATGGTTTTGGGGTGATTTAGGTGGGTGTGTGTTTTTTGGGTCCGTCTAGCCATCCTACCTAGAGTATAGAGATGCGAATAATACGAGAGATTGTTGTCACATGCAGGGAGTGACCAGTGCATGACATATATTCTAGCAGCTCCTTTACTCTTGCCACAGGTCTCTTGGAAGCCTCTCTAATAAGTCTTATACTTCGTCAATTTTTGAGGGATGTCCTGTTCTTGGTAATGTCACTGTGGTGTCCTGTTTTCTCCACTTGTTGATGATGGCCTTCATGGTGTTCCTTGGTAAATCTAATGTTTTGGGAATACTTTTGTACCCCTCTCCTGATCAGCACTTATCACCAATCAGATCATGCTTTGTAAGCTCTGTGCCGACTATGACTTTGACTATGACTATGAGCAATCAGATGAAACCAAGATGATGTCAAGAAAATCCTACAGAAACAGCTGAGCTTTATTGGGGGTTAATCAGAATGACTTAATTGTTGACAGGTGTATGATAATTTTGGTCATGAGTTTGAATCTGATTGTTTAACTCTGATCATCTCACCTTCCCCATTATAGAAGGGTCCCCCCCCCCTTTCTTTTTCCTTAAAACTTTTCCACATTTGAAGGTGCAATTTTAACAAGGGTGTGTAGACCTTTTATATATACTGTATGTACTGTCTAATTTGTCTCTACAACTGCAAGAATCTCATACAAAAAGTTCTGAAACACCACTTATTTGAGTTTTGTTTGAAGCAGGTAATGATGAGTAAACAAAACTCAAATACAACCAAAAAAAAAACACAAAAACATGTGGTGCCTTTGCTGACAGGTGAAAGTAGGCGGTTCTTGACCATGTTTATTGACAAGACCATGTTTATTGTACAAGACTGCCTAGCAGAGGGTAGAAATCAGATTTGTGAGACTAACAAATGTCAAACATACACAATCAGCTGCAATATAAGCCTGTCAGTAACTATTTGTTACGCCAGAGTTTTTAATGTAATTTGTGTATGTGCAGAGCCGTGACTGTGCCCAGCTGGGTCCTCCACCCATGGGAGAGGTGGTGCAAGTGCGTTGGACAGACGGACTCATCTACGGAGCCAAGTTTGTGGCAGCACACGTCATTCAAATGTACCAAGTAAGCCAAAACCCCAACATGCTCTGACAGTCACGAATACAGAGCACAAAAGGTTGAGAAAATGGAAATGATGTACCTCTTTATTTACATTTGAATCGAATATGCTTACATCAGCCTAGCTCATGATGCAGTGGCTTATCTCTGTCTATAACAAGGGATTGCTGTAAAGCCAGCTCTCTCCTCTAATAATAATAATAATAATAATAATAATAATAATAATATATGCTTTAAAAAGATAATGACAAAACATGTACATATCATACTTTATACAGATATTTGATAGGGTGATTTAATACAGCATGGCTTATTATACATGTCTTATTATACCGACAGCTATTTTTGGTGTATTTTCACTGTATTTCCTGACACAGGGCTGCCTCACAGCAGCACTGATCCAACACCATATTTAAGACTAGGAATCAGGCGCTTTTCCTGCTATGCAGTTCCTTTATGTTGTGGAATATGTTAATATTTTTGGTATGGCCCTAAATATTTAATGGTATTTTTTCCCATGGTAATTGATGACGAAAGAATGTTATATGTGTGCAACCTCATGTAGATACCCCAGGGAAACAAGACATGGTTAATGGTGACAGAAGATTTCTTGGGGACTGAGAGCATATTAAAAATATGAGTTTTTAAAGAATGACGATGAATTTTCATTTATTTTGTTTTCATTTATTTAAATTGTTCCTTGGGGGTGTCAGTAATTTTGGCACATATTTTTTAAGAGAATATACTATTATTTTAAAAAGTAGTTCTAATGAGAATGATTTCTTGTTAGAACAAAGATCATTTTTTCCTATTGTTTGAGTGGAAGATTTTAAATGATTGTAAGTAATGCTCATTTTGCCCATTTATCATTGTGGAGGACACTGTAAGTAAGGGAGAGATCAAACCATGCACAGTTGAACAGTAGAGGATTAAGGGGCAGCTGTGTGGCAGTTGTGGTCGCAGAACCTTGACTGTTCCACTGGACCAACAGAAGGAAGATCAGGTTTTACAGAGACCTAAGACTGTCATCTGCTTCTGCATAGGTGGAGTTTGAAGATGGCTCACAGCTCACAGCCAAGAGAGATGATGTCTACACATTAGACGAAGAACTCCCCAAAAGGGTGAAATCCAGACTGGTGAGCTACACGTTTAGCTGTGAAAACCACATGTGAATATCGCTCATTCTTGGGGCGATGTCAGTTCTATTTTTACACTTATCATCTACTTTAAGTACCAACCCTAATGACTTTACTGTAGCATTGTCAGCCACCACACAAGCATATATCGACTTCTGTCAAGTGGACTTAACACGGTGGGTAAGATCATGGATGTGAGACACACACAGGCTTAACCACTAGGGAAATTTCCAACAAATCAATAGAACTGATAATGCTCCTTGGATGAATGGAGACCATATGGTGAGTTATTATATTTAGCTGAACATCCTGACCAACTTACAATGACTTTGAATTAATTTTTAAAATCACATGTTAGCTTTACTGTGAAATTTCTGGTACCAAGTCTGCAAAACTATAAAATTCAAATGCAGGGGAACCTGGCTTCCTGAGCAAAATAGGTCAGAGAGGTGTTAGTGAAAACATCACGTTGCTCCTTTGTTCGTGAAAACAGGAAGAAGCAGAACCTCACCACTGGAGCGAAGCTTTCTATTTTTCTCTCATTTCCTATTATTGATAATTCAGTTATTTTCTGATATTGTATTAACTGCTAGAATGTTGAAAGTAATCTCAACTGCAGTCACCTTCAGCAGCTGCTAATGACTGCTGATGTATGGATATTATGTACTCATAATCTCCCTTTCCCTTTTCCAATTTTTGCAATATATATCTTATTGCTTATATACCTATAAAAGCAATTTTAAATTATTTTAAACTATCCCAATCTGGCAACCCAATTAACTGTCCTATCCTCTGCTCCTCCCCTGAGGATGGGGCAATGTGATCTGTGCCCCCATGGACCTCTATTAATGCTTGTTTTAGTTCCCATTTTTGACCACTAGGTACAATAATACCTCTGTGGAAGCTAAGTGACTGTGCAACATCTAGAAAGGCAAGCAAATCAGTGGAACATCAGCTTATATCTGTCGAATGGCAGCGTTTTTAAAATCGTTGGTCACTCAAAAAAAATGTAATTAGTATTTCAACAGAATTTAAAATGTAGACTTGTGAACTAGGACTTTATGAAGATTAACATTTGTTGAAGGGCTGATATTTATGGTGAGGCTTTTCCACCTGCCCCTGTAGACGAGTCGTCACTGCTTATAATACACATAAAAACTCTTTATTATAACTGAATCATTTATCTGATATGCCTATCCTCATTTCAGCAGCGAGACCCAAATACCAGAAATTTGTCAGATTGCCGAAAAAATATATTTATTGATGAATAAAATTTAATATAAATGCTTTACATAGTCATCTATAACAAAATTCCACCGAAGATCAAGTTTACATTCATTACACACTCAAATGAGTACACACAGTCATGCCTGGTGGGTGAAGCAAATATACCTGCCACATGTAAATATTAACACAAAATCAGGCAATTTGCCACTTTGCATGCAAAAGCTACATGCACATTGCAAACTCAATCCTGAGGTTTTGCTCAGCACTTTCTGCCTCAGCCGTTCATGTTCGTGTATCTAACTGACCAATGTGTGTCATTAGTGTGAGCAGTGGTCTGCCCTGAAATGACACACATGCACATAATTCCCACACTGATAACATCGCATGCATGCTCCACATGTGTTAGCAACAATAATGTTATTTGGTAAATAATCTGTCACTGGAGTAGTGATAAATGGAACAAACTGAGGGACAGTTTGCTCTGGAGGTCAGCTGGCAGCTTGTCAGCTGGTAATGACTGGGGAGAAGATGAGAGACTTTTTTTTTCCTTCAAAACTTCAGTATATCTGGGGTCATTAACTAGTGCACCACAGTCTGGATGCAGACCCAGCAAAGTATTTCAGACCAAACTGAGCACTTGAAAAAGTAGCAGAGCAGATAAACATGTATGGAAAAAAAAAAAGCTGGCTATAGTTCAGCAACTTTAGTCTAAGCATGAACCAGCTTGATGTAGGTATTCAGTCTCTGTTGTGACTTGTCCAATTACATATATTTATGTAGGTGAAGGACACTCATTAGATGCTACAGTGCTAAGGACGTTAGGTCAGAAAGGGAGAGTTTTCACAGACCTTAATGGATTTTTTTTTTATTTATCCTCCGTGTTCTGATTAGTAAACTGACAATATGATTGTTTAAGTCAACAATGAAAACTATGTATAAAGATGAATGGACAGAGAAGTATGGATTTATTTTCCCTGCATCAAATTCAAAACATATGTCTCATCTGTTCAGAGTCCATAGCATTAGTCAAAAGTGGTAATGTGAGGCAACACTACGAAACCAAACTGTCGTCGCCATTCAGTCATGTTAGTTGCTTATACAGACCTTTGTAAGCAAGGAATTTTGTTACTTGGACCATTATAAATTTTAGTTGAACACCCTTGCAGTAGACTTTTGGTATCACTGTATTGCTCACACTAGAGAGCATTTATTATCAAGCACAGACGAAACACACAAACTTCACGACCTTTCATCTGGAGCCTGCTAAGATGGAGCCAATAAACACTGAAGGAGAGATTATTACTTATAACAATGCATAATATAAACTGTGCTGTGATTTTTCTGCTCACAGTTACAGTCACAGTTCTGCTTGGTTGCATGTATTGTATAAAACCCTGGAAAATATTGGGGCCGAATTAACTGCTCACAAACTGGGAAAGTTATCTCACTGAGGCCCTGACACTTAACGATCACTCATGACAAACACAGCTAACAATTAACCACGGATGTGAGAGGGGGTGTCAGTTGATCAGTAGGGAAGATACAGGCTAAGTGGTGGGTGAAAGAAGTTGGCCAAGTAGAACATGTGGTATGTCAGTGGCAACAGATGTGTCCTCTTTCAAAAACTGAAAGCTGAAACTGACTATTCTGTGTGGTGTGTTTTTTTTTGTTTTTTTTTTTTTTTGTTTTTGTTTTTGTTTTTTTTCTTGTGTGTGCTATCGCCCAGTCGAAGGCATCAGACATGCGTTTCGATGGCATCTTTGGAGAGAAGAAACTGCAGGACAGCAAGAGGCAGCGTGTGATTAACTCAAGATACAGAGGCGACTACATCGAGCCGGTCATCTATCGAACCATCATGGAGTAACCAGCATCATCATCATCTTCCTCCTCCTCACAGCACCAGCATTGATTGAGCAAAGCTCCCACACACAAGTCTCACAACATGAAGTGAGAATGTTTCTTTCTGTGTGTGACATTGTATACATCTGCTTTTTTAACAAGTTTTAATCGCTCCAGGAGCCTTGCCATCACTCTGATCTCTGAAAAGCTTTTAGTGAAGGCATTTTTAAAATACACACACACACACACACACACAAAAACACATGCCTGTGCCACATCCTTTCAGACATGATGTGGTTTTTATATCCTTACTGGAATTTGAGCCGCTTATGCATACACTTTGGCCAGAAAGCATTAGAGTTTGTACTAGTTTTATACAGATCCGCATTGTTTTGTCCTGTTGTTAAGTTTGCATTAATTTATTTCCCTCCGAGTTCAGGGTGCTAATATTTGCCCATATATTTTTATCAAACGGAGGAAACATTGCCATTTTATCAACATGAACACCTCCTTTTTTAATCCACACTGTTGTCAAATTGTACAGTTGCATTCCTGAATATGTAGATTATTTGCAACATAATGAATTTAGATTTGTTTTGTTCTTCATGTTTTGTTTTGTTTTGTTTTTTGTTTGTTTTTTAACCAGTCTATTTATTAGATGGTGCTTTCTGAAAGTAGCCTTTGCAATATAACTGTCTGAGTTCTAACAGCGTTGTCATCTGGGCATATGATGTAGTTTTTGTTTGTAGCTGGGAGGTTCTTTCAAAATGCCACGGATTTCCTTCCTGTTCCTCTTTCAGTTCTGTTATATGACGCGCTTAAAGATCTGCTTTGCACTGCTGTTCAATCAGGCGTGTTTTATGTTAATTACTTGCAGCTTTGGCAATCTTAATTATAACGCTGTTAGGCATAAGCAGATAATAAGGTTCACATATCAGGCTAAATCTCTAGCCTTCATCACCACACAATATTATTGTGATATTTTGCATTAAAAAATACAGGTGTTTTTGTTGGCTGACATTTTAACTGTTATGGAAGCCCTGGCAGTCCCCTTGCTAATCTATTCAACCTTGTCCTGTTGGCCGAAATCAACCTTACATACACTACCTGAATCGCACATGCTATTGGGCATGTATTGCGCCATATTTTTTTAATCATTAAAAAAATTGGGTATATAAAACTAGCTAGCTAGCTTGTTATTTTTGCTATCCATAAAAGCTTTTTCATAGCACGCTAGCCTGTCATTGGGGTACCTAAAAATAAATAAATAAATAGCGTGGTAGTTTGACACCATCACTCTATAAAATGAAGCATCTAAAAAAAATAATGTATTAAATATGCTGGCATTAACAAGTTGCTATTATTGTAATAGCAAAAGCTTACCTGAATAGCCTAGTTAATCCTTAAGGGTCCTTCTGTAAGGACGGCGTCAGGGGGACTGTGAGTGACAGTTCTGTCCGTGCTCCAGTGAACAGAATTGTGGGATTCCCTTCTCTAAGGCCACATGCAATGCGGTCTTCGGATTAATCAGCTAATCAAAATAAGCAAGACAGCTGCCTTTATGCTGACCTTATTTTGATGATCTAAATGGGACAGAATTCACTCTGAGAGCACAAATGCTGCCCAGCCAATACTGCCTACCCAGGCAGCCTCTTCACAAAGAAAGGCAGATAATAATAATAATAATACTAATAATCTGAATTGTCCACTATGATAATAGGGTGCCTGTTTAGTATCGTGATATATTTTATAATAATAAAGCCTATCAGAACATGCCTAATCCCCATGCTTTAAAAAAGCTAGTTTTGCACTTCTAAGCTGTACTCCTAATAAACTGATTCCTCTAGCCAAGTTTCCAAAACAGCCACTCACTCATGAAGGCCTTTTAAAGCCTGTGATATGATGTGTAGTGTGTGTCCATAGTTAACAGCTGTCAGATATTTAAGTCCCTTTCACTCAGCAGAAAGGGACCTACATATATAGCCACTTTAAAAAATGACTTATTACAAATGTTTTTTATTATTAAGAAGCCTATTTTATTGCTTTGTTTTATAATAAGTGTTCAGTGTTTATATGCTGTGAGAAATAGAGTTGTATGTAGTTAATTTAAGGACTTCATGAACTGGCAGTGTATTTTCCCAGCTTGCTTCCTTAAGCCTAAGCCTCAGTCACGCTGAGAACCGAGGCACTGAGATGTCTGTTCCTGTCTTTTGTAAAGATTATCAGTGTGTGTCAGTAAAATGATGTGGGCTTACACACCTCTTCTATGAGTCTTCATTTCATTTTCAGTGCATAATTCAAATGTTTTTTGAAATGTAGTTTACTGGCCAAAGATTGATTTAGAGCCTGAAGCTTCTTAGGTTTTGGACTAGAACTATAAGTCTAAAAAAGCTAAGCAGAGCTAACAAGGGAAGCGTGTAGGCACCAGGTTAGCATCATGTAAACCAAACTGCATGTCTAAATAACACACTTAGCTCAAACCACATTGACTTATTGAAGAATCTCAAATAGACCGGCTCGTGTGGTTTCTGACGCTGTTAAAACTGTTAGACACTTTCTGCATCAGCATCACACTTGCATAAGAGGCTCCACTCAAGGTTTAATGCAGAATTGTACATTGGAAATTATTCAGATGATAATATAGTTCCGGTTTGATTTGTGTATTTAATATTTTTTCAGATGGATGTATTCTATTTTAAATATATGTGTATGTGTTACTAGCAGTTTTTTAATCAATGAAATCTTATGCTTTTAATATGGCCAAAGTAGCAACTTATTTCAAAACTACTTGTGGATCAGTAACATGACTAAAATGTTACTACTTTTCCAAATGATTCACAAAATAATAGATTTTAACAAAACTCTGCAAAGCGAATTGAAAAGAATGAAAGAAACTCTTTTTAATAACTGAATAATAGACACAATTTGGCTGTGTTATGCTGTTGGAGGAATTTCGCTGGCATGGTTTTTGGTCCACTTGTCTCCTCATTGCAAATCAGTACAAAGTTCTTCTGAGTGATCACCGTTATCCTGATGAAATATGTCTGTCCTGATGGGAGTGACCTTACAGGATGACTCCTCCCAATCCACAGGGCACGAGGATTCACTGAGTGGTTTAATGAGTATGAAAATGATGTCAGTCATATGATACAGCCTTGTGTTCACCATCATCATCAAAACATCAACTGAGGGAATGTCTTTTGGAAGAGTGTGCCGTTCCAGAGAGTTGAAGAATCTGTGCCAAGGTGCGCTGAAGCTGTTCTGGCAGCTCCTGGTGGTCTTACACCTTACTGCAACACTTTATGCTTTGCTTTTCGCTTTAGTTGTCCATCTGTATGTGTAACCACAGAGCAAGCTGAGCTCCAGCACACCTGGTTAAAACAGTCTAAAACAGGAGAGACAGAAGGTAGCACAGGCATGAGGAAGCCCTGAGACATCAGGACCCTCCACTACACCATCAACAAACCTGAAGCTCTACTGTGGTTGCTGAAATCCGCTTGTATCCACAGTGTCATCCCTTCAGTCACTGCTCTCCAAGATTGAGAGCTTATTTATGTTTTAGCCCCTTCTTCACCAGGAGCCAAAATACTCCTGTCATCTCCCCCTCCTCATCACTACTTCATAAAACCCTGCAAAATGATTATTTTAGCAAGTTGAAAACATGGCACCGACATGATAGATCACTAGAATTAATAATTTTCTAGTTAATAAAGTGAAATAAACAGATGGATTATGCAATCAAGTGAGCGCCCTTGGGTCAGTGCTGTAATCATAAAACATCCCAAACTTAAACAAGTGTAAGCAAAGCGCCAGGTGCGGATTAAATCACTGGGAAATGATTGAGTACATTTGAAGCAGTGACAGCAGGATAATGACATGCAAACAAATCCAGACAGAGCAAGAGTTCATGCACACCTCCTATCAAATAACATTATTCAAATTACCTTCATGACAAAACAAAATATTTCTGTTGTGGCTTTACTCTCAGGTGTGTATAAATATATCCACTGTAGAGACAGTGAGCGTTCAGAAGACTCCGTGTGGTAAGTTATGACTTGCCTGGCAAGTTTTATTGGTTGTTGCTGTTCTCCGTTGAAGGGAAAATCTATCATGAACAACTTGAACATTAATCTTTATACTGAATTTTGCCTTTAAAAAAAAAAAAAAACTTCTTTCATCAATATATTGGTCTATTTTCACTTTGGTGAAAAACACTAATGCAGTTCAATTTCCTGATGCTAATAGTGGTGCCAGTCCTCAGCCCTTGCTTCATCTCTAGCTAAAGTGAGCGTTGCGGCAGTGCTTTAGTCCTTTATTCTGTCCAGCTCTCTAACCTCCTCATTTGTACACTCTGTTCAAACGTATTGGGTTCCAAAGTGTCAACTTTCATGCTAATACTGCCCTCAACATCATTGTGCTTGTCATCTTGTAAATCGTTAACTAGCCGAGCTGATTCTCTGCCGTGACTCGGTGTAACTACATTGCATTCTGGAATTTTGTCTCCAGCATTTGCTGTCTCCGCTACTAATAGTTTGGATTTCTCATTAATATGACATTGAATGTTGCTGAGTGAGAAAATAAGCTCTTGCTCTTTTGTTTTTAGGTGCTAACAGCGAAACATGACAGTTATCACTTATGTTTGAGGTTGTCAAATTTTTTTGTTCAATCATCTATTAAGTGCCATTGTGCTAGAAATGTCCTGCTGCGATGTCAGCGCAGCACACGGCCACTAATTTCTCACGGGAATAACGAAAATACAACAAGCAAAAAATAAGCACCAGAATCAGGAAGCACACCACAAATATTTCAGTAGAAACATATTTAATTAGATTAGATTCAGCTTTATTGTCATTGTGCAGAAAACAGACCATAGTTGGGGTGAGAGGTGTCTTTGATTATATTTCTCACCTTCCATAAGCAAAGTTTGTGATGATTGACTTTGATGGAAGGTACCAGTGATGGACACCAGTGATGTATTGGGCAGTTTTCACCACCCGCTGGAGGGCCTTCTGATCTGAGACAGTGCAATTGGCGTACCACACTGATGCAGTTTGTTAAGTGCAGCAGTAAAAGTTCAGTACTATCTGGGGGGATAAGTGAGGTTTCCTTAGTATCCTAAGGAAGTAAAGGCACTGATGTGCCTTTTTGATCAGTGTGGATGTATTGAGTGTCCAGGAAAGATCCCATCACTGCCTCAATTGTATAGTGGGGAAGTGGGAGCTCAGTGGTTAAGACATTGGCATTCAGGTTGAAAGTTCAAATCCCAGCATCGCCAAGCTGCCACTGCTGGGCCCTTGACCAAGGCCCTCAACTGCTTGGTTGTATAAATGAGATAATTGTAAGTTGCTTTGGATAAGGGTGTCTGCCAAATGCCATGAATGTAAATGAAAGATCCTCTTGAACTTGAAGCTCGTCACACACTCCACTTTGACCCCGTCGGGGGGTGTGGCTGGCTGGCACCTTTTTGTCCTTCGGTAGTCCACAATAAGCTCTTTGGTCTTCTGAGTGTTGAGTTGGCATGCCACGCTGCCAGGTGCTGAACCACTATCCTGTAAAGGGTGGAGGAGTTGTGGTTGTCAAGCCTAACAGACTGTGGTCTGTTAGTAAGAAAGTCCAAGGTCCAATTGCAGAGGGAGGTGCTGATGCCAAGATCAGCTTGGATGGGATGACAGTATTGAAGGCAGAACAGAAATCAACAAACAACATCCTGACGCAGGTGTTGGTGAGTCAGGGTGGAGTGGAGAGCTGAGGTGATGGCATCCTCAGTTGACCTCTTGGGTCTGTAGGCGAACTGATATGGGTCCAGTGTTGGGGGCAGGCATGTTTTCAGGTGAGAGAGGAGCAGTCTCTCAAAACATTTGGCAATGATAGGAGTTAGAGTGAGAGGGCGGAAGTCATTGAGGGTTATTGGAGCAGCATGTTTTGGTACTGGTACAGTGGTGGCTGTCTTGAAGCAGGTGGGGACAACTGCCTGGGCCAAGGACAAGTAGAAAATGTCAGTGAAGACCTCAGACAAGTGCTCTGCACAGGCCCTGAGCACTCGGCCTGGGATGCCAACAGGGCCAGCAGCTTCATGCACATTTACCCTGCTCAGGGTGGAGCACACATCACTGGTGGAGAATGTGAGTGGCAGGTCATCAGATGGGAGCTCAGCTTTGTTTGGTGGTTCTGTGTTTCTACGGTCAAAGCGAGCATAGATGGTGTTAAGATCATCTGGAAGGGCAACACCGCTGGTTGAGGGAGTGTTGTGGGTTGGTTTGTATTCCGTGGGGGCATGGATGCCTGCCCACATCCATCAGGGGTCGTGGTTGTTAAAGTTGTTCTCCATCCAGAGTTCATAGTTGTGTTTAGCTGCTTTAATCCCCCTCTTCAGATTGGCCCTGGATAAGTTGTAGGCTTCCTGATCGCCAGATCTGAAAACAATGTACCTTCGGCAGGAGTCGGACATCCTTATTCATCCAAGACTTCTGGTTGGGGTATGTTTTAATTATTTTATGGGTGGTTACTGTGTCAACACACTTGTTAATGTGATCCAGAACAGAACTGGTGTAAACGTTAATGTCCGTGTGGAAATCCAGTGTGGCCTGAAAAGCAAAGGCATTCCACTTCCTGCACAGGGGCATTGTCGTGCTGGAACAGGTTTGGGTCTCTAAGTTCCAGTGAAGGGAGACTGTAATACTACAGCATACAAAGACATTCTGGACAATTGTGTGCTTTCTGCTTTGTGGCAACAGTATGGGAAAGAGCCACAAATGGGTGTGATGGTCAGGTGTCCACATACTTTTGGCCATATAGTGCGTCCTTATATTTGAATACTCATAATTCAAAATTTTATTTTGTCCAGCTGCTGTTTAAAGCGTCAGCTGGCTATGTGAAATGTGACAGATACCTCAGCTTACCAAGAAAAAAAAAAAAAGGAAGTATGAACCTGTAACCTTTCGCACAATAAACTCTACATAAACCGCTTCACGACCCCGACCGTGATATTCACTGCGCATGCGCACTGATTTAACGCATGCCCACTACTGGTTCGTGGGGTACCGGATTGGGACAGGGGGATATTGTTGTTAGGACGTGGTTTGGCTTGTGCGCGTGAAGACTGAGAATACGGTGTAAAATGGAGTTGATGGCTTTTTCACAGGAACTGTGAGCGTTAAAGAGCAAGATGTGTGTGTGTGATTCACGGGGCTTTCATCTCCTGGGTGCGTTTTTGAACATTTACTCTATGTTTTTTTTTTTTTTTTGTCTGAGGAAAATGATGCAAGGTAAACGATAAACCCTTGCTAACATTTGTTTAACTTCTCTTGTTTGAGTCGGTTATTAACAGTTTCACTTTGTCTGAGTGGGTGTTAACAAATGAACAAACGAATTAAATGAACAAAACGCTTTTAACTTGGCTGGAAACGCAGAGCGGTTTGTAACGGCTGTCTATGGCTCTACACTTACAGCAGGACGGTTAAACGGGTTAAATAGCGAATAGCTGTCCGTTGCGCTGTATATTGCGTAGAAGGCTTTATTTTCTACGTTGTCTAGTGCACTTCGATAGAGAGGACGGCGTCGTTTGGTATTCAGCCCCAGGTTTAAATGTTTTTTTGTGGGACAGCAACGGTAGCTAAACATTAGCCACATGAGAGCGTAGTGTGTTTATTCCTGTAACATACAGCATGTACATAAACATAACTGTCAGCTCTGTGATGGTGGATTCTGTACCAGACTAACCTAGTGTATTAGTTAATCATATTTATAACATGGTTGTAGGTTAGCTACAGAGTTTCTGCTTTAACATAGTTTATGAATTGTGTGTCAGGTACTTCAGGAGTTTTTTGACCTAGCTATTAGGTGTCTCTTCAATGCTGCATTTTATACACACACACACACACACATACATACATGCATGCATACATATATATATATATATATATATATATATACACGCACATATATACATACATATATAGCGTAGTCACAAAAACACATTTCCTCCCCACCATTTGGAGTTTAATCATCTTAATAAATGAACCTTTATTTCCAGATCCAACATTACTTATCAACCCCTTCATCCGCACACACATCTGTGCCATTGTACCATTTATCTGGGGTTGTTTTTTATTGTTATTTATTTAAGCATTTAAAGAAAAACACTTCATTCTGAACACTTTTATCCAAAGAGACTGACAGTATAGAGCAGTTAAGGTTCTGATCAGTAGGCGTGAGCACTGAGCCACCACTCCCCCGAAGGAGAAATAAACATTTCCACTTTTATTTCAGCTTTTTGTACTGTTTGTTCACATGTTCAGCGATCAGGACGGTGATGTGGAAATGATGCAGTCCCACGGTATGAAGAGGATGGTAATAATAGCGAGGAGATGTTAGATCAAGAGCCATCAACTGGCAGAACCAGCAAACTATTTCAGCAGATTGAACCAAGTACTTGGGAAAAAAAAAAAATACTGCAACAGAGTGTTTATTAAAATTGTGTAGGTGGAGGAAACTCATTAGGCCTGACAGTAACTACAGGGTTAGATACAGATCAGAAAAGGAAGAGTTTTCATGGTTTTTCATGTTATTTTCCCTCTCTGATTGGGTTACTGGAATGACTGCATAGCTTGTGGTAAAGAGTTGACGAAATCAGAATGTTAAATGCAAATTGGATAGAAAAGTGTGTTTTTCTCCCTCCCTATTTAAAATAGATGTCTCGACTGTTCAGAGTCCATAACACTTTAAAAAAAAAAAAAAAAAAAAGGCGCAACTAGAAAACAAAGTGTAATCATTTTTGATGTTTCTTATTTATAGCTGTAGGCTAATCATTCGTGGTAAAATAGTAAAATGTACCAGTTTTCACCATTCAGTTGTGATAGTTGCTTAAATACCCCCTGAGTTAAATACTCCCTCCCTCAGCCTGAGTTCAGTACCCCCCTGACTTAAATACCCCCCTGACTTAAATACCCCCCTGAGTTCAATACCCCTGAGTTGGACCATAATGAGGAGTGGATCAATAAAGCAGGAAGTGAGGGAGAGTCAGTTTTGGCAGACACACAGGCACAGGAGATGGATATGTACTTTTAGGAATGTTCAGATGACCTCTAAATTCCAACCTCAAATTAAATGTCATATTTCAGTGACAGAGGGATTAATTTTGAAAGAAAGTAAGCAATTGGAAAGTAGAAAATTCTATTTAACAAAGGAAACATGCAGAAATCTCGGTTGTGAGGAGTGAAATACTCCAGTTGAAACGTGTACCTCTGCTTCAGCACTGACCAAAATAGTTAAATGTTTAATAGACCTGTTCTATGTACAGTGGACATACCCCAATATATCCCCTAAAATAACATAAACATTTTATAAAATATTTATTTTTGTCATTTGAAGTGTTAAAACTCATTAATGAGTCTTTAATAATATGTGCAGTAGAGGGTTAAATAAATGAAAATCTGTATGTATTTACTGTACATCTTTTTGAAAAGATGAATTATAAATGTGTATAGACTGGGCTTCTTTTATTTCTTTACTTTTTTGTTGTTGTTGACCTTCAAATGTAACGAGGAAAAATACTCAGTGGTGAGATGACTGTTTCATTTGAGCAGTAATATTTTGTTAGCCAAATGAGTAAAATCCTTTTTCACCATTTCTTTTTAAACAGGCTTTCTGTAATTCTTTGGACTTATTATATGGACATCAGTAGGTTTCTGCACTGGCATCAAATCTGAACATTGTAGTAGCATTCGTACTTAAAAACATTCAGCTGAAATATAGGCTCCTGTTCTAAATACTGTCAATACACACTGGATAGACCCATCCAGTTTCCATTTATTTATAAACATTAAGTGATGAAGCTGTGCTCAGAAAGCATAGCAATCTGCTCAGTAGCACAGAAACTGAAACACAGGGGGCAAACTGTAGCAGTGGCTGAAACCAGCAAAAAAAAATGCAGAAATGACTGTGCACGTCCTAAGCCAGCAGGCATGTATGCACGTTTCTGCTGGAATACTGTGCCATGTTTCATTTATATATATATATATATATATATATATAATATTGTGTGTGTGTGTGTGTGTGTGTGTGTATATATATATATAAAATCATTAGATAATTGGCTACTTTGGCTAAGCTCAGCAATACTTGAGTCGTTTATGGTAAATTTCACCTTTACACAGCCTCACTGGGTGTAGGAGGAGGTTAAAGCTGCCTTTAGGAGAAAACAGAGTGAGGAAAGGTATTTTGGTGTTATGTAATAGGATGGAACATCATATAGACAAGTGGCTGCCACTTTTCCTGTCATCAAGGTTATGACCTTCTTTCAGCAGTGTCTGACACTAAACATGACCTTTCTGTAAATATCCCATAAGATGAAGCTGCATGTCGGGGCTCAGTAAGAGCAAACTCGACCAAAGTTGGAATAAGGCCTCTGAAACCTGAAATGATATCACTTTTCCTTAATTACTTCAATTTGCATTAGCGAACAATTTGTCCTGTTCTAATGAAAAGAAATGTTTTATAGTGATGTATTTAGGAATTAGAATTAGTTTAAAAGAATCATGATAAACTATTTAAATGTCCAGAATCAATAGCCAAAAATAGGACTGTGAATTGTTTCCACCATTTCAGGTTTGAGGAGAGTACAGGAGGGTGTAATAGTATTATCAGGTGTGCAGGCACAGGACGGCAGGGGGAAAAACTGTATTAAATCACGTTCTGATTATCATCACTATTAACATTATTTGTAAATTGTTAGATTTGACACTTTATTGTGGGCTTATTTAATCTTTTCAGCTAAAATTTTTTTGTCTTTTTTGTCCATTTTCTGCTGAAGATTTTTGTGCCCATCGTAACAAATATGGTTAGCTGACGTTAAATATGTACTTGTCTGATGTTAGAAAGTCAGGTGTCCACATACTTTTGGCCATATAGTGTGTCCTTATATTTATACAAACATACATGTGTAGATTGCATTTCACATAATGAACCCAGTGAAACATTTTCCAGTTGCCTTGATAAAAACTGAAAGTTGGTTGGGTGGGTAGGTGGGTGGTTGGGTGGTTGGTTTGGTTGGTTGGGTAGGTGGGTGGTTGGTTGGTTGGTTTGGTTGGTTGGGTAGGTGGGTGGTTGGGTGGTTGGGTGGTTGGGTGGTTGGTTGGTTGGTTGGTTGGGTGGGTGGGTGGGTGGTTGGGTGGTTGGGTGGTTGGATGGTTGGTTCCCTGGCCGAGAATTGAACCCAGGCTGCAGAAATGAGAGCACAGTGACCTAAGCACTAGTTCCCCAGGGCCCCTGCAGTGTAATATCATGTACAAATGACAGAATCATTGTATTGCACAAGCCTAGGGTGAATGCAGAAACATATCCACAGTCAAGGTTAGATATTTATAACTTCTATTTCTTTAAGTTGGATTTACCTGTATAGGTATATACGGGTATATAGCCATGTAAAAATGCACACAGATTGTTTGACATGCATATATACACACATGCATTATATACAAACACTGAAGCACTTGGCTATGCGCTGGATAGTTAAAATATTTAAATAATTTGTGGTGACCTGGGAAGACTTCCACCTGGGGAAATTCTGACATTTTCTAATATATAAAGTTGAGAACTAGATATTTTTTTTTCTGAGCTGAAATATGTTTCTCTTTTGTACAATCTCAACCAGAAGCAAAGTTCTAGCATTTTCTACAATTCCACTAAAAAGACATCAACACATTGATTGTCTAAAAGCAACTGCTATATTTTGATTGAATTTCCATTTAATTTTATAAGTAATAAGTCAAATTTAAAAAAAACAATACATTTGGCAGCCATGGCAAGGTTTTTACTTCCATTTTGTTCCAACACTTCCATTTTGTTTTGATGAAATATATTTTTAAGTTGTATCTTTAATTTGATCCTAAGCCAGATTTTTCATATTGTTGGCAGTTTGCCAGATTTCAGCCACGTCTGATGGGTTTTTTTTCTTTTTGCATACCTCTAAAAATAGATTTCGTGTAGCATTTTGACGATGTGGTTGCTACTTCATGTTGCTTTGGCTACTTCTTTACAGAAACACCTGCAACATAAAAACACACACAAGGAAAGAAAATGTGTGTGTGTGAGTGTGAGAAGGAGAACGTGCGTGTCTTCCTATCTCACCACTATTTTTGCAGTGTATTTTGTAGTGCACTGTGTTCAGCTTTTCCTTCCTCAACACCAAACTGACTAAATACTGCAGGCAACCTGAAAGCAATGAGTCACAATGTAGTTAACAATGTCTTGGTGATGCGGCTATATCGTGTGTGCGTGTGTGTGGGTGTGTGTGTGTTTTCCACTGTCAGATGATTGTCTGAAGTTGGCAAATGAGAGATGAGTGCGATGAAGCCCACGAGGAATGTGATGCTGGTGCTCTGTCCCATGCTGGTGCTTGGCTTCCTGTACTATTCGTCTGGGAGACTGCACCTTCGCCCCTGGAGCCAAAGACCACGTTAGTACATCTCTCTGTTTCCCTTTTCTTTCTTTTTGTATTTTGTTCTATATATTATCACCCATTCAGTGTATCAGCTGATTGACCAATATTCCCCACCGCATGTTCAATAGGAAATCTGTGTTCTTGTGTGTGGTGCTGTTTTAAACAGCAACAACTCACTTATCAGTCTCGCTGTGATTGTGTATTAGCGACCATTTTCTTCAAATAGGAAGTAGTTATAAAAGTGCGAACTCTTGTAGACTCTACATTTACAGGAGGCAAGTCTTTCTTATTGCAAAAAAACCAATAGAAAGTATGAACATAGGACTAAAAGCATGAGAGGGTATGAGTTACAGTAACTTGTAAGGGTGTTCTTAGGCACGGCGCATGGGTGCAACACACTCAAGTGACTTATAGTTTTTATAAAATCATGACAAAAACAATATAATGAAATTCAGTGTTTAATAAATAATTTAATTTGTTGTAAATTGTATTCACAATAAGCAATTAGCTTTGGTTCCTAAGCAACCAAATGGGCAAAGGTCAGGGTGTTTCATGTACTGAACAATGGTTGAGTGTAAAAAAATTATTGGTTTAAAACGTTAATACAGAGGCTATTTATTGTGATGCAGTAGCAGGTGTCTATTTCGAGGATTTCACAATCAGATTTTACAACTGAAACCCTTTTATAATACAACATGTGTGTATAGGAACAACTGAAACTATCTCTTTTATAATACAAAATAAAAAGAAGACTGTGTACGTACTTTCATGTTTGGCAGTCGCCAGACTATTAAAACTAGACAGAAAGCAAATCAGTAAAGTTAGTCCACATATGCAGGATCAGGTGAAGTGCATGCAGTGAGAAGATGGTGTGTATTTTGATTTCAATGTTTTGTTTTTTTTTTTTCATTCTGTGTTAAGCTGCTGTTAAATTACTTTTAGAAAAGAAAATACTGAAGATTTTATTAATTTATCTGTTATTGTTTTTATTACTATGAGAAATGAATTATAGAGTGTACATCCTAATATTGTGTAGGTTCCGCTTGTGCTGCCAAAACACAAGACCTCTGAAGGTGTGCTGTGGTATCTGGCACCAAGACATTAGCAGCAGATCTTTTAAGTCCTGTAAGTTGTGAGGTGGGGCCTCCATAGATCGGACTTGTTTGTCCATCACATCACACAGATTCTCAATCGGATTGAGATCTGGGGAATTTGGAGACCAAGTCAACATCTTCAGCTCTTTGTCATGTTCCTCAAACCATTCCTGAACAATTTTTTTAGTTTGTCAGGGTGCATTATCCTGCTGAAAGAGGCCACTGCCATTACGGAATACTGTTGAAGGGGTGTACTTGGTCTGTAACAATGTTTAGGTAGGTGGTACATGTTACAGTAACATCCACATGAATGCCAGGATCCAAGGTTTCCCAGCAGAACATTGCCCAGAGCATCACACTGCCTCCACTAGCTTGCCTTCTTCCCATAATGCATCCTGGTGCCATCTCTTACCCAGGTAAGCGACACACATGCACCCGGCCATCCACATGATGTAAAAGAAAACAAAATTCATCAGATCAGGCCACCTTCTTCCATTGCTCCATGGTCCAGCTCTGATGCTCATATGCCCATTGTATGTGCTTTCGGTGGTGGACAGGGGTCAGCACTGGCACTCTGACCGGTCTGCGGCTACGCAGCCCCATACACAGTGATCTACTATGTGTTCTGACACCTTTCTGTCATAGCCAGCATTAACTTTTTCACCAATTTGTGCTACAGTAGCTCTTCTGTGGGATCAGACCAGACGGGCTAGCCTTCACTCCCCACGTGCATCAGTGATCCTTGAGAGCCCATGACCATTACCTTCAGAAGTCACAGCACACCTTCAGAGGTCTTGTGGAGTCCATGCCTCGACGGGTCAGAGCTGTTTTGGTGGCACAAGAGGAACCTACACAATAT
>CM075004.1:16115810-16131319 GCA_037576675.1 Pangasius sanitwongsei | reverse complement strand
TGCAGAAGATAGGGATAGGTGGAGAGTGATGATTCGCTGTGGCGACCCCTGAAGGGAAAAGCTGAAAGAAGAAGATATATATATATATGTATAGTAGAAGAAAAAGGATAGTGTCTCTGTACTTTGGGAAGGTCTAATATAAAAACACTTTGTAATGGTTACATATGAATTATAGAAGGTTTACGTTATTTTCCTCTTATAACTTTCTGTAAACATTTTGTGTGTGTGTGTGTGTGCGCAGTGGCACCAAGTGGGCTATAATTTATACATTTTTTGGGAAAATGTTTTCCTGGTTTATGTTGACGTTGACTTTAAGACCTGCATCCCTGTTAAGCTTTAATTTATTGCATACTTTTATTGTTTATGGAAGAAATGTATAACTCTTATGTCCAATTTAAACTACTGGTGCACGGCTGTTGCATTAGTACTTGTTTGTTCTGAGCTTACAATCTGGTTTCATTGTTTTTCTGAAACAAACTGGCTTAATTTCCAGTCTTTCAGAACACAAAAAGTTTTTATCTGATAGCTATTTATTTCTAAGAATGCTGAATGCTTCAGTGGGAAGTTGTGCAGAGATATTGAAGCACGCTGATGGCTGATGACGCTGCATGTCTTGCTATGCACTAACTAAACGTTCACGTGTCATGCCTTCTGCTCTTCCCCACACTTCTGAGGAAAAAAAGTCCCATAATCCTCCTGCTTTGTTTTCCTCAGGCACTCTGAATATGAAATATTTTGCACCTGTTCTGTGTTTTCTCTTTTCTCGTTAAGGTGTGTGTACTCTGCTGATTTGTTCTTTTGTTTTTGTTTGTTTGTTTTCTCTTTAGTGTATGACAAGCAGGGGTTCCTCATTAAGCCGGATGGAAAACTGTAAGTAGCAACCTGTTGTGTGATTGTGTGTCTCTAATGCTAATTGTACAAATGAGAATGTTATTACTTAAATAAAATTTTCAAACATGCCAACAGTGTAAGTTTAAGTGTGGATAAAGTGATGATGTGGTCAAGAGAGTTGGAGACAGACTGTGTCTGAAATGATGACATAGCAAGTGTGTGTTTCAGTCTTTGTGTGACTGTGTGTGTTTGACTCAGATTACAGAACTAGATAACAAATGAACTCATTCCATATGTGAGGCCACATGGTGACCATACTGGTGCTTCCCTCTGCTCTGTGAAGTGAACACTCACAAGCTAGCCTCAGTTAAGGCCTCAGCATACTTAATGCGGAGACACCGTCTGTAAGGGTTGCGTGAAGACGAAACCACCTTCATGTGCTTACAAGATTGCATACCCTCTGCAGTTACATGTTGGTCGTCATGTATGAATGTTCCAATCCCAGGCCGGGCATATGTCACGTAGCATTTATGTCATGGTGAGCGAAGCCTAACTGCTCAGCAATTACATCATATTTTTCAGAGAAGCCAGCCAGACGTCGTCTGCACATGAAGTATGCCGAGGCCTTTACTCTCAAAACTTTAAGCAATAAAATACACTTTTTCCATTTATTCTTATTCTGAAATGTCTCAAATTTTGATTTCCCGAGTGGCGCAACAGAAAAGTGTTCACGTTATCGTCCAGAGATCACAAATTCAAATCCCGACGATGCCACAGCCATCCATGGCCGGGAGTTGAATAGAGCACAATTGACCGTGCTCTCGGGGTGGAAGGGGTGGCATGCTCCCACACCCCTATCAATCACAGCGACACCAGCCAGTCGTAGGCATCTCTGAGCTCATGCATGCAGAAGGGGTGGACAGCGCTCTCCTCCGAGTGTGTTACACCGTGGCGTCTAATACACTATATGGCCAAAAGTGTGTGGACACCTGACCATAATGCTAATATGTGCTCATTGAACATCCCATTCCAGATTTAGTCTCCACTTTGCAGTTATAATAACCTCCACTCTTCTGGAAAGGCTTTCCACTAGATGTTGGAACGTGGTTGTGAGGAATTGCTCATTTAGCCACAAGAGCAGTAGAGAGCTGAGGCACTGATGTTGGGTAAAGAAGCCTGGGGCTCAGTCAGCATTTCAATTCATCCTATAGATGTTCAGTGGGGTTGAGGTCAGGGCTCTGTGCAGGACACTCAGCTTCTTCCACACCACCCTTGGCACACCATGTCTTCATGGACCTCACCTTACGTACACAGGGGCATTGTCATGCTGGAACATGTTTGGGCCTCTTCGTTTTAGTGAAGGAAATTGTAATGCTATAGCATACAAAGACATTCTGTACAATTATGTGCTTCAAACTTTGTAGCAACAGTTTGGGAAAAGCTCACATATGGGTGTGATGGTCAGGTGTCCACAAACATTTGGCTATATATAGAACAGTATACCTAACTTCAGCATCCACCTTCTGTTCTTTCACATAATTTCTCTGACTAATCCTAATTGTTTTGCCTTTAGATGAGGTTTGAGTAAGTAAAACTCCCATGAGCCAGTGAAAATTACCAGTACTTGTTTAGTCAGTGTGACCTCTAACAACCCCTAATATATCTCTTTGTAGATCTTGGCTGGTTGTTTATTTGAGCAGTACAGAGCTATGTAGATTATAAATGAAGCTGTTGAGTGTGTTTTGCATATGACATAGCTGATAAATTAGCCACTTCTTCTTTTGCCTCTCGATTTCTGATTTTAATACTGCATGCTTTCTTACAATCCTTCATGGGAGGTCTCTTAGGGCCAAAGAAAAATGTGACGTCCCTTGTGAGGTCCACCTGAACAAATGCTGTCCATCAACAGGCTGTCTTGTTGCACTGGGCTTGGCTGGGTATTAATGGAGAGCTCTTGTTTGAATCAGTAGATATACAGGACAGCCAATACAAAATAAACAGTACCTCACCCACTCAGGCTTTATTATTGTAGACACCGTACCAATTAGAGGAAAGGGGCTGTGGGAAAACATTGCAGCTGGTTCCTCAAAAATTTAACTCCATACTCAGGTCTCACTGACCCTAAAACTTTAGCGTGTGAGGAAAATATAAAAGCATTTATTTTATTATTTCTCTAGAGGTTTAGTGCATAGTCTGTGTATCCTTTTTAGAAATTGATGCTCACATGAAGGTTTAGATCCATGAAGGTTGGAATTAGCCATGTACAATGCATTTTACTTTTTAGAAATGTTCCTTAGACTTCATGTAATCATTATAGTCAATAGGCCATGTTCCTAATAGTCTATAAGCATTGTTCTTCATAGTCTATAGGCCTTGTTCTTTATAATCTATAACCATTGTTCTTTATAGCTTATAGGCCATGTTTGTTATAGTCTATGGGCAATGTTCTTTATAGTCTATAGGCACTGCTCATAATGGTGTACAGGTTACAGAGGGAGAGTGATGCTGCTTTGCCAACAGGTAGCACTACCTTTTCAAAGCACAACCAATAAGATGAGTTCTCATACTGTAGGTGATGTATCAAAGCCACAGCTTGCTAGTTACATTGGAGGAGCAGCTAATTCTTTGCATATCTCAATATCTACATATAGAGTCTCATGGACCCATTTTCTTGTCCTCTGTGTTTTCTCTCATCTCCTGCAAAGGAGGACCAAAGCCAGAAACTGTTTTTGTTTGAGATTTAGTTAGATTTGGAAACACATAGAATGGGCTAACTCTATGAATGATCTATTTTCAAGCATGTCTTACTGATGTAGCAGCGCTTAAACATTGTGGTAAAAATGCTTAACATTTGTACGGTGTTTCCTACCATTTAAACACAAAAGCTAAAATGACAGATGAACCAATCAACATATAAATCTGGAATGACTGACAGTCCCATCCCCTTCCACCCATCTCACTTCAGTAATGTTTTGGCCAGTGCTCCTGTCTCCACAGATTTTCCTGCTTGAAAGATGCGCTGAAGCAGATTTAATATATAGGCCTTTAGTCTTGTTAGCAAGCCACTTGTAGTGAAAATAGCATTGTAAAAGGCTGTAATCTTAACACTGTATAGGGCTGTAATCTAAAATAATTACTTGTTTTAATATTCCATCACAATTTGAAAATTGTATGATAGTATGAAAAGCTCAAGACATGTTTGATTTTAATGATTTAATAAGAGAATCAGCGGTAGAATACAAGACTCCACTGTGGGCCATGACATCTTTAATTCTGCATAACAAGGGGAAAGATTTATGTAAGTTGATGTTTTTAGCAATAATACAAACTTGTCAGCAATTCAATCATGAATCAGTTCCTTTTCAGAATCAGCTTAAGTTGATTCAAGCTGCTCGACAAAACTTTCTACTAGAGTGCAGGCTAAACTTGGCACTGTTTGTTCTAATGTGCGATCAAACATTAACATCAACTAGCATCAACTAGCACCTACAGTGAAGAACACAATTGTTGCCCCAGTTAGAGCTCATGCAAGTAGACATGTAGAAATAAAGTTTTGAAATAAAAACCTTATAGCACTTTTAAGCTAGAAGAGTGCAGATGGCACATTACGCCAAGTGTGCTATGCTGGTCCGTGATGCAGCTTGAGCATACGTTCAAAAAAAAAAAAAAGATGTAGTTGACTGGCTTCAGGACTTGGATGAAGCACCTGTTTGCCTTCACGCTCCCTGGTTGGTAGCAGTCATATGATAGGAGAGCTACCAGTCAGGGAGGGAATTGGCAGGTGACCAAATTGAGGAGAAAAACGGGGTGGGGGGGTAGAAAGTGTGATCAATAGAATAGAAATAGAAACTGAGAGAGCAATAGAAAGTGAGAGAACTGTTTATAGATGTTTTTACCTTCCATTTTTCCTGCGGTGAGTGTCAGTGAAGCCTAATAATATGTTTTTTATATCCCTATGACGTCCTATGATACATTTTAGCAGGATGCATCATTTGTGCAGTGGTTTCACGATGTTCAAACTTTATTCCTCACATTGCTCTGTTTTTTTTTTTGTTTGTTTGTTCTTTTTTTTTTTTTTTTTTGCAGGTCGCTGGAGATACAGTATAAGTATGGAAATCTGAGTAAAGGAGAATGTAAGCCTGGCTATTCGGAGGCCAAGATGACCTCAATCTATCCAAAGCAAGTTTCTGCTTTTAGTTTTTTTTGTTTGTTTTCCCCCACTCTGTCTGCACATCATGATTTCTTTCAGGAGCTGATTTGCTTAGTAGGATTAAAATGCTTTTGCGTTAATATAACACAGACCTGCAGAAAAAGACACAGACACACTCGCAGACACACTCGCAGACACACTCGCAGACACACTCGCAGACACACGCGCAGACACACGCGCAGACACACGCGCAGACACACGCGCAGACACACGCGCAGACACACTGTTGTGGCTTGTGTCTCTGATCTTACCTTTTGACACGCACCAACACCCACACACACAGTGAGGCTTATGAGTTCCTGAAGCGTATACAGTGGTATTCACACACTTCAGATCTCCTTTACATGTTGCACACTTCATTGTTTTGTGGATTTGATTTTGAATGGACATACTTGCCACTTTTACCCATCAGTCTACACATAATCGCCCATAATGAAGTGAAAACATGTTTTTAGAGATTTTCAAAAATTTATAAAAAATCGAAAACTGAAATCTCTTATTCACAAAAGTATTCACACCCTCTATTCAATACTTTGTAGAAGCCCCTTTGCCCCCAGTTACAGCTTCTTGGATACGTCTTTACAAGCTTTGCATACCTGGATTTGGGCTGTTTATCCCATTCTTCATGGCAGACCCTCTCAAGCTCCATCAGACTGGATGGCGAGCGTCTTCAGGTCTCTCCACTGATGTTTGATGCGGTTTAAGTTTGGGCTCTGGCTGGGCCACTCAAGCACATTCAGAGACTTGCCCCCAAAGCCATTTCAGTGTTGTTTTGACTGTATGCTTAGGGTGGTTGTCATGTTGAAAGGTTTATGGGCAATTAACTGTAGATTGTTGGGTAAAAATGGCAATTATATCCATTCAAAATCAAATCCACAACACAGTAAAGTGTAAAACAAGTAAAGATGTCTGAATAGTTTCTGAATCCACTGTATATAAAGAGTATATAATGTACATATATTGTAATCGTCATTGCATTGCTTGAATTTATATATGTGGTCCATTATATGCTTTTCCTACATATCATGCGGTATGTTGCTGTTAACCTAGATTTTTTGTAGATATGGATCACTGTGGCTTAGTGTTTTTGCAGGTGTGTTGTTTTCTTCCCCTACACACACACTTTGACTTCCTGTTTCAGAAGGAAATACATCGACATTCGGAATCAAATCACAGATAAGAAGCTATTTCATGGTGAAATGTTCCTTGGCCAATTTCTGTAGTATTTATGTATGTAGCTATACTCATTGACTATTTTATCAGGTGCAACTACAGTATAAGTGCACCCTGTAGGTATACAATTACTTGCTATATCTCCTCTGTTGCGAATTTTTATTTATAAGGGTTGTTTTTACTGAAAAAGCAAGTAGTGAGGGTCTCTGCAGGGAGAGTGTAATCAAACTCCCATTGTCTCCGTGAGCATGTGTATGTGAGCGTAACAGTTTAACAACTGTTATATTCAAGATTCAAGATTCAATGTCATTAAATCTTCGTTTTTCTGTGTCATCTACGTCAGTAATAATGACAAAGCAAGTGGAACTGAGTTTACGCTCCTTTTCTGCCGGGTGTGAGGTGACCAAAAAAAAGCACACCAGCACTTTTTAACTTGTTCTTTGGCAGTTTGTAGCAGTTTGAAAGCGTTTCCTTATTTCCTACAGCAGCGTTTAAGGCCACTCCAGGTGTAATTTTTTTCAGCACGTTGCTAAATGCTATACATTTCAAACCTTGAATATTGGCTTTTGCTAAAACTAGACTTAGAGCCAAACGTTCCCACAGTTTATAAAAATGCCAGGTGACGTCAGATTGGCTCAGAAACAGGAGCTGGTGCGTGTGACTCTGGTCGGCGTGAGTGTGGGGCTTTTAAGTGGCTCCAGATGGTAACACTAAATAGGCCGTTACATCTTAAATGTTTGTTGAGACACTAAACCTACAAAGCTTAGTTAGCCATGTAATTTACATCTGACACGCGTAGTTGAACGTGCCCTGAGTGCGCTCTAACTGAGTTTGACTTCAGACGTGAGCCGCGGACATGGAAAAACAAACTGGATTAACCATAAAGCCTTTAGGGCATACGGAGTCGTGACCGCTAAAGAGTATTTCGACCTTGAACTCGACTCTACGCTGCATGTTGAACACTACACGTAAACTTGTATGCATTTTATTCTTCACTATTGATTATGCTGAGCGAGATTGTTGCTTATTAATGTTGCATACAGTTTTACAGTTAGCACAACACCACCATGTTTGTTGCCCTTTATATCACTCTGGAGTGGAAGATGCACTCTCATAAATTGTGAGCTTAGAAAAAATAAAATAAAAAACATTTTTTTTTACAACAAAGTGCAGTATATACAAGTTGTATTAATGTAGCAGGCATGTTAATCTAGCATGCAGTCATTACTGTAACACTTTAACTGCACTAATTGTGTAGTCTAGTTTGCTGTTTATCCTGTTACAGAAGCCTCAATCATTCACATTGTAAGGAGGTTTTGTATTTTTGATCCCTGCTGCTGTCATAATGCTAATGTCCACTAGCACTCTTAGAGGATTTTCAGTTTTGTGCAAGCTGTCATTATTGTTGTACTATCCCATAACTTTTAAGTACCTGCTGAAGTCTCCCAGGTGTAACAGAGCAATTTGTTAGTGTTAATCAAAAATGAACATAACAGTCAGATGCATAAACAACATATACAGTTTGCTGTGGATGTTGCAGCACCCCCTAGAGGGCGTCTAGAGGGAATCATGTATCTTACAGAAAAATATCCATCCATTTTCTGTACCGCTTATCCTACACAGGGTCGTGGGGGAGCCTGGAGCCTATCCTACTCGGGGCACACGAGGTGGGGGACACCCTGGACGGGGTGCCAACCCATCACAGGGCACAATCTCTCTCACACACACACACACACACACACACACACACACACATCCTTTAATACACTATGGACAACTTATAGATGCCAGTCAGCCTACAACGCATGTCTTTGGACTGCAAAAGCACAGGGAGAGCATGCAGTCTCCACACACACAGGGCAGAGGCGGGAATCCAACCCCCAGTACCGGAGGTACTAATCACTAAGCCACCGTGCCCCCCACAGAAAAATATAGCAAACTTAAAACAATGTAAATGACATTTAAAAATTTCCTTGGGTCTTGAAAAAAATTATTTGACTAAATAGAATAAAAAAAGAACAAGGACTTGCTTAGAAAAGGTTCTGGTTTTGGTTGTTGAGGTTACGGTTATTGGTATGTGCAGTCATAGCTTTATTTAGATACAGTAATATACAAGTCAACAGATGTACAGTAATGCAGTCGGTGGTTGATCCTCCCTCTGTGTGTGGGTGACATTTCCTGTAACTGGGCCTTGCTTTATTTGAGTTTCTTTTTTGTTGTGTTCAGGTTGTTAGCTTTTTTAGCTTCAAGCTTTAGGAATACATGTTTGTGCAGTCCAGTGTGAGGAGGCTTATTGCTCAGGCTTTGGGCCCATGAGGTAATCTGTCTTATTCAAAATGCAGTACAAGGACAGCTGTCATCGGAGATCACTTATTTTGCACAGTGAATGTGAGCAATGGGATTTCAAGTAGGATGCGTTTCTGGAACAAAATTTCTTTTACTCATTTACTGTAATCTTATGTCAAAAAAATGAGAAATGAGAAACAGGCTTTTTATAACTCCTGTAACATAAGTGATAACAGGAACTAACTGTTTTGCTGACCTTCCACAGCAATGTGTTGTTCTTTAATCCCACCACACTGTCTATAGACCTTTTTCTTTTTCTTTTTTTTTCGATTCAAGCCGGATTTTGACTTCTCAGTTGATACAGATATACCATAGGCTGTGGGTTCCAATTTTCCAAATTCTAATCGTTTTTTTCTTTACACCCCTATAAAGTAGTAATAGTTGCTGTTTAAATGTATGCTGGAGGTGCAGCGTCAGTATTTTCAATCAATCATGACTTGAAATGTAAAACTACATAATAGCGTTTCTGTCTGTAAGCTGACTGGCGAGTCTTGAGGGAATTTCCAAGCAGCCTGGAAATGAGAGGAGTAGATGGCACACACTGATAATATCCGATGGCACTGACTGTTTCAAAATAAGGGTGTTCCAGAAACATGTCCTACTTGAAGAACTCGCATTTACTTATTTAGGAACAAAGCTAAAGAAGTGTTGCATCTGTCTTTAGTATGTCTTTGACTAAGATCCTGCTGCAATAAGTGTGTGTGTGTGTGTGTGAGAGTGTGTGTGTGAGAGTGTGTGTGTGAGAGTGTGTGTGTGTGAGAGTGTGTGAGAGTGTGAGAGTGTGAGAGTGTGAGAGTGTGAGAGTGTGAGTGAGTGTGTGAGTGAGTGAGTGAGTGTGTGAGTGAGTGTGTGAGTGAGTGTGTGAGTGAGTGTGTGAGTGTGTGAGTGAGTGTGTGAGTGTGTGAGTGTGTGAGTGTGTGTGTGAGAGAGAGAGAGAGATCCTGGAAGCTACAGTTACTACATGTCTGAACATTCTCCTAACATCACCCTGTAAACTGCTTTTTTTTTCTTTTTTTTTTTTAAGGTTTTCCAGGTCCGGAAAGTACAGGGAAGTCAGACGGGAAAAATATTCGCCATGAAAGTTCTGAAAAAAGTATGTTCTGCTCCATTCTTATATCAAACACGTAGCAGTTCAGAACGTAGCATATTTCAATAATCAGTTTCACAATAAACTGCAGTAAAAGAATTTAACCTGTTCAGTATTTTAAAGATGGATTGGTGCGGATATCTTTACTCCTGAGCCCTTTTCGGCAGACAGGAACCTCCCGATTGCTGGATTTCATTCCTCTGGTTAAATGTAACTCACTCACGAAGCAAGACCGGACAGGCTGTGTGTAAAACCTGCTAGTTAGCATTATTTTGCTAGTTCCTGCGTTACACGGCTCACGCTTTAGTACAAGAACGAATTAAAAAAATACCTAGTGTGGGAAGACGGCATTCCATGTGCTATTTTGCCATTTTTCATGTTTTGGTGTCAATTAAAGAGTAAATGAGAGTAACGCCAGTTTTTATTCTTTATACGGGACTACAGAGAAGTACAGAGGTACTGAAGCGTACAGGATATTGAAATGTGTAGTGATTCCCAGGTGTATACCGAGGTGTATGGGAATACCGAGGTGTACAGGATGCCAAGGTGTATGGTGGTACAGAGGTGTACAAGGGTACCAAGGCGTACAGGAATACCAAGATTAATGGGAATAACAAGGTGTATGGGGGTACTGATGCATAAGGAATACTGACGTGTATGTGGGCACTGAAGTGTATGAGAATCCTGAGGAGTACGGGAATAGTGGGGAGTACGGGAATAGTGGGGAGTGCGGGAATAGTGGGGAGTGCGGGAATAGTGGGGAGTGCGGGAATAGTGGGGAGTGCGGGAATAGTGCGGTGTTCGGGAATAGTGCGGTGTACAGTATGCCATGCTGCACTCTAGCCCAAGGTGAAGGGAATGCAGAGGTGTACAGAACACTGCTCTTTCACCGTGTTTGTGTATAAGCAGAGAAGCTTTTGAGATTATATATAAACAAATGTACAACACACCTGAAGCAATGATGTATGACAGGTGAATGTGAATGTGATTATTGCCAAGGTTGAGTTTCAGTTCAGTTTCTGCTCAGGCAGGACAGGACCTTGACACCTGCCTACCATCAGCCTTTTAAGTTATAATAGCCAGTTCATGGAAAAGAAGTTATTTCTTTATTAAAAGATGGGAGAATGAAGAAAGAAGCTCACCTGTTGCACATATAAACACACTCTTTCCATCTTTCAGGCAAAAATAGTGTGCAGTGCGAAGGACACAGCACACACAAGGGCGGAGCGAGAGATCCTGGAGACGGTGCGTCACCCCTTCATCGTGGACCTGTGGTACGCCTTCCAGACTGGCGGCAAACTCTACCTCATACTGGAGTGTCTGAGCGGTGGGTGTGGTGTAAACAAAACCTGAAGCTACAACCAGCTAATGGGGTTTTACCTGCTTTAACAGGTTTCACTGTCAACATGAATGACTGCAGTGTTAGCCATGCTGTTTAATGTAAACAACTTAAAAAAATTATGATGAAATCCCTAAACCTTACCTGATTTGTGAAAATATAGAGTGGCACTATAGTTCACTACCAAAAACCTTTACTGAAGAATTTGTACTGGGATACCAAGATGTATGGGATACGGGAATATCGAGGTGTATGGGGATACTGAATCATCCAGGATACTGAGGTGTATGGGAATACAGAGATCTAACTGGGTACCAGGTTTATGGGAATACCAAGGTGTACAGGCATACCGAGGTGTATGGGGGTATGGAAGTGTACTTGATACAGAGGTGTATGGGGTCTAAGATATACCTCAATATCAAGGTGTACAGGAATACTAAGATATGGGAATACCAAGGTGTAATGGAGGTGCCAAGTTGGAATACTGAAGCGTACAGGGATACCGAGGTTTATGGGGTATTGAAGCGTACAGGGATACTGAGATGTTTGGGAATACCAAAGTGTTCCGCCTCAGGTGTACAAAAATGATTTCACTGAAGAAATTGTGAAAAATGTACAGTTGGTCCTTTGAGACGGAGACAAATCAAAAGTATAAAATCCGTAGCTAACAGGATTAACAGGTAATCTGTATAGACAGTGCTTATTTTCATCATGTCATTCATCTCAGTATTGTTAGCATATCATATTTCCATCAAATCCTGAACAAATATATTTCAAAACCTCATTAAAACAGGTGGTGAGCTGTTTATGCAGCTGGAGAAGGAGGGGATCTTCATGGAGGACACGGCCTGGTATGAAACCTTATGAAAGTATAAATGATGTAATGACTGTGAAGGCAGGCATTTGTTCTCTGATCCGCTGATTGGAAATTTAAGGGAGACTCGGGCAAAAATACAATATTTACCTATAAATACATCCTGTTCGTGTTGGCTCAGATAAAGTCCACATCAGGATTATCCAGATTGAATCCTGGGGGGAAAAATCTAGTAAATTTTCCAGAAGCTTACTATAGGACTATGATCTTATCGGTGGTGAGCAGTTGCCGCTAGCTACCTCGCTAACTACTTCAGGAAAAAGTACTAGTAACTAAAGTCACGATTTACGTTTGTAGCAGTATTAAAAATAATAATAATAATAAGATTACATACATACAGGTAGCTGCATTGACGACAACAAACCTAAAGCTGTGAAGTTATTTTGCTACATAAAGACTCAAAAGGTCAAAGAGTGTTCATTTTGTCTGGAATATAGATTATAAAATGCTTTCATTCCCACTGTTCCCAAAGTTGATTATTGTCCTAAAGCATCAAAGTGTTTTATTCCTCTTATACCACAGCAGTTTACCAATGATTACTAATGGTTTTTATTTATTAAAGAACAACACACTGTACTTTTTACCTGTTCATATTGCATTTTAAAAGTGTGAACTCCTCTGCCCTCAGCTTTACCTCTGACTGTTAAAAAGCGCTGACACTGGAGACTCCTTCCACACATGTTAAATAAACATCTCCTTACAGAAAACTTCACCATATCAACGATTACGCACGTTTTTTGTTGACATGCTTAGATTATTTGGATTAATGGCACATAAAAAATACACTTATATCAGACATTCTAGTTATTTGGTGGATTTCCATGTTTCAGTAAATAATCATGAATTCTGTCACTACAGAAAACTAGAAAATGTGATAAGCTTCTATAATGTTAATGATATACAGTGTGTATACGCAAATATTACTGCTAAATATATATTTAAATTCAATTACAGTGTATTATAATGTGTAAGGACGATGAGTCGAGACTTTATTTATTTGTTTTTATCAGAAGTTTGCCATTTTGTTACTAATGGCCAAACTTCCAAACTTACGAAACCTCTCGTCCAGTTCTGGACTTTGTGCTGTTGTTTATTCGGCAGTTTTTATCTGGCGGAGATAACGCTAGCTCTGGGGCACCTGCACTCCAATGGGATCATCTACCGAGACCTGAAACCTGAGAACATCATGCTCAATCACGAAGGTGTGTGTGTGTGTGTGTGTGTGTGTGTGTGTGTGTGTGAGTTTATGTTTACGCCTATTTAAACCTGTTTGTCTGGTTGAGGCTGAAACTGTTGTGTAATTAAAAGTGTGATATATATTAGAAAGAGCTGGAACGTCTTTCTAATAACTATTAACTATTAAAATCCTGAAAATCATCATCTTCAGCATGAATAATATTTGTACTAAGGTTACTCCAAAACTTTTTCCCCCATCAAGATTTATGGACTTAAATGTTTTCACAACCAAGAAACAAAACTTAAATGATGCAACGTTTTAACTCCCAGGAGTTAAAGCTGAATTTAAATCTGAAACTCCATCTGTTCCTCCTGAAGGCCACATTAAGCTCACAGACTTTGGCCTGTGTAAGGAATCCATCCACGACGGCAGCGTCACACACACCTTCTGTGGTACCATCGAGTACATGTGAGTATCTGTTCAGGAATATCTAAGACATATTTAGGAATGTTTAATTTAAATTTCTTTAGGTTTTCCAATACGTTGGTCTGATCTAAAGCTTTCGTATTTATTAGTTATTCATTATTAATTAATCGCAACATGTATCAGGGCTTAATTTATTTAATTACTTCCTCTTCTTTCTAGTCTTACACTAATGCATTTTGCAATATCTTAATGATTATTCTACCTGAAGGTTTACCTTAATTATTATTTTCACTGACTGATGTGTCATGATTATTAGTTTTATGGAATGAAACTGTAGGTTTTAGTGTTTATCTGTTCTTCTTATTTTTTTTTTTTGTTTTGAGAACATTTTTATAGTTTGTTCTTTTTGAAAAGATAGATAGATAGATAGATAGATAGATAGATAGATAGATAGATAGAGGTCATAAGTTGATTGCATCTGTTAAACACAGCAGCCAATAAAAACCAAGAGGAGGCGGGCCCACTGCTCCTGTAGTTTGGAAAAGAGTCTGGAAAAGAACTGAAAGAAACGATCAAGACAAATTCCTCCAATTTTACAGCACAGCTGGATGAAAAGTGTCTGTAAACGTTCGCGAAATAAAGAATGGCCACGTTCATTAACATGAGAGAGATTAAAAGGGCTCATTTGCATATTTTCGACTGTATTATGTCATGTTTATCATGCTTTAGTGTTTTTATTTTTATTCACATACTCCTAAAGTCAGCATCTTCATACAGTTGATATGTTGGAGCACAGGGTGCAGTGACAGAGATTGACCACTAGATGTCAGTGATGTCGGTTTTTCTCCCTGATCATAGCGTTAACATCATGAGTGTCAACGTCACGAACACGAACATGATGACCAGTAAACTCTGGCAAAGAAGGAATAAGTGTTTAATTAAAGTGATCAGTTTAATCAAATCCAATACTGTAAAGAGTTTGGAGGTGTTTTCGAGTAGTTGTGGAGATTTCTGAGGGCTGAACACTGTAGGATATTATAGTCTGATCCCTAACATCCAACCAATCAGTGCAAGGAGGCGTGTCTACTCACCTGTCAGTTCAAAAAGCTCCACCTCTTACTCTAGCATTCGGGTGTTCCAGCCTAACCATCTCACGTACAGGTGTGTTGCAGGGCTGTCTTTGGAGGAACGATGAGAAAAGGGGCTGCATTTGTCTAATTTGTAAAGTTTTAAAACGTCTAACGTCGCTGATGGCACCTTTAATGATCTGTGTGTTACATTTCCTACTTCAGGGCTCCAGAGATTTTGAACCGCTCAGGACACAACAGAGCCGTGGACTGGTGGAGCCTCGGAGCGCTGATGTACGACATGATGACCGGCTCGGTGAGAGAGGGAGAGAGAGAGAGAGAGAGAGAGAGAAGAAAGAAAAAACAATTAACATTTATAAATAGCAAATGATTCGTATGAGATGAAGCAAACGCTTCTGTTCTGTTCAGGTCAAAAAGAGGGTTGAAATAATGAAATTTTTTTACAGCATTAATCGCTTATGTGCTTTGATTCAGTTTTTGAAAATAAACATTCACACACACACACACACACACACACACACATATATATATATATATATTTTTTAGGAATTACCTTTATAAAATCGTGTTTATATTACCGTGATTACCTGAGACAAAAAGGTCATTTAAAAAATAATAATAAAGTAATTTTTTTTCTTTATAAAGATTAAGATGTGCTCCATGTTATAATGCTGCATTTGCATCGTATTAAAATAAAAAAAGATGAATATTAATTTTTGAACAGATAATGAGATTGATATGTATTTTTTGTCCCCTCTCTCTCTCCCTCTCTCTCTCTCTCTCTCTCCCTCTCTCTCTCTCCCTCTCTCCCTCTCTCTCTCTCTCTCACTCTCTCTCCACCCCTCTCTCTCCCTCTCTCTCTCTCCCTCTCCCTCTCTCTCTCTCCCTCTCTCTCCCTCTCTCTCTCCCTCTCCCTCTCCCTCTCTCTCCCTCTCTCTCTCTCCCTCTCTGTCCCTCT
>CM075004.1:16099547-16115710 GCA_037576675.1 Pangasius sanitwongsei | reverse complement strand
AAAACTAATGTTTGGAATCTAAAATGTTTTTGTCCTGAATCAATAATGTAGAAGTCAGAAAATAAACATCTATAACAGAGTTTGTATTGGAAAAAAAAAAAAAGGGCGCCAAGACTTTTGCACAGCGCTGTACATCCAAACATTCAAACTTTATGCTAACAGTGGAACGTGTGTACGCATTGTCCTGCGTGCGAAAGCCAGAGATCACTTTTTGTTTATATTTAATAACGCAGACTTGACGTCTGATTGTGTCTGATCTCATGTAGAGAACGTGAAGCCAAGTCTAATCATGCTGTATAGGTACTGTCCAATCAGAACTCCTGAATGTGTTCCAGGGTACAGTCAGGACGCCCCGCCCGTGAGTGGGGGCGGAGCGAGTTACGGCGGTCAGGATGAGCGGTACGGACAGGATGTGCGCGGTGGGCGTGGTCCACGCGGAGGGGGAGGCGGCTACGGCGGACGAGGAGGCGGCGGATTTGAGCGAGGGGGTCGTGGAGGACCTCGAGGCAGAGGCGGAATGGGGTAAGCACCTCGTTTATTTAGCTTTAACTAATCCATATTTTACACGATTCCAAGATTAAAACATTAAAAACAGGCAGCACGTAAAAATGGTGCGATGCAAAGATCCAGTGTTTTTTATTTATTTATTTATTTATTTATTTTTTATTACGAGTTTTTGATCAAATCCACGTTCTTAAAGCGGCTATAACAAAGCCAGAGTGTTTCCTAAAAGGAGAAAATGAACAGAACGGACAAATCGTGACCTGAATAATGATGTCATAGTGTGAAGGGAAAGATTTTGGTCTTGAGACTCGAGAGTGAAAAATAAAATGGTCTCCTGATGTACTAATGAGAGGAGGCGATGTGAACATCTGGTCTAAAAGGGCGTTCCTAGAAACTTCCATCGTCCAGGAAGTGCCTTATGCTGAAATCTGTGTGTGTGTGTGTGTGTGTGTGTGTGTGCATGTTCAGAAGAGTTCCTGGAACAATGGTTCATGGTAACGTTAATATTTAACATGCAGTAATTAAGAGAATAGAGTGTGATGTGTCATGGGTAAAATAATTTAGATGAAATTAATTGGTGTGTGAGTGAGTGTGTGTGAGTGAGTGTGTGTGAATGTGAGAGTGAGTGTGAATGTGAGAGTGAGTGTGAATGTGAGTGTGTGTGAGTGTGTGAAGGGGTGTGTGTGAGAGTGTGTGTGTGAGAGTGAGTGTGTGTGTGTGAGTGAGTGTGTGTGTGTGAGTGAGTGTGTGTGTGTGAGTGAGTGTGTGTGTGAAGGGGTGTGTGTGAGTGTGTGAGTGAGTGTGAGTGTGTGTGAGAGTGAGTGTGTGAGTGAGTGAGTGTGTGAGTGAGTGTGTGAGTGAGTGTGTGAGTGAGTGTGTGAGTGTGTGAGTGTGTGAGTGAGTGTGTGAGTGTGTGAGTGTGTGAGTGAGTGAGTGAGTGAGTGAGTGTGAGTGAGTGTGTGAGTATAGGTGATATTCAGGGTCACTGGGCGCTGGGTGAACCCTTGTCCTCCTCACTTACAGCACAGAGCTGTGAGGAATTCCAGAGCTGCTCGTTGGCGTTTTATTCTCAGCGTTTGTGGGAATGGATGCAGAGCACCTGCGTTATTACCACATTTTTATGTGTAAGCCGGATTTCTGCAGATCATAACTAAAGTGCTGAAAGGACTTCTCCAGGCCAACCAGTTGTTGGTTTCATAACAGCGTTGGATAATTACAGTTGTGCTTGAGCGAAGTAGACAGTCAGTACTGATTCGGTCCTGATTAAAAGGGTCAGAGTGATAATCACTCTCAGAGGCTGTCTGGCAAATAACGAGTAATGCACAACGCTTGCTGCTTATAATACAGCCTTGTACTAGACATGTGCATTGAATTTTCATATCACAGTAAATACTGCAAACAACATTCCTCCAGTACTAAAATCATTCTTCAGCTGCAGTAATAACTCTCTCTGCTATGGTTTTCTAAATCACATGTTCCCTCTTTTCTGGTGAACCGAGTGATGGGATTTCATTCTCCAAGGACACTTACTCTTTCAGATTTGTCCAAAATAAGAACCTTTATTGTCTTACTTGAGCAGCCTATAGCAGAGGGAGTGATAGTTATGTGTAGCTATAATCAATAATTGATTATTATATCGATTATAATTGATTATAATTATTAGTGCTGATTCAGGGTGTTGATTACCATGACTTGAAGAGTAGTTCCGGCTGCAAGACAAAACACAGGTTTATATTAATGCACTCGTTCAAATATGTTATATTTGCTATAGTAACAACTTATACAGGCACTTGTATGGCAGATTTTCCAAATAAACAGATTAATTGTTAATATGGTGACGTTTTCTGTGAGAAGTTTATGTAGCAAACTTAACTTGAGGAATGAACATCCAGTTTCAGCGCATAGTAACAGTCAGAAGACAGAGGGCTTTGTAGCTTATGCGTATGCCATGCTGCATTTTTTTGTTTTGTTTTGTTTTGTTTTATTAACTTTGAGAAAGATAACAGCTGGATAACACCTGTTTACCGCTGTTAGAACAAATAATAACAGGAAGTAACTTGTTTCACAGACGTTCCACAGCATTATATGTAACTATAACTTGTAGCTGTAAAAAAAAAAAATGTATGAGTAAATAAAATGAGTTTTTTGCATTGGCAAAGTTTTTGTTTCTATAAGGAATAAACCATGTAAAAGAAATTTGATGTCAAACACATCAAGAACATTACGAGCATGTATACTGCGCACAGACTTGCAGAGATGCTGCGCTGCAGACACACTAACACAATGGCTTCAAGTGTTCGATGTTGTTCAGTGACCAGTTTACCTGCTCACACAACTCCCTGGTGAGAACATTTCCAAAAGCTTGTGTTTAATAACGTAACCACTCGGTATACCCAAAACAGCACCAGTCAAACTCACCACTGCACTCGACGAGGAAGAAATTAATGCAGATAAAAGGAATACAAACAAACAAAAAAAAAAAGCTGACACTTCATTTCTGTAAATGTTTGTTCCCAGGTAGTGGCATGTCATCCTTTGGTTTGGGCAAAGGCCAGGTCAGACATCACACTCCTCAGGCTGTAGAGATTTCACCTCTCATTTACAGATAAACACACAGACAGCCACCGCATCTTGTCAACTGCATGCTTCCCTTTTTTTTTTTTACTCCCTCTCCCTCTCTCTCTCTCTCTGTCTCTCCTTGTTATTTACTTGTGCTTCCTGCTGTCTTTCCACAGGTTTGTGAAACCGGCCCCCATGTTCCTTGATCACAATTTTAAACGGTTGTCGAAGATCAGCAACTACCCACCACCCTTCGGGATAAAATCACAAGGTAGGAGTGTGTACTTCTACACCGACGGCTTTTGTCTCACATTACTTACACAGGAAATAGCAGCTACTGCCGTTGGGTTTTAATTTAGATTTTTAAAGCTTATTTTCCTTTAACCACATTTTGCTCCACTGCTCACTGTGCACAATCCGTACACGCAGATAATGAAAGGCAGTTTCAGAGCTGTGATAAATTTATATGATTTTAAGGATGTGTTATGAACATTAAATGTTGATAAGGTGCATGACAGAGCTGCCGTGAGAGTCCAGAGGAAAGACAGTGTGAGTTTCTCTCCCTTGTGTTGTTCCTCCCTCACTAGCTAGCCCACATTGATTTGTACATTCCTGTAAAAGGTGCTTCCTTGTTAAAGGTAAAATTGGTATCCCTTCTTCCTTTTCATCTTCAACTGACGAGCTTTCATATTTTTAAGTCAAAAGTTATATTCCTGAAAAGTATTGTTTGCCATGTCTGCTGGTCATCTCGCTAACACTACTGTAGTAACGGTTTCGAACTAGTAAGTGGAACTTGACGTGGCGAACACAGACGAGCGGAGTGATGCACACAGTGAAACGTCCCAGTGCGGTTATAGGAAATATAGTCACTCTTGGAACACCGCTTGAACAATCAAATTAGTGGACCAGAGCTACCTGTTGTGTAATATTAGTTATTTATTTGTAATATATTTTATGCATTTGCTCTCAAAAATACGTTTTTTGTTTGAGCTCGGCATGATGTTAGGAGCTCCTGCAGTAAGTGCGAGGCAAGCTTGCAAATTCAGCTTTTTGAACTTTAGGTACTGGAAAACTGGAAATGGCATTGTTTTTAGAGAAAGTCTTCAAGATGTGTGGGTTTTTATGTGCACACATTTGTAGATGTCAATTGAGCAGTTTGTATGTGTGCATTAAGATCTGTTATTTATAGGAATGTCCCTCTGTATAAACCCTATGTAAGAGATAAAATAGTATTAAACTCTCTGATGTGGGTGTTTCCTCATTTTAAGCTTGGTGCACTCTACAAGATTTTAGCCCTGATCATCCAGTCGTCTCATTTTGGCGCTCGGTGTCTACACCCCCAGCTTGGCGACTATTCGCATCGCACTCCCACTGCAACTGGTCGTGTAGAGTGCACTGATCATCTCAGTCTGTGAGAGATCGCAGAGACTCCGACGTTTTTAAGCATGCTTGATTTCCTCCACAATGAATCACAGGGTGTGAATCCCTCTGTGACCAGATACACATACGGTCCAAGAGGAAACCAAATTCGTCTGCTCTCATGTGCTGCAGATCCCAGAATCACGCTTATCATCCATCTGTTTGTGTGGGAGGACAAAATGTAAGCGCAGTAATATTGCTTCTATAAGAACTTATTTGGCATGTCGTACCCAAATGGTTGTTAGGAACAGTAAAAATAAACACAAACATGACATGATTCCTTCCGGCACACAGTATAAAAATAGCTACCTTTCTTTTCGCTTTACGCTGCCCGTGTCTCACCAAACAGTATTTCCTCCACATTTTCTCTTATTTCTCTTTTTCTTTGTTTCCATACAAAAATATCGACAGTCACGTGGTAGAGAGCTCTCAAGTTTATTTTCTTGAGAAAGCAGGATTTGGGGGATCTCTCCAGGTGAAAGATCATGTAGTGTGTGTGCCTCATCTGTAGGTGATTGTGTAGTGTGCACACCCCTACAGCACCAAACACCTGATTACGAGCCATGTAGTGTGACAGGGCCAGTGATTCTGAGATTGTGAATATTGTGTAGTGTGCACTCAGCATTATCTGAGGTTCTTTATCAGCTCAGCTCAGCTGAGATAGTCTCTGACATTTAAACCTCTGTGCATAACACTGTCTAGAGGAGTGAAATGGTGTAACAATGGTAGAGTTGCACAGAACAGAAACATCATAGTTTCCCTTAGCTAATAATTTCCTTCAGGATAGTGAAATTATATATCACTGTCAGTAATCTGCCTAATGGTAAAGCTGGAAAAAAAAAAAAAAAACACACATACACACAAATGTTTTAAATTCTGCAGTAATCATCTGAAAATGATCTTCCCATCTTCCCCTATACTTTAATTTCTTCTGAAAGAGCTATAACAGTGATTTGGAAACAGTAACTTTGGATTTTGTTTGCTAAATTTTGCCTGCTATGACAGGATATGTAAATAATTACTTAAATAATTAAACAAAATAACTGATTAGGACTCAAGCCTGGCAGTGTTGGGAATTTGGACTTGGCTTGAATGTGAGAGTGAGAGATCTAGGACTCGACTTGGGCTTGTGTAACTTGGTGTGTATTGAATGGTTCTGCTCATAACTCTCAGTATTGTTCTCTCTCCACAGAAAAGATCATCGACAGCATTTTAGCTGAGGCAAGGAACCACGGGCTTGGAGCTGAACTGGACAGGTATCACTTTTTCTACTTTTGTTATATCATTTAAATGTTAGGCTTTTGTATTTTGTCTTTTTGTTTTGTTTTCTAAACCAGAGTGTTAATTTCACATTATGCCTTTGCTGTCTGTCTGCTGTATTTGTTATATGCAGCTTGAGCTGTAAGAGTTGTATCGTCATCGGCAATGGAGGGATCCTTTCCAACAAGTCCCTGGGCTCCAAAATTGATGAGTATGATGTGGTCATAAGGTGAGACAAGCACATACACTTAAGAAAACAACAGAACAAACTTCTAGTATATAATAATATAATAATAAAATAAACTTTTTAAGAATAAAAATATATTAGCAGCTAGTTAGCTAACAATCCGCATGTTTTTCCAGCTTCGGCCACTCTATTTATAGTAGCAAGAAAAGTATGTTTAGCGGATAGATGGCTAACAATTAGCTAGTAGTTTTGTTATGAGTTTTAGCCACAAGATGGTAGAATATAGCTGCCATTTAGTGGTATTTGTTGTTGTCATTCAAATTTTGTGATCTAATTAATATGTCTATCATATTCGTAGTAGTTGTATTTTCCAGCCCTAAGTATGACCGTGTGATTTGCTGCTACAGGCTGAACGAGGCTCCAGTGAGCGGCTATGAGAAGGACGTGGGATCTAAGACCACCATGCGCATCACATATCCAGAGGGAGCTATTCAGAAACCCGAGCTCTATGAGAAGAGCTCTCTGTTCGTCCTTTCTCCCTTCAAACCACCTGACCTCAAATGGCTCAGGCACATAGTGTTCAAGGAGAAACCGGTAGGTCATGTGAGAGGATCATGTAATTGGTAGTCAGAAGGGCAGATTATTGCACATTCAAATCATAATAACTACCTAAACTTTTCACAGCTTATGATGAGCTCCTCAGACAAAAATATATAGTTGCATATTGGGAAAGTCATATCTTTCCCAATACTTGGCATTAACCACTAACAATAATAATAACAATAATAACAACAACATAATAATAGTAATGACATCATAATAACGTAATAATAGTCCTGTCAGCTAAGGACGCCACCAGCGTCTTGAGATGCAGTGCAGTTTCACATGCTGTTCCAAATAATCCCAATGATATGGTGATTTTGGAGGCCAAAGTGTCCCTGTGTCCCATCATGCTTGTCAGTCAGGTCATCCACAGATTTGGCCTAATCATCCTGCAGCTGTCCTCCTGAAACAAATCTCAAGCCACCATCCACTTTTATTTCTGAAGTTACATGCTTCCAGGTGCACAATCTTTCAGCACTATAAAATAAGGTGCTGCTGTTGATGGATGAGGCTATGTTTTTGTCTTGGGAACTTGTTATCACAATATTGTACTTAACAGTGAAAAGGCACATGGATATAGCTGGAGTTTTTCCATTTAAGCCAGTGCATTCCGCAGGGCACTTGTGCACTCGAGGAGATGGATGTGTAGAAAAGCACACACTTCATCAATAGTGCAATTCAGTTTAGTAAACCATGATGGTTTTAAATGCCAGAAACGGTTTATGATGTTTACTATTATACAGTATCTGTGGCATTTGTTGAAATCACTCTTTATGGCATATTTACTAACATCTTGCAGTGCAGTGAGCATACATGAGGGTTACTAACATCTTACTTAACATCATACATGAGGGGAAATACCAGGAAACTGACCTAATGGATACTGTGTGTAATTACATAAATATTGAGCCTGATATTGTTCTATGTAGTCCTTGCACGTCACTGTGAAGGAGAAATGTCATTTTCAGTTAGGCTCTAATAGTAAGTCTTGGCGAACAGAGGCATGGCTATTGTGGGGGGAAAAAAAAACTTCCTGTGTAGCATCTCTTTTCTGAGGAGAGTGTGTGGGACAGATGGTTTCCTGTGTGTGGTATCAATGATGATCTTTTCAGCTTTCTTCCTGGCCCTAGTGACGTTGAAGCTCCTTAATTGAGAGCTGCTTCAGGGCTCCACTCAAACATCTAGGACAAGCGCCAGCATGCTTACAGTGAAGTAGTTACAGATCTGTCACAGGGAGGTTTTGTAGCGGAGCTGTCTGCGGGCTATCTCGGCCTCCGAAGTCGGAATATTTCACATTTCTAGTTAAATATCTGTCCAAAAGCTTCTTAAACAGTAAACATGTTTCTGCGTAGTGGTCAAAGGAAATAAGAATTGTTGTGTGTTCAGATTAGCTGCTGTTCTGATGACGGTTCTGAGGTTATCCAACAAGATGACATCATCAAAAGTGATCCCGCCAATTCGACACAGTATTGCAATAGCATCTTATTATCGTGGACACTTTAGAGTACTGTCTCTACCCGTGCTTTTCATTCAGCCAAATGATGCCTCTGTAGTCCGCATTTTCAGGTAACAAATGTGCTTTGTAGATAAAGTCGTTCAGAAGGCAATATAATGACAGGTGAATGTCTTTATTCTGGCTGAATATGGAGGCCATATTGCAATTGCAAGAGAAAGAAATGTCATAATTCTCACAGAATAGGAGTTACATGAATGTCATGGAGGTACAACTATCTCTCTAATTGAGCAAATATGTTTCAGCAGTGTATTTATGTTTTATAATACAATATTGTAAACTATAAAAAAAAAAAAAACCTAAGCAATAAATGTGATATAAAAACCAATACTGGCCCATGCCTATTGGAAGGACTGGAAAACACGCTTGCTTACGTCAGCATTTATTCCATATTCTACATTTGAGTGTTTGTTAAAATTTCTACCATTTCCACTCAGGTTTTATCAGCAGGTGGATGGAAACACACACTTCTAAAGACCTCTAATCTGCCTTCCTTAAATGACCTCTATCTGTGTCTGTACTCTGATATTTCTACACTATACAGGTCCGATATAGAGGAAAATCTTTTGTGTTTCTTCTGAGATAAGGTGAATTGTGAGTGTGCACACGTGTGTGCGTGCGTGTGTAAGAGCTCTCCAATGTGTAACTGCCACTATTTAGTTCTGACTGACAGGCACTTAATTCTGTGCCTAATTATCAGCACTCAAAAGGAGAATAGTCCCTTTATCTCTTTGAAATAGGAATGATGTTTGATGAAGCTGTGTATGTGTGTGTGTGCGGGTGTGTGTGTGTGTGTGTGCACGTGCGTCCGTGTGTTGGGTGGGTGAGCGCGCGCATCTGGCCTTGATTCTTGCACATCTTTCTTTATTTTGCCTCAATTTAATGCAAATATTGAACCAGATATTAAAAGTTTTGTATTTAGGTCCAAGATTCTCAAAGTGTGACCCAGGTAATTCTAGGTGTCCACACAGAGGGTTTTCTAATTTTGTTACAGTGGGGGAAATATATACCATGTGACTTTTAAATTGATCAAACATGTTTTTACATTTGTTTGATCAAAACAGAGAATGATCTCATCAAATGGCATTAAGTAGTGTAAACTTAGTAGATAAAATTCTTGCTGAGATAAGGAGTGAGTGGAGACATTTTCCTGAGAGGTTGGGCCATTTCAGTGAGCACACAAAGCCCACACACAGCTCAAAGAAAGGCATTTAACAGCAGCAGGACAGACTGAGTCTCACTATAATCTGATAAGGTTTGTGGGTCAGACTCATCGAGCTTTTTAACAACACTTCACATAGGTTACTGCTCTCTTTCAATAAAGGGAGTAATGAGAGAACTCGGTGCTCCAGTCTGTATCCACCATTACAATTGCCCTAGCTAGAGCGAAAAGCCATTAGGTCTAGCTTACAAGCATTGTATGCAAGAGTGATTAAAATATCTCTTATGTTTTGGGATGGTAAATTTTATGTAGTTACAGTTTGGACTGATTTGCAGGTGAAAATTAAATTAAATTAAATAATTCAATTAAATAATTTAAATGAAATACTAGTCTGGTAAACCTGGTAACCCTGAATATAGTGAGATAATAAAATTGATAAAGTGGAACATTTATACCAAAACTTTCATGCATGTTTCCAGGGAGGAGGAGGAGGAGTGGGTGTTTTAGTGCATTATTTAGAGATGACCCCTGTATGTATCTGCGTATTTGGGACGCAACCAGTAAATGAAGAGCGTTCATCAATACAAATTCAGTTTTACTCAAATGCCCAATTTGATGCATTGTGTCGATTAACTGGAACAAGCTGTTGTTTTTCTTAAAGGTGCCATCATTAAACAAAGATTTACTTTTGTGCAACTGAAAGAAAGTAAAATAAATGAAGTGGTTTTATGAGATAACTGTTTTCCGTTTGGAAGTCCTAACCCAGTTCAGAACACGGTCTCCCATTGACCCTTGTAGTTGTTCATTCATGCCCTTCTCCATACTGTAATCAGAAGACTTATTTATGCATGAAATGGAGTGGAACATTTTCATTGAAGAGGTCTGAAGTATTTCAGTTTGGAAGCTTTACATATTATTCTTTGATTTGAAACACTGATGAGGATAATTAGGAGATAAAAAGTAAATGTGGATGTGATGTTTGGCAGTCATCAGAATTAAATAATCTACAGAAGCTCCCATCCAAGGTCCCTTGCTCCCTAAATATTTCACTAATTTAACTGCTGTTCACATTGATTGGTTTTGAAGTAATGTTTGTCTTGAACATAAAAGAGCTCACTAAAAGAACAATTTTCTGAAAAACAAGCAAGGACAGGCATTCTGTCTGACTTTCTGTCTGATGGTCTATAAAAAGGTATGAATGGGTTCAGGTTGTTTAGAGACGTTCCTGTGTGGTCCGCTGTCTTTGGTCGTGTCAGCTGTTGAAGAGGCAGACATGCTACAGCTTCTCTTGCTTTTGTACTCTCTGTCTCTCTCCCTTATAAGTAACATAAGACATGAACAGGTGGGCATAGGCATTGACACATTTTCAGTGCAGTAATATTTATTGGAAATATCTAACCTCTGTGCTGATGGCACTATAAGAATCCATTGTCTATTTGAGCACTATGATCATTCATATAGTGAGCTGCACAGAAACAAAATTCCTTCCACATCCTGACCATAGCTGCCATCCCTAACACCTATCCCTCACCGACACTACTTTATCCCCATGAGCCCCAACAGCACTAAACCCCATTCCCCCATTCTTGTGAGCCCTAACACTAATCCCCATCCCACCCCAGCTCCCATGAGCCCCTCCACCAACCCCATCCCACCACCATTCCTGCAAGTCCATACACTAAACCTCATCCCTCCCCCATTTCTGTAAGCCCCAACACTACCCCCATCCCACCTCATTTCTGTGAGAATACTAACCCCGATCTCCATTCCTGTTCTTATGAGGCCCAACATTAACTCCATCCCATCCCATTTCTCTGAGCCTCAACACTAATCCCATCTCACCCCATTTCTCTGAGGCCCAACACTGATCCCCATCCCACCCAGTTTCTCTAAGCCCCAGCACTAAAGCCATCCCACCCCACTCTTGAGTCCCAACACTAACCACTAGTTTGTCTCATTCTTGTGAGCCTCAACACTAACCTCCATCCCACCCACTCCCCATGAGCCCCAACATTAACCCCCATTGCACTCTGTTCCTGTGAGCCTCGAAACTAACCTCCATCTCACCCACTCCCCATGTATAAAGCACTGTTTTTTGGTACTGCACTAAATGTGAACACCTATATTTGTGCTTGGACAAATTAATTTTTTGCTGGATGGTACTGCATGAGGCGCTGCACCGCCACATTGTATAATCAGTCCTGTGTTTACTGTAATGCCTATCCCCACTTCCACTACAGGAACATTGTGGATAGCAATGGATAAAATTCCATGCCAGTCATGAGCAAAAAAACCCAAAAACAATATGAATCAAATAACACTGTAGTTGGTAGTACTGATTTGTCAGTCATACTGTTCATGGTGTTGGTTCTGCCATTAATATAACTAATTATCTTTAACTGTAACAAACTGAAATGAAACAAAAATTTTCTGCCCATCATTCAAATGTAAGAGAGTGTTTAGAACACCAGCAGCCAACAACGTAAAGTAAGGTGAAAGGTGGGATGAACTTCCCTCTTTTTCCCACCACTAGCTATAAAGAGATTCTGTCCCTAGCTATGAACAACAGTGTGTGAGCTGATACGGGCCGAGATAAACTCTTACTGACTGCAATCATTGTTACAGGGCAGACATCTCCTCTGCAGCTTCCTCTGTAAGCAGAGAAAACACGCCTTCATCAGGCAAGGAGATCAGAGGGCAGCATCATTACACAAAAATGTGACAAGGCAAGAATTCTTTACAGCTGAATGAAGGCATAGTGGAAGAGCTTTGAGGCAAGAGTGTATGAGGATTAATGAGAGTTTTTAAAGAGAGAGTTTTCTCTCTTTCTCTGTTTCCAAACCACAGCTGAATCATGTGGCACCTTTGTTCAAAGTGACTTACAAGTACAACAGAATGAAATCCAAGCAGTTACTGAAGCAGCAAAGCTGAAGATAAACTAATTAAATACGTACACACACACACTAAGATTATACTCTGTGGCTCATGTCTGAAAGCATTAAATCCAGACAAATATAATGATTCTTTTCTATAATTGAAATTGCATTGTTCTTCGCTCAGTGGCACAGTACACATGCTAGGAGCATAAAATACATAAGTAGCTATTAAATAGCTTGAGAAAAGTAAAAAATGTAGAATAGTGTAATAGATATCAAGGATGCATACATGCTCTAGTTCTCAGGTAACCACAATAAAAGTCTTTACAGTTTGTTTAGCCATTTTAAAATCTACTAAATTCTAATACCCACCAACATAAACCTTTCCAGAAATAGTGCTGTAATTTTTACTTCCAAACTCTGTGATTGGTTATTGCATGATTTTACCATGGACTGCAGTCTTGGTTGATCACCGTGTCACTGGGGGTGAAAACTCGTGTACGAAGACAGCGCAGATGACAGGTGATCATTGCAAGATAATGTGTAGGCCAGTGCATGTGTATTGTTCAGAAAAAGTGACAAAGTATCAGTATAACACTAGGCTAGGATGCAGTTGTTTTTTTTTTATTTTGCACAAATCCTGTAGCATGTTTGTAGTTGATCTTGACTGTTTATCTATCTACAGTTTGGAAGTATCATGTTGTGGCTGTTTAAAGCATCACAGGTGCAGGTATCCAGGTAACTCATCTTATAGAGCAGTGTAGATTTGCACGTCACCCCCTCTCCTGATTACTCTAATGGCCTCAATGATATTGATACAGGGGCTTCCTGCGCTTCACCACTTTGTTTGCCCTTCTTGTTTTTCATCTGCTGTTTTAAAAGGCCACTCCACCACACTGCTGCTGGTATTATTTTCATCCATTCCAACTCTGTCACATTTTCCATTCATAACCCTTCACCTGTTCTTGAACTTTCTAATCATTCAAGTCTCCTCAATAAACCCACACATCTGGTTTCACCTGGTTTTATCTGGCTATAATACCTTTGTGTGTCCAATTGTGTTTGTCTGTCTGTCTGCCATTCCTGTTGTTACCCTGTTGAACTCCCTTTTTATTATTTTGTTGGAACAATGCTGCAAATATCCTGGTTCTACAGTGGTCTTTTGTAGGAATCTAACAATTTGTGCAGCAAGACATGTCTGAACCATGGAGTGTCACTATACCTGGCTTGACATATTCACTTTGTCTTGTTGGTGATGGTTTCCAGTTTTTTTATCATGTAAGTGATAACAGGAACTAACTTGTTTGTGGACTTAATGTTAAACTGATAAAAAGCACCATATGTTCATCTTTAATTAATAAATTGTTAGTGTTGGCAAAGTTGCTTTGTGTTGGGCCATATAAAATCAGACAGTCCTCAATTGTTTTCCTATAATAGCATGTCCAGTCGTGGTTTTATTCATTGTGTACCCACTGTAAAGAGTATAAAATCTCTAGAGATTTAGCACTTGTGGCCTCTTTGCACAAACACTGCATTCTTCCTAGTACTGCTCCTGCATTTCCAGTTCTTTGACTACAGTAACAGTGGCAGTATTTTGTAGTCAGTGTCTGCAAGAGCTCCCGAAGATGAATGTCAGTGATGTTCATCAGGTATTTAAAAATACTTGCAAAGCCCTTTCTATAAAGCAAAAAAAAAAAAAAAAAAAAGTCTTCAGACAGTATGTTGTGTATGTCATACATACATACACAACCACACCTGTCTGATTGGGGGCAGTCATGGCGAAGGTGAACCTGAAGGTCATGGGTTTGAGTCTCAGGTCCGGCAGGGGTTGTAGGTGGGGGAGTGAATGACCAGCGCTCTCTTCCACCCTCAATACCACGACTGAGGTGAGACCCTTGTGCAAGGCACCGAACCCCCAACTGCTCCCGGGCGCGGCAGCAAAAAAAGGCTGCCCACTGCTCCGGGTGTGTGTGTGTTCACTACTGTGTGTGTGTGTGTGCACTTGGATGGGTTAAATGCAGAGTACAAATTCCGAGTATGGGTCAATATACTTGGCCACAAGTCACTTCACTTCACTACAAAGGTATGAAAAAGCCTACTTTATATACAGTTGAATCCATAAGTATTTGGACAGTGACACAATTTTCGTAATTTTGTCTCTGTACACCACCACAGTGGATTTGAAATGAAGCAGTCAAGATGTGATTGAAGTGAGCTTTAATACAATGGGTTTAACAAAAATATTGCATTAACCGTTTAATTGCATTAGCCATTTTTTACATAGCCCTTCCATTTTCACAGGCTCAGAAGTAATAGGATGAACTAACAATTATTAATATAAAGATTATTTTTAATCCTTGTATGCAAATCGTTTGCAGTCATTGACTGCCTCAAGTCCTGAACCTACTGCCATCACTAAATGCTGAGTTTCCTCCCTTTAGATGCTTTGTCAGGCCTTTCCTGCATCTGCGTAACGACTGTATAACTCATATAAATGCCTTATATAAACATTGGAATAATAGTTAGAGAAATCTGAAGGACAAGTATTGACAAATGTGAACAATGCAGTGGGAAAATGAGAGCCGCACTATTTCAAAATGGAAATGTAAGGAGTCCATTATAGAATAAATAAACACAAAGCAGCACACAGGGGCATGGGCTACTAGTTGCACTATTATTGGATTAATAATAGGCTGGTGTTGGCTTACTCATCAGGCTGAACAGTATATTGCCTGTTAATCATTATATAGTTGTCTAAAAATGACTACATGAAAGAAGTCTATTGATGATCAATTCCTAAATGTATTATTGTGTGCTGTGATCATCCAGACACCTCTGGATGATCTGACGCATCTCACATGACCAGTTGTGTTTGGAGGAATTACAGCATTGGACTGGTATGGACCAGTGCAAGTTATTTTGCTTTGCAGCACAGTCTTTAACTGTGAACATGAATGTGTCACTGGTGGGGTTGTAATAGCTCTCAGAGCACAGGACATTTGGTCCAAATCACAGTCATAACACAGTCACTGCTGCAGTGTTGGGCGAGGTGCAGCTGTCGATGTTAACGCCCATGAATTCGTCACATGGTAGTTGTGGTCTGGTTTGGCATGTGGTTTGTATGTCCATTACACAACTTGATTCATAACCAGAGAAACTGCATGTAGACTCCACCCACATAACAAAGAAAGACGTCTCATTGCAATTCATTCTTATAAATAAACTGGTAATGTTTGAGCTGCTGTATAATTTAAGAATTCTGATCAAATTCTTATGTTTAATATTATGCTGTTAAAACCAGTGTTTCTATTCTATTTGTTTGTATAAAGCATTGATGATCTTAATCAAAATTAGTGAGCTAGCTTTATATTCAGCGGGAGAAAGTTCTTTATAAACACAGGGGAAATCTTTACACTCATTCAGGAAGTGTTAGACTCCTGACTTGTGCGCCTGCATTTAAAATGAAGACAAAACAATGTATACAACTTTGTCTTACAGATTTCTTTAATTATATTGGAAGTGAGGTTCATAGAAACCAAAAGCAGGCATGAATCAAAGATTGGGAATGTAGAGAACTGCAGGACATCAGACAGACCCATTGTAGAACCTGGTGTGTGTGTGAGGGTGTGGAGGAAGACTCAGGAGACAGGCGGAATTTTTGTCTGAGCTCCGTCAAGTTCAAGGTCACGCTCCGTGGTGTGTGTGTGTCTCGCAAGCACCACCAGCTATATTGCTCTCTCTCTTTTGCCAGTTACAGGAGTCCCTAAGAACACAAAGAGAAACACATTAGTAGACTGGTGAGGATCATCATGCGTTACCTGCCGGTTCGACCTGCCTCCTCTCCAGCCTCTCTAGCTTTTGGATTTGTCAGCTTCTTGTCATAACCTATTTGTCATAACTTATTTCAATTTTTAAAAAAAAGCTTATTTTGATTTATACTATCTGCTTCTAACCTTGGTGGAAGTGTGACAGGGGTGTTATCAGTTTTTTGGAAGTGCAAAAAATTAGGCAGCAAGTGACCAGTCGGTTCTCGAAGTTGATGTGTTGGAAACAGGAAAAATGGGCAAGCGTAAGGATTAG
>CM075004.1:16063245-16098245 GCA_037576675.1 Pangasius sanitwongsei | reverse complement strand
TGATGTCTGTCTGTCTCTCTCTCTCTCTGTGTCTGTGTGTGTGTGTGTGTGTGTCTCTCTCTCTCTCTCTCTCTCTCTGTCTCTGTCTCTGTCTCTCGCACTCTCTCAGCGTGGGACAGATGGATTCTGGAAGTCAGTGGCGCATTTCGTGCCCAGGGAAGCAGTAGACATGAGGATACTGAACCCGTATTTCATCCAGGAGGCAGCGTTTCAGTTCATCGGTCTGCCACACCACAACGGCCTCATGGGTCGAGGGGTGAGGGAAGGCCACACATCAGGCTATTTTTTGAGATCACATCATGCATATCCATACAGATTTTAGATTTTACCTACTGTTTTGATACAGTATGTAAAGAATCATCACAATATGTGCAAAATTACCCATTTGAAAGAATATGCATTATTCTCTCTGTTTAGGGAGAAAGGAATTTATGGATACGCAGCATTTAGTACACAAAGTACCTCTAAAAAGAAAGCAGCCTTTACAATACCCTACTGGTCTAGTATGCATTAGGCTAGCATTAGTGTTTCTGAAGTTCAGTGCTTTTATTGTTTCAAGAGCTGAAGCTTTATATTAGGTTCACTGAGTATCGTTTGAAAATTTTCAACACCACGACTGATCCAATACCTTGAATTCAATACATGAAACAAAACAATACTTTTTACATTTTCTTTTAGATACTACTGTTCTAATTGTGACAGTAAACAAAGCACAAATTATTGTAACCCCTGCAGTTAATATAATCTGATCTGCTCATATGTCTTATAACTATCTGTATAGTTAGCCTCAAACTTCAACAGTTGAAAAGGGTTATAATCCTTTAACAATAAATTTGGTTACTGCTCTGTGACATTCCTCCCTCCTCTTAACTGACCTCCTTGACTTTTCCGCTATAGGTGTGGTTTTCCTGTGGATGACTACATTAGCTCAAGTACAACAAGCCTTAGCTAGCTAAGTTAATGGGCCTCATTTAGAAAACCCCTTGATAAGTTAGTATATATGCATACGGAACGATATGGTGGCTGTAAGCTGATTGGCAACCTTTTAACTTAGCTTCTGATATTTCCTCACCGAAAACATTTGTTTTTGTGTTTGGTTTTGGTGCGCATTGCCCGTATTATCTCATTTTCAACATCAACAGAGCAGTGCTTTTCTTCATGCAGTCAAAAACGCTTTGAAACTTTGAAGGAAATTAATCCAGTGTTTAATCAAATGTTTCTTCAGGTTTGTCGAAGTCATCTTCACAGGGGCATTGTCATGCTGGAACAAAGCAAAGTGTTTTTTTTTTTGTTTTTTTTTCCCAGAATATCCCAACACTGGGGACAGTGGCAATCACAATGGCGCTGCATAACTGTGACGAGGTGGCGGTGGCTGGATTCAGCTACGACATGAGCAACCTTCATGCACCACTGCATTACTACGAGAAGCTCAAGATGTCCGCTATCAAAGATGTAATACACTCCACATTGTGCTTCTGTGTGTGTTCATGAGACTGTGACTGCCTTCCTCAGCTGGGTCACAGCAGCAGTCATTGATGAGTCAGTGTCCAGTGACCCTTCAGTCTGCAGTGACATCGCTACCCCTCTGCCCCCACCTCCACACATCTATTATTGAGAGATGTGTTGTTCTGAGGCTGTCAATCATGTGTGTGTCTGTGTGGGAGGGTGGGAGGGTGAGAGAGAGAGAGAGAGGCAAACACACACAAAGTAAAAACTGTAGCTTTTGGTGCTTCACTGGTGTAGAAATTAGTAGGAGATTAATACTGACCGGGTCCTATGAAATATACTTCGTTAAAGGATTGAGATTTGGATAACCAATATAATCAAAAACACAATATGCATGAAATGTAGGGAAATTGCAGTTACCATTTTCATCTTTACTTTTGCTTGACACATTTATCTGAGGTGATGGCATGCTGTTTTATTAGTAGAGTTAAATGGCAGTTTTGTTCTTCTCTGTCCCTTACTTTGCTCAGTGCTTTGGCAACACTGCACATGTACAAAGCCACAGATTTGCTGTAGGTAGTGGTATAGCTGCAATAAGAGGTCAATCTCCAACACTGCCTTTGAAATGACTTCTCTTTCACCTGTGCCTTCTCTCTAGCTTCTATCCATAAAGCCACTATGATCACGTTTAAAATGCAGATTACAGCTCTGTTTCTGGGAGGATTTATTGTTTGGTGTTCTGGCTTTAGTCGGTGTGAATCTAAAGAACATTTAAATAAATGTTCATTCACAATTATTATAATCATGATCAATCACTGCTGTCACTCGAGTCCTTGTCCCCACCCTTATGAGCTAACAGTTTCCATACTCGTTGATTCCATAAGTATATTAGTTTATTCTGTAGTTGGGCAAATTAGTTGAGCAAGGATATGCCAGCCTAATTAATAAGTTAATTATCTCAGTGTGTGATATCTCAATATCACAATATCATTTTCTCAGGAAAGAAAAAAGTAACATTTCTAACGTCATAGTGAGCTGTATTTTTCTATAAACAAACAGCAAAATGTGTCCAACCATATCTGAAGCCACTCTCTCTGTTATTGTGGAAGCTCTTTCACTTGACTTTTCTGTAATCTGCTAAGTGCTTTTCGTACAGTGGAGGTAACACTACACGTCATTGTCCTGTGAGTTTTTATCTCGCGTGTCCAGCGTTAAAAGCCTGCAGAGCACAAAGAACCGCTCATATTGTCTCTGTTATTTCCCAGCTTCAGTAACGTGTTTACTTTAGACAGTCCGATCGGTTTCCCATTGTTAATGTGTATACAGTCAAAACTATACAGCGGCCGCAGTGTAGTACAGCACACACTCGTCAACTAAGACCACTGAACTGAGTGCAGAGCTGAGTGAACAGAGAGGCATTTTACACTCAAGCATTTGTCACACTGATAGGGCTGAATGTTTACTTCTCTCTCACTTTATCTCTCTGTGTCTCTGCAGTCATGGACACACAACATACCAAAAGAAAAGGAGTTTCTGCGGAAGTTGGTGACGGCCGGTGTAATTCAGGATCTGACCAACGGGATCTGAGCATCTCTCACACACGTGCACAAATATGGAAATGCCATTGCTGACTCGCTTCTACCAAGCACCTGAGTGTGCGCATTAACATGGTTAATGGAAGACTCCACCCATCGCAAATCTTGACGCTCCGATCAGAGAATGCTAGTATGTAAGACACAAAAAAGGCGTGCTTTTATGCTGTATCAGTCTTTGAGACGCTCCCTTTTTTAAAATGGTTTTAAATGCAGCGTGAAGGACATGCCTTTGTATTTAAATAGTATTACAGTTATTACTAGTGACATTAAGTATTGACGGCTGCAGGGACCACAAACAGCATTAGCACCACGGCTGTAGACTCTAAGTGACAGCTGTAACACAACAGTGAAACAGATACATTCTGATACATTATGCATACCAAAACATCATCATTTTAAAGATCTCATATCGTGTATTGGGTTTACTTCTTTCTCTGAAGCCCATCTAATCATTTCTGTTACAAAAACAGCCATAATGCATTTTTACATTATCATTTTCCGACCTTCTGTTAAATATTAAATTCATCCTGACTGGATGGTTGCTTCACAAGTGAAATGAGACACAGCACATGTAAAAACTAGAGACAATAGCGTGTGCTAGTTAATCACTGTTATATTGATTTAAAAAATGGGTGAATGTTAATTGTACCACTATTAAATTGATGCCTAGACTAGGTATAGAAACAGCTTTGAGTGAGTGGGTATATTTAAGCATGTTCAATTCCGCCGTGTCAGAGAAGCAAGAAATTTGCACTTTAGTTTCCATAAATCAGTTTGATGGACTGTGGTGCGAGTGGTACATTTTGAAACTTTAACTATACGGAGGTCTTTCATTTCAGGTGACCTTCAGTTTGTTGTGTAAGGTCACTTAGGACAGCTTCAGTTATACATTGATTCAGTTATAAATCATCTTTTAAAATGTTCACTTTGTTCAGTAACGGAATAAGGTCATTAAATAATGTAAATAAAATTCAACACAGTTAAAAATTTTTACTGACTCAGTGAGACTGGGGTCACACAGCATCAGAAGCATCATGTCCAGTTCACACTTCCCTGTAGCCGTCCACACTTAAAGTTATGTGTACACAAAAGCGAGTGTTTTTTTTTTGTTTGTTTGTTTGTTTTTTTTAGTATTTATGTATGCAGTGTTTAAGTTACATTCTTTGGTTCACTTCACAGAGCTTTAATGGTGTTCACCTCATAATTGGGCTGCTTTCTCTGCAGTCTTTAGTGTAACAGCACAGATGATAAGGACTGATTTTCTCCATTGTGTTCTGCTATATATTCGTTAGCAGGACTAAAGGGGATTGTGTTACAGTGTTCAATCACCATGTTTTTCTCACTCAGCCTGTGATTCAGTCTGGTGCAGTATATGACAAATCAGTATAATTAAAGTATTCAGAATTTGTTACATTCTTGTCTGAAATGTATGTGTGTGTGTGTGTGTGTGTGTGTCACCTAAACTACAGCCATCCACCATGTTGTATTAAAAATTGTGAACAGAGGAGGGACAAACCAGTGCGTGGATTTTTGAGTAGGACTGACTGGCACAGAGGCCTGATACATATCCATCTAATCACAACTGCAGACTTACTACAGGGGTAGGTGATATAGTCAAAGTGTTTATATCATGATATATTCACATTCTGGAGTGATATTAGTACATCACGTCATATTGGTACAGCCTCTTCAGGAAAAATGGGAGTTTTTAAATTCCTGAATGGTTCTCAATTGTTGATGTTTCTTACTTGACTGATGGCATTGTTTGGTTTAACATTATTTTCAATCACATAAATCCAATTGCAGTATATCATAATAACCTAATAACATCATTTATTTTTTTATAAAACAAACAATAATCCCACACTGGGTGCTCATATGTGAGTGTGTGACACAGATTGTCCGAATTGTCCAGAGTTGTGAAGTAAAGGACACTGCATTTCTAGAAACCCTTTTCGTTTAGGTTTACTGAGACATTGTCTCATTAATACCATTTGTATGAGGATATCAAATAAAAACCTTAAATGTGCAACATAAATTAGAGAAACAGTACATTTAAATTTGTAGTTGCAGAAGTAAAAATGTACTACTGTTCCATTGCTACCTTAAACCTGATACACTTTTGTGGCACGTATTTGCAATAGACAGTGCAATTAAAGTTTTCATTTAACTCACCCTCATACATGACCAGAAAACACTGGCATACATGTCAAGACATCAGTCCACATAAGCAAGTCTATTTGAGATACTGAACAAAGTGATGCTGTGTGATGATCTAGCCAAGTATTTGCATGATGCTAAATTAACTAAATTCCTTTAGCTGTTAGCTACTGCCCTTGTAGCTCCAGTGCAAAACTAAATCAACTTTCAAGCCTAAACGTGTAAGACACGTAATGGGATAATGGGGAAACTATCTGGCTGAATTATTCCTTCAACAGCATCCTGATCCATATTATTCAATGGATTATTTAAAGTAACTACTATAAAATGCACTGGTGGTAATAAAAGCCAGGGACGTTTGATGTTGCGATGTGAAACTGTAAAACAATCTGTGTAGAGTTCGGTGTGAACATAAACCCCAAGCATGAGAATGCACACCACGCAACGCCTCTGTTTCCACCTGCCTCTTCTTCCCCTTCGGTTCTCCACGCTCTGTAGCCGATGAAACGTTTAATGTGCTCAGAGTGTCGTCTGCAGTAAATCACATACTGATATAGAAAGTGGTGTGAGATCAGAGACAGTTGAGGTATGGACACAACAAGCAGGTGGATCCTATTTCCGGACAGAGCCTTGACCTAAGTGCACTCTAAGTGTGGGTCTGTGTGAGGAGTGAGAGGTGGGTAGCTGTATGATTGATTTAGCCATTGAGCTGTGACATCCTGTTCACAACCTATAAAGAACTGAATTCAGTAGATTTGATTCAGAAATTCTGATTTAAAGCTTTTAAGTTTCAGCAGTAGAATATAGTGCCTTCATTCTTTTTTTGCTGAGATTGGTTTGTATCTCCTCTTGTTTAAGTTGTATTCTATTCATCCATTCTACAATAGCCATTTTTGCTACCTTTTTTTTTTTTTTTGGAAGGGTTAGGCATGTCACCCTCAGCACATCAGTTATATCTTTACAAAGAAATGTGCTCTAGTTCAGTGGTTCTCAGCATAGCCAGGGGGTCTGTGAATTGTTTTCGTTTTTGTTACACTGCTGAAAATCACAACCAACCACTGTCAAAGTTATTATATTCATTACTGAGTTCTTAGTTATTAGCCACTTGAATTGAATGGCTTTAATCCAAGCCTCAATAACTCAAAAACACACAGGCCTATAAATAATGTCTACTTGAACATAGTGTTCTGTTGGCAGAAATTTCAAGAACAAAAAGCTGTCTGGCTACAGTATATAGCATAGTATGCAGTTATGTTATGAGCCTAATATTTGAATAGTTGGATTTTGTTCAGGGACAGTCTGTAAAATGTAATTTACAGTTACCAGGGTCCCAGGCTGCAAAATGTTTAAGAACCCCTGTTCTAGATGGATCATACACACACAGCACAATGCATGAAATCATGCAGATACAGGTCAAGAGCGTCAGTTAATGTTCACATCAAACATCAGAATGGGGGGAAAGTGTGATTTCTGTGACTTTAACCATGGCATGGTTGTTGGTGCCAGATGGGTTGGTTTGAGTATTACAGAAACTGCTGATCTCCTGAGATTTTTACACAGAATTGCAAAAAACAAAAAACACTGAGTGACAGTTCTGTGGGTGGAAACGCCTTGTTGCTAAGAGAGGTCAGAGGAAAATGGCCAGATTGGTTCAAGCTGCCAGGAAGGATACAGTAACTCAGATAATCACTCTTTACAACTGTGGTGAGCAGAAAAGCATCTCAGTATGCACGAAACATTGAACCTTGGGCTACAACAGCAGAAGACCACAGTGGGTTCCACTCCTGTCAGCCAAGAACAAGTATCTGAGGCTATCATGGGTACAGACTCAACCAAACTGGACCATTAAAGATCACCTTGTCTTTCTAGTCTTTTCTTTCTGTCTGTCCAGTTTGGATGAGTGGAACCTGATGTAGTCTTCTGCTATAGCTACATACATACATACATACATTACATACATTACATACATACACACATACATACATATGAGAGAGAGAGATATAGTGCAATGTAATGTTTATAACATTACCGAATTTTTACCCAGGATGTTAACAAACTTCCAAGGTCTTGAACTGTTTTCTCACATTTTCTGTACTTCTAAAGCACTTTCTACAAAACAGAATACTTCTTTTGCAGGATTTGAATTTCAAAAAGAAAAATGCTGACTGTACTATATCATATATAAAAAAAACAACTTCAGGTGATATGTGATGTACTGTACACTAATCCATCTGTTGTACATTGCTCACTAAAATGACTCATCACTCCGTATGATCAGATAAGTACAGACACTACAATTCCACTTATAGGGGAACTTTGACTTAATAGTGGGGTAAGGGACGTCCATCGACAGGTGTGTGTCCGTGTAGGTGGCCCAGTGTGACAGCAGAAGGCTTTGATGGTTTCTTTTGTTTTTCAAGAGCAGTTGAGCTGGTTTCAGTCAGGCGTATGTTTCTGTTTGCAGGGTTTATCTGGAGATTTGTGTGTGTCTGTGCAGACTCACTGCTCGATGCCTTGATTTCTCCTGACACATTCTTTGTGCACATACAGACATAGATGACCCTAACTGTAATGAAAGTTCTGCTGCATCCTTGGCCTCATGGCACTTGCAGTTCCACAAAACAGCATTGCCATGTACAGCATTGTAGCATAATCACCGGAGTTACACAAACAGCTCTAACTAGTACTGTCCTAGAAATGAATCAAGACAGATTATGGTTTATTACCAGAAAGGTTCTGTTTGTTATATAGTTATATATAGCTCTAGATCAGTCGGTGGATCCCTAAACTAGCTGTATGATTTATTTATTTTCGTGTGTTTTCCGGTGATTCTAAGATCAACTTGCATTGCCTCCTGACTTGTACTAATTCTATCCTATTCAGTTCCCATGCAATTTAATTTGATTCTTACTTTTATTTGTGTAGTATGTTTAACGCAAAGTTAAGGAAAGGAAATCTATGCCTAATGTGTAAGATGAAGGCAAGAGCAGCTAGGACAAATTCCCTGAAATGGCAACAGGAAGAGACACTGAGAGGAACCAGACACAAAATGTTTTTCTCTTCTTGATTAGTGGTGCTTTATAACATTACTCAGATCATACTGAGGAAAGTACAGCAGAATGTGCTGAAAATATGAGTGTTAGGTGTGTGTTCATTTTACAGTGCAGACTGGATACATCAGAAGATCCAGCAAAGCCGAGCTGTCTGAGGCAGTAGAAGTTAACTGTGCTTCTTCAGGACACTATGACAGATTGGTGATATCAAGCTGTGTCCCAACTTTACCTGTTAATTATTAGAACAGATCTAATGCGTCAGTGGGTATTCAGAGGAGGGGAATCAGGGTGAAGCTCAAGTGAAGCGGGCTCCTTAGAGAACTTCCCAGAAGGTATTAGAGCTTACAGAAAAGTCACATGAACTTCACATTATGTTTTACACATTTTTCAGAAGTAGTGTATGTTTTTGTCACGTGTGATTTTTCATATAATTCATTTGTGATTTTTACATATGATCCAAATCTTTTTCATTATTATTTTCATTATTTCACTATGTTCGTTTTTCACGTGATTTTCTCACGATTCATTTAATCTCATGTGAGCACATAGTATTTACATGATGCCAGCTGTGTTTACATGAATTCTCACGCAATAACATGGTGAAATGCACCTTCGCGTGTTTTTCACACATGATCGCATATTACTCACGTAATCACACTTATGAAAAATGTCTGATCTTGCAAAATGTATGGGATTTTTCCCTAAGCGTGAGAAAAATGGGGATTGAAATGTATTTGAGCTGCTTGATGACAGCAGATGGCACTGAATTACTTTTTTCCTGCTAGTAAGAGATGAAGGAATTTCAGTGTGTAAATCTCCAAGGAAAATGCTTGAGCTACATCACTCTTGCTTCACTGCCATATCCGTACACTACAAGTGTACACTCCTGTCACATAGTTGACACTTACCTCCGACTTGTGAGTGGTAGTTAACAAATACATTTTAAATGCAGTACTGGAACACAGGATATGATCTGCGCGGCCCTGCAGAAATAATCTCTGGATAGATAAAGGTGGGATCTGTATTCCTTCCTGCAGGAATTCAGAGTGTGAGAGGCATCCCGTGCTAGTTTGGCCTTCACTCCAGGACATCTGAACATCTGAACTATGGAGCCTGCAGGGAGGCTGCTGACCAGCACTGACCACCCACAAACAGTTTAATTAGGTGGTGTTAAAGAAAAATGCTGTTTCCTTGGGGGGCCTTCCTAGTCAGCCTCTTTTTTTGCACAGTGCATCAATAAATACTGATTAATTGCATTAAGATGCTATGCTTTTTTTTTTTTTTTTTTGCAGCAATGATGGTTCATAGTCTAAACTAATCACTAGAAAAGAGCTCAGCTAGGTTTTTATAGTTTTATTGTTTTGTGTTAATGAAATATTCCACAGCTGTAAAATAATCAGAGTTGTACACTGCTCTAACAGGTATGCTCGAATGCATTAGATGGGTCCTGGAGCAACCTGAGATTTGTCTTCTCTCCTCTTCGAACACACTAAAAGCAGCTGAAAAACGCAGCATGGTCTGAAACACAGGCCAAGCTGGTCATGTTATAGTAAGTCGTGTATTTTCCAGCTTCCTTATTACGTGACTAAACTGATCAATAAATGTTTGATTTTCTAACTGCCTTACTGTTGTGTTATTTTCTTAAAAACAACTTGTCTAAGGTGTACGAATAGCAGAGGTCATTCCTATCCACCAGCACTTACCAGCTGATCCAGTCTGCCAGTTTGACCAGTCAGTCTGTGATTTAGCAGCTGATAACAGGTCAGACCAAGCTGGAATTTTCAGCAGGGTGGTTCATCGACTGATGAGTTGTAATCAGGTGTGCTAAAGTGTGTCAGGTATAAGGATAAACGCTGCAGTATGGCTAAAATGCCTCCTATTTGAAAAAGCATAAATTATTTTTGACTAGTAAAAACTCAAAGTCAAGAACTCGGCAGTGCAATTCTTACGAGCTGAAAGTCTAATTCATGTTGCACATTGAACATCTTCAAGCTGTATTTCTACTAATCAAGATATAATTATACAAGGGTGAGTCAAATGAAAACCACAGAAGTGCAATATTAATTAGAATTGAATAGATTTTTTTCCTAGAGGAATCCAGATATCCATTAAGCTCCGGAATGCTTGAATTGAACGAAATGGAGATTACGTAGAAAAATGATACACCTTTGTGACACCTATTTGCAAAAAAAACAATGCAAAATAAAAAAAAAAATGAAGGTTTTCATTTGACTACACATGACATACATGTCTAGTCATGGAAATTTGACTAGTCAAACCTGTAGTGTAGATATATGCAATTATCATTTCTACTAGTAAATAAGTAAGTGTGGATATCAACTCGACTTTGACTGGTAAAAATTTATTACAGTTAAGAGAAACTGAGATTTCACATAAGTCAGTGGTATCATATGACTAGACCAAACTGCCTTTCACAATTATTAATTGTCAAATTTGCTCTATGGATATATAGACCTGATATTTTGACTATAGTTAAAATTTCATAGAGGATATCTGGAAATAATTTGTGTTGAGTTTTTATGTGTCATAACTGATTTATACATTAGGTATTTTAAGTTAAAACTGCTTATCATACTGCTAGAGCTTTCAAAGTCTTCCAGGACTGGAAACTGACACCCCCAATCTAATGTCTACTCCAGAAAGTGGCCAAAACAGATACTGATTTTGTTTAGGATGATCATCTTTGTAAAAAAAAAAAAAAAAAATCCTTTCTGTTTTGACATCATAAATAATATCTGTTGTGTTAAATTGTGTTATTTCATTTCTACAGAGTAAATACTGAATCTGAATGACAGTTCTGAGGAGATTTGGCACAAACTACCATATAATTACAGAACAGATTTATGACCAACAGTTTTGCCATCAAACATCATTCACAACCTACGTCCGACAAGGAAGTAAATTAAACAATTTAAATTCAATTTTATTTTGGAAAATTAAATCCTGGTAAATTGCTCAGTTTGCAGAATATTTTATTCTATTTTATCTATTTATTTTTCTATTTTATCTAAGTGTGCATCTTACAACACAAATTGCAGTACAATTTTATATCCAATACTGGACCTGTCTAGTAAACGAAGGACACGTGTCACTCTAGTCTTTCTGATCTTTGCAGATTTCATCCTGATTTTGTTAATCTACAGTACGTCAAAAGGGTACATTATTTGGTTTACTTCTTTTATTATTTTCAATGTGTCTAATAAAATAACTGAGTGAGTGTTATGTTCCCCTTGAATGGAACTGAAAAAGAGTGTCCTGTTCTTTACTACTATTTCCTGCTTGACTTCTAATTCACTAACTCATTATAGAGGCTACTTTTGGCAAAACACAGGGAGGAACGTCTGGACACACATGGAGCTCCCTAGGAGGGAAAGACCTGGAGCAAAGGGTCAATTGCCAGGTCATGGACACACTCTGACAGGGAGATTAATTGAAAAGTGAGCTTTTCCAATTACCACAGCATATTGTATATTTCCTATAATTATATGACATTTATTTATTAGGTTATTTTCTGTCTGTCTGTCTGTCTGTACGTCCGTACTACTACGTTATCAGTCTGATTGCATTAGGTCACTGTTACCAAGTATTGCTTTACATCATTTGCACAGTTCTAGTGTTTGGCTCTAAAAGCTGTGTTCTTGTGGAAACACATTTTGAATTGTTTCAGCTTTATAAAATTGATATTATGCAGGGAGGATTTTTTTGTAATATGGAATATGAAGGCGTTGTTGTGAAAGCACACATCAGTCTGGCGACATGAGTCACCTCCATACAGCTGCCTGAACACAATGACCAGCTTTTACCTAGTGATCAAACCGCAGGGACCAAATTTCCTTCACACCATGTCAGATTGTTACGAGCTAAGTGGCTTGTTATTTCAGCTGAATATTAAATGTCTGAAAATAAATCACTTTGACAGAGGCCAGTTGGAGAGTAAGAACTGGAACTGTATGTTGTATTGGTTAGCAATCCATTTCAATAAGGGAAAAAGCTCCAATTAGGAAGAAGTGTTAAAAGGCAGCTTTGGTTTCAGTATCAGCAACCACAATGTAAAAAAACAACCCTGAATCTGTAGTTTTGCCAGCGAACTCAGAACACAAAATCAGTTTCATTTACATTTATCTATTTGGCACACACTGTTGTCCAGGTCAGCTTAGGGAGAATCCAGTCAGCAGCAGAATCCATTTTGAGTGTTGGGTTGAGCAGTTCGGGTGAAGAGCCTTTTTAGTCAGGGGGCATGAAATTTGTTCTCTGACGGCCCTGTGATTTGAACTCCCAAACATCCAGTCACTTATAGAGGACTTGAACTGCAGATTTCCCACTGTATACAATTCCACCGGTGCCAGAACCATGCCTGATATGTTTGTAGCATATTTTGTTGATTTATTTATTTTTATTGGGTCTTTATTGAGACATTTCCTCATCTTTGAAATGTCTGGTGGTAATAATAATAATAATAATAATAATAATAATAATAATAATACCTGAAAATCCTGATTTTACTTTAGATGCACAATATTTCAAGAAGAAGTTTATAGAGATTTGCCTAATTTAGTAAGCAAAGAGAGTGATGAGTAAAATATAGGATCAGATATATGAGAATGACAACCATAAGTGAATGTACAACATTTATACAAAAACACAAAAATTAACCAATCAAATGTCAATGTCTTTTTAGGTTTTTAGGTTACATCACTGTCTGTTTTCTAACCTAAAATGTAACCAGAGATGGGCATCATCAACAAACCATTATGCAATGCAGTCACCGTTATTTGGCACTCATGGAAAATCATACCACGGCAAAGTTTTTTTGCTTATTTGCTTGTTAGTTAGTTAGTTAGTTAGTTTTAAAATACATTTCTAAAGATTTAATGATCAGAAAAATCTCAGCAGACTCATAGCAAGACTCCACACACACACACACACACACACTCGTACACAGTGCATTGCTGTGTGAGAGAGACAGACGAAACATGTCTCCACCACCCCGAGCATATTTTCAGTCCCAAAGAGACTGTGAGTGTGTATGGCTCTTATGTTTTATGTGGACTCTTGCCTTGATTTCCAGGTGATTATATTATAGTGGACAGAAACAGTGCAGTGAAATTTGAGAAAGGGTGGATGTGTTTCAGATACAAGTCAGCCTTTTACTGCTAATGAATAAAATAATAACCTAGATGTGATTTACTGCCTTCTTCCTTTCTTTGTGGTGCACCAAGACATGTTCCACAGGGAAAGTGTACCATATTGTGTTGTTTCTGCTTAAGTCCTGTGTGGGAGTGCTGGGTTGAATAATATGGCTGCAGGTTGTGATTTAGATCACTCTGTTACAGTTAAAGAAATATAAGAGAGTTCAACGCTCAATTCTGACCTGTCAGTCAGAGGCGTAATTTCTTTTGAAAGAAATTGTGTTTACAATGTTTTAATTAGTATTTGTTTTTGGTGTATCTGCTTTTTAAAGGCGAACACCCCACAATACTGTATGTCACTTTAGAATGTAAGACACACCCCCTTAAATTCTGGCTGTATAAAAAAGACTGTTACTACTGATTCTAAAATAACACTTCAGAGCCTCCTATTGGTGTAGCATAGTTTACTTTTTTGTCTCATTAGTGTTGTAATGCTGTATTTTTTCCCAAGCTGATGCTTCTGCTATTGTCTTTATTTTAATGCTGCAGTTAGGCCTGGAAAACATCCTTACCACGTCATTACACATCGTCAACTAATGCTGAAACATTATTCCTTTTTTTAGGAACTTTTGTTTATCAAATCATTGCCATTATGATTTTTTTTTTATTATTAAAACCAGGAAGGGTCACTGGTTACTGTTATTGTGGCATTTCTCATACTCTCTGGTTTCCTCCCACCGCTCAAAAAAACATTCTGGTAAGTGGATTGTCGTGTCTAAATTGTCCCTAGGTGCGAATGCGTGTGTGCATGATGCGCTGCAATAGACTGGCATCTCATCAGGGATATAGTCCCACCTCGTGTCCAGTGTTCCCAGGATAGGTTCCAGGTCCACTGCAAACCTGAGCAGAATTAAGTGGTTACTGAAGATGAACATTAACACCTGCTAGAAACACTAACAAATGGGCAAATTACTGTAACTGCTGGAGAAGCATACATACTGTAAAGACACTAATAAATAGGCATAATACTATTGGGTAATGTAAAAATTACAGTGTACACAGTATGCACTGTAGAAATCACAGCATCATGTCATATAATCTGGACAACAGGGTAAAATATGTAATCATATCCAAATTCTTTTGCAGCTGTCGCAGAATTTACTGTACATAGACGTACATTTTATTTGGTCAAATATGTACTTTATCATGTATATCTCAGCAATGGGCTTCTCTCTCACAACGGCAGGCCTTGTGTGGTTAGGCCTTTCTCCACTCACACACACCTCCTCCTCCTCTTCTAGCTCAGTTCATGTCCACAGCATTCGGTCAAGAGCGTGACGGAGGGTCAAGCTTCAACGGCGCTCACTCAAGCAGCTCTGCCCAAAGAAGGCATTGTAGTCCTGTGAGAGTTTTTTTTAATCTTCTTTCTGGCACACTGCTTCAGAGGTTCTGCACTCTTAGGCAAAGATACACCACAGTGACAATAAAAGAAAATCGTGGTCTGAAACCACCTTGATCCTCTGCCAATCTTGATAAGTTACAAGTCCAAAGATTTCTCCACTGTGTTAGTGGGAAAACTGTCACTGGTTCACTGGAGCATTTCACCAGCCCTCACTTGGATTGTTTATTTATTTGTCCTTCACATCACCAGTGGTTTGAATAGAACAATTGGGAATATCAATGGTACGTACTGTTAGACATAATCACTGACAGGAGATGACGCTTTAATTTGGCCAAACGTTTTAGTATTTGACCTTGAAGTCACATAGCAACTTTTTATTTCTCTTTCTCTGACAGGCTGTTTATTTCAGGATTTCACTAATGGACACAATGTCTGTGATGCATAGTTTTTTGTTCTATTATTAAAATGACCCCTGCAAAGTCAATAGAGGTTTCAGTAAAAACCTTTTATATGCACTGTAAAGTCTTGATCAAGGTTGAGCATATATAGTCTTTATATAAGTCCACTGTTGTTATACACTGATCAGCCATAACATTAAAACCACCTGCCTAATATTGTGTAGGCATGTTTAGGTAGCTGGTACGTGTCAAAGTAACATCGATATGAATGCAAGGACCCAAGGTTTCACAGCAGAGCATTGCCCAGAACATAATACTGCCTCCCCCAGCATGCCTTCTTCCCATAGTGCATCCTGGTGCCCTCTCTTCCCCAGGAAAGATGCACATGCACCACAAGGAAACGTGATTCATCAGACCAGGCCACCTTCTTCCATTGCTCCATGGTCCAGCTCTGATGCTCATGTGCCCATTGTATGTGCTTTAGGCGGTGGACAGGGGTCAGCACTGGCACTCTGACCGGTCTACGGCTACGCAGCCCCATATGCAGCAAGCTGTGAAGCACTGTGTGTTCTGACACGTTTCTATCACAGCCAGCATTAACATTTTCAACAATTTGTGCTACAATAGCTCTTCTGTGGGATCAGACCAGATAGGCTAGCCTTCACTCCCCACGCGCATCAGTGAGCTTTGGGTGCCCATGACCCTGTCGCCGGTTCACCAGTTGTCCTTCCTTGGACCACTTTTGGTAGGTACCAGCCACTGTATAGCAGGAACACCACCCCACAAGGCCTACCATTGTGGAGATGCTCTGACCCAATCGTCCGGCCATCACAATTTGGCCCTTGTCAAAGTCTCTCTAATCCTTACGCTTGCCCATTTTTCCTGATTCCAACACATCAACTTCGAGAACCGACTGGTCACTTGCTTCCTAATATATCCAACCCCTGACAGGTGCCATTGTAAAGAGATAATAAATATTATTAACTTCACCTGTCAGTGGTTTTAATGTTATGGCTGATCAGTATATATGTTTTATTTATTTATTATTTAAGGCTAGACTCTACAGGTGAGGTGATTTTTTAAACAATAGAGATCACAATCAGTCATTGCCAGCTGAATGCTGGTACAAATATTTTTTGTGTTTGAACTTTTTCCAAAATGTATGCAAATAGAATTAAAATATTTATTTGACTATGAAGACAACTCTCAAAAGAAAGGCCTTTACAAAGCATTGTGTTGCAAACTCATTTCTTTCCTGGTTCTTGTTTAACCTTTTTTGTCTTTTTTGTCATTTTTCAATATAAAATGTAATGTAAATCCAAAATTTATCAATATTTTGGGAAATTCCCCTGTTATATTTTTCTAATTTGATAAAGGAATATAAAAATATTTTTGAAATTATTTTAAATTATTTCTTTTTTTTAATGTGTTAACCACTCGAGGGTGGTTCATAAGGTTTATAGAGGAAATTGACATGTATATCATGATGACTCATAACTTGACATATATATCAGGAAACAGGTTTTTCAGCAGTATACTGTATGACATACATGACATGATTGTACCAACTGGTCAAAGCCTTCAGCCTGAGGGCTTTAAAAAGAAAACATTAGATGGGCAGAGGCACATAGTGTCCTGATACCAAATGTAACCTTTTTTTAAAAAAAAAAAAAATATATATATATATTATTCATTCAACACTTTTAAGAGTTTGTTCATGACTGTAAGTTAATTCATCACTTCTTTTTGCTGCCTGTGTGTTTAAAATTATTCTTATTAATAGCCTACAGCCAGTAGATGCTCTGTGACTCACCTGGTTTATATCTGAATCGTAAGGACTAATAATCAATTTATGAGATGGTGGCCGGTGCAAATGGCTCCAGTTATAAGCACAGGTTAGCCGAGAGCTGAGTTTAGCCAGGCCACTAATGCATCCTGTGGGGAACGCTGTCTGTTAGAAACTGAAACTTTTGACCCACGATTTTCTGTCCTTATATGGTACTGAACCCGAAGAAGTAGAAGAAAAATGATAGTTGCTTTCAGACTGAAGCCCAGGTTTATTATGAGACACATAGCTTTAGCTTGAATATGTAGGAGATCACCAATAGCTTAATCAGCCAGCTTGCTGTAGGCTTATCTAGAATTATCTAGATGATGTCAGGGAAAATAGTCATTTTTTAATGTTATCCACATATTATTATTTGCACTGATTAATGGGATTAATTTAATATACTGCTTATCCTACACAGGGTCGCAGGGATCCTGGAACCTTTCACAGGGAACTCAGGGCACACCCTGAACAGGGTGCCAACCCATCGGAGGGCACAAAAACACACACTTTTGAAATTGATAATCAGCCTACAATGCATATATTTGGACTGGGGAGGAAACCAGAGTACCCAGAGGAAACCCCCAAAGCACGGGGAGAACATGCAAGCACCGTGTACACAGGGCGGAGGCAGGTTTTGAACCCCCAACCCTGGAGGAGCGAGGCAACAGTGCTAAGCACTAAGCCATCGCATTACTTCTCAGTGATTAATAATTCTGTATAATGGGACAGGTCAATAATCACATGTTCTTAATTTATGAAAATGTAAACTACTTTCTGCTTTTTGATTGAAAATCGGATAATTACCAAATATTGCTTCAATATATTTCATAACGTGTGCAAACAATTTTACACAGCTTTAAGAGGCAATGCGAGAACTTGCAGAACTTTGGAGAAGCTCGCGCCAATTCTTTTCTCTACGGCAGGGATTTAATTAAAAAGCCTCCTGAGCAGAAAGAGGCTGGATCCTACTCAGAATGCCAGATTGCAGAGAATCCCTCCACCAAATACATTTGGCTAGACTAAAACTGATGGATATTGTTCTAGTCAAAGACAACTTTATCATTATACGTATTGTACAAGGAAATGAGGTAGTGAGCCCTTTCAGTGCTACATTAGCCAATTAAAAATACACTTAGATAAGAGAAGTAATGACCTAGTCGTGCAAACTGATTTGTAGTACAAAGTGATCGTGGTGCAAATGTGCACAGATTTATGTCCTCTCATTTACTCAGTTTCAGTAATCACTTCATCATGACCAGGATTGTGGTGGATCCGGAGCCTGTCCCAGTAAAACTGGTCATGAGGTGGGAAAACATCTTGGATGGGATGCTGGGCATCACAGGGAACTATGCACACACATTTATACACCTAAGGGAAATTTATCATAGCCAATTCACCTGGCATGTTTTTGGAAGGTGGGAAGAAACCAGAGAACCTGGAGGAAACCCACGCTGGCACAGGAGAAACATGCACATCGAACCAGGGACCCTGGAGCTGTGAGGCGGCACCGCTACCTGCTGCGCCACCATCCTGTTAGGTGCAAATGTGCAAAAAACTATCATAACCATGTTAAAAGGTAATGTCCTGTTAGGTGCTGGTAGTGGAGCTGTTATATTGCAAGAGACTTTGTGTGGAGAAGAGCAGAGTTCAACAGTTTCACAGCTTGGGGAAGAAAGCTGTTTACTACCCTGTTCTACAAGGCTGTTGCACGAGTTTTATTTATAAGTTGATTGTTATTTTTCATCTCTTTTATTAAATGCCTTTACATTTGGTAAAGTAACAGTTTGAGCAAATCTATTTTAAACGGGGATTTGGTTCGATTGTGGCAACCCTGTCGGTCTAATTTGGCAACCCTGCTCCTCCTGCACACATTATTACCGCACGGACACTGAGTTGGGCTGGAGGTGTGCGCTGTACTGCGCCAGGGACTTTGGCTGCGCGCGCGCGCGTGTGTGTGCCTGTGTGTGTGTGTCTGCGTGTGTGTGTGTGTGTGCCTGCATGTGTGTGTCTGCGTGTGTGTGCCTGTGTGTGTGTGTGTGTGCGCGCGCGCACTAAACTGAGCTTTTCCACACTCTGTGGTCCATCGTTTCGCTGGAAACTCATTTGGATTCGGAGCTTAAAACTATGCCTCCGTATTCCAGGGCAGAAGTGGAGACAGTGGATCAGCTAAAGGAAACGTGTTTGCGGTTCATTTTGTCCGGATTGTTTGCATCTGTCATTTCGTGCAGAAGTGCGTTTTTACACACAGGTCCATGAGAGCGCGAGCAGGGCGCAGAAAAGGTAACAACACATACAACTAGTCCTGCTTCACTTTACTACCATGCTACTAGGAGTAATATGGAGACATTTAGTATTTGTTTAACTACCAGTGGATGAAATACAGGATTGTTTGACTGATTATTTTGTTATTATATTAGAGTAGGAATTTCCCAGGCTGTTTACTTCATGTTTTAGTTACTGGAACTTAGTGTTGTTATTACAAGATTAGATTAGAAATATCCATCTCGTATTTTATATATTACATGCTTATTTATAAATGATGGTCTATATATTGTTTAAATTATAACTGGGTCATATGCATTATTATATAGCAGTATATTATAGTATAGTAGCCTAGTACTTTCACATCAGATGTAGACTTGTGAAGTGCAGTAGGATTTTAGGGAATTAACTAGAAACAGTTTTATTAGCAATTTTAGGCTCCTCTTTGTAACTTATGGATCTTATATGCACTCCATTGAGTTATCTTTTTCTTTTTTTTTAAAAGAAAATCTAAGTGTCTAAACGATCTAAGTATTAATACTGGGTTAGTTTTATCTTCAGTTGATCCAGCTTCATTACTGTTTTTGCAAAATGCGTTATATATGAGTTTTTCCCTTCCCTTTTCTATTCATTTGTCTGTTCATTTGTCTATTCATTTGTGTAAACTGACTGTAGTTTGTAATGAAGTTTTTCAAAAATAACCAAACACTGTTACTATTCTGCTTTAAAAAGAAACTTAGATGACAGTAAAGCCAGCTTCTAAAAATTAAGAGAAAAATGAAAAGAAATAAACACATAAATAGAGTAAAAAGCTCAGAATTTGACATGGAAAGCTGCACTATTTACTTTATGTCTTTTGTTTGTCATTGTGTAGTGCAGGTGCTTGAGATCTTGATCAAGGGCTAAAGTCTGCTTAGTGTTTGGGATTTTTTTTTTTTTTTTTTTTTTACCCACTTGACTGAAAATAAGCCTTCAGTTTTAAATGAATGAGACTTTTTGTCACAGGTGAGGTTTTATTTCTGATGATCAAAGCTCTGTGGCTGTGTTTTTGCATGCACTGGAAGAGCAGTGCTGGAGCCGAACACTGATTTTCATGCTGAATTGCTTTTTTGAACTCCAGGTGTCCAGGTGCACTGATTCATTTTCTGCTCGGTTTCTCAGGGCTGGAACAAATCAACACGCACAGAGCGGCACCTTTCACTCTGCAAAGTGAGATTTTTATGTGCATGCTTTTAACCTTGGGTAGATGTTTTCCATTTAAGGGACCATAAAAAGCCCATCCAAATCACATGTGCTTAGGAGTTCTTGCAGTTTGAAAAGAGGTCACTGGTCTGCTATAGACTGGTCTCAGTGGAATATAGCATATGTGAGATATATCTTACTATAATTTGCTTGCTTCAACAGCCTAAATTGTTACATGTACAAATACAGTACAGTGAAATTCTTTCCTATGCATAACCCAAAAAGCTGGGGTCAGAGTGCAGGGTCAGCTGAAATACAGTGCCCTTGAAGCAGAGAGGGTTACAGCTTTGCTCAAGGACCAATTTGCAGTGCCGGGGCTTGAACTCACAACCTTCAGATCAGTTGACCACTGCCTCAAACCCATTTATTTCTGATCAGTTGACCTCTGCCTCAAATACGTAAATTGTTCATTTAAATGTAGGCTTCAGTGTAGATGCTACACTGACACTACACCTGCATATTTTGGTCATTTTTGGCTAATTTCTCATATCTTAATTGTTACTGCCAGCTAAAGTAGGTACTAGGCATGTCCTGATGATCAGTTCCAATGTACCTCAATATTACTACATCCACAATATTACTCCTGTGAACAGTTAAAAAAAAATATCATCACTGCCACTTGGTTTCAATCGACAGCAGGCTGTCAGAGCATTTTTGTAGAAGAGCTGGTGCTCCCGAGATGAAGTCTGCCCCATTTGGAAGGCAGTATACAGACAGCGGTCTTCTAAAGCTTCTTCTTTTGAACCGATATAAAAGAGAATTGCCTGTCTTTCTCTGAGGAGGCAATCTGATTATTCTGTTTCCCAGACAAGAGTTTTGTGAAAGGTGGACATGAACTATCCCGCTGGCTGTGTAAGTCAGTTGCTGTCTTCTAGTGAAGTTTTCTTCACTGTTTTAATTAGTAGTCATAATTTTTACATTGTAAGCAGTGATAAACAGTGATAGTGAGTTAGACATTTCATCATATCATAATATGGAATTTTTATATTGCCAAATTGCTGTTATGTATTAATGCCTATCAGACTACTTTATTTGGAGGGCAGGAGCATACTATCAGTATTAGCTGATCTGTTTTCAGGTTGCCATAGTCTTTATGACCATTAACACAGACTCATCTCAGATTATTATTGGGTGAGCCAATATCTCTGAGTGTTTCCACTCTGAGTCAGAGCTTCCTTCTCTCTGAAGGACTTATGGCTGATTTGGCTGTAATAAAGCTAACGTCGCTGGGGTGTGTTTAGGGAATCCTGTTGGGTATGCCACACTAATAATAGCTCAGTCATTGTGTTTTACTTTCCTTTGATTATATAGTACCACGTTAAGTAGCAGGTGTACACTAGGCTACTCCTATGTTTACGACATCAGCTTGGTTCAGTGGCATGAAAGGAATATCTTTATGTAGCAAATTTACTGCTGTAGACAGGATATATGGTATTGCTGCCTCAAAAAAGACGGGACTTTGAAATGCATTACCGCCTTAAAACAGCATTAGTGCAGGTGTTAGAAGAAAGCAGAAGAAGAGAAATGAAGCTGTTCAAACACACTTTTATTGTAGTAGAGCTAAAATGTGGTTTAGCTGCCGTCAGTTCTAAAATAAATTCGTGGCCACTTAATGTGCGCACATTGACATTTACTTACCAATAAAAAGCTCTTGAGTGAATGTTTGATGGATAGCGCTTGTGTGATAATGTGAGTTGTTTTTTTTTTTGGAGAGTGTGCTAATGTACAGCCTGTATTTACTCTAACAAGAAACATCTTTCCTCAAGTGAGAAAACGCCACCCAGCACCTAACAGATAACTGCTACCTACCAAGAGTAATATTATTTACTGCTAAATTGCTTGGTGTGAAATTTATTAACTCCACAATACACAGTTTGACCCTTGAGTTTTAAAGGAACAATTTGGCCAAAAAATTTACACAATGTTCCCGTTAGTTCAAAGTCCCTTTTGCACTGGAGCTACAAAGCTAATGTAGCTAATAAATAAGGGACGCTTGTAGCTAGCGCTTTAGCATCATGCAGACATCATGCATGTCTAAATTGAGGCCAGTTTCATAAATTTAGTTCCATCCAGATTGCCTCAGTGATCTTACAAGCAGATGTTTCTCTGGAAGAGATTGTTACCCACTGCGACATGCTGTGTTTATTCGTCTTTGTGTGCGTATGCAGAGAACCTTTAAACACTTCTGGCATTAACGGAATAAAGTTTCTTTCTGAAGAGTCTTTCAGAAGCTTATTCAGTGTGGAGCTTATTACTGCGCCTCTCTGCTGTCTTCACTGGAAGCCCTTGAGGAAGAAAGGCTGATTTGATGGGCGATTATGCAGTTATAAAACTAATTCTATTGTCTTAATTAATTCTCATGTCTTATTCACATAGGATGCATTATCATGCACCTGTTTTATTAAAAAAAAATTTAAATATTCTTGATCATCTAATCATTTGGCCATGTGTAGCACAAACATCTGGGATATGTCTAATAAATGAAGGTCTTGTTTAGATATGTAACAGTTCTATTACTTCATAATAAATTCATGCTATAACTGTAATTTCAGTTCACAATAATGTGCTAAGGGTGGCACAATGCCCCAGACTCTCAGTTTTGATCCAGTTTCACAAGTTATCTCCATGTGGGTTTCCTCTGGATTCTCCAGTTTCCTTCCGCCTCTCAGATATATGCATGTAGGTGGTTACACTAAACTGCCCCTAGGTGTGAATGAGTGTGTGAATGTGCCCTGCGATGGACTGGCGTCCCATCCAGGCTGTATTCCAGTCTCGCATCCAGCATTCTAACTTTATTTGTATAGCGCTTTTAACAATGGACATTGTCACAAAGCAGCTTTACAGAAATAGACATCTGAGTACTTGGTATATATGAGTACTGCTCTGAGAATTGCTCAGCATGGGCTATACTGTTTCAGGAGATCAGGTAGATATGCCGCAGCTAGTCTCAGCCTCACATGTGGCGCTATTGTTTTTTTTTTTTTTTTTTTTTTGTTTTTTTGGCCACAAGCTTCAGAATACTGAAGGTGACAATCTTATCAGCTCACTACTGTGTATGTACTATATGCAGTGGAATTCAGAATTTTGAACATTGTGCCACAATCATCTTTTTGGAGAAAAATATATTTTTACTGGGCTAAGAAATTTCATGGAATCCTGTCTTTAAAAGTCCTTGAAGAGTTTTGTTTGAAGCATTGAGTGGTGCGTAAACTAAATCTTGTGTGTTTGCTGACGGACTACAGCAAAATGTGTGTGGTTGGTCATCTGCCATGTCAATCAAATTGCATTTTCTGTGAAAGTAGGTGGTACTTTGTCAGGTTTATTGATGAAATCTACCAGAATCTCCAGCGAAACTAGAGGAATGTCTTGTGAGGCTATGTAACATCTAAACCATTCAGAGCTTAAAAGTGATGAGCAGGACTTTACTCATTCACCCCACCCAATACATGCCCATGTGCACAAATCCCTATCACTTTACAGTGACCAGCAGAGTTCATCCAAATTAGTACTGTAGCTAGCTGCCTGCCTTTCTATTTCTATTTAAACTCTTTGGCCATTTATGACAAAATAACCTATAGAAGCATGAAGTACAGACTCTTACCGATTTATTGATAATAGAATGCCTTGGTATGCCTAGGAAGATAGCGATTTTTGTAAGCTTACTAGGTTACAGCTCAGAAGAATTAACGTACATTTTGACAAGCATATTTTGATCAATAGGCCTAGTAAACATGTCATTGGATGCCCAGGGTTTTTTTTTCTCCATAATGGCTTGTGAAATACTGAAACGCCAAGTGACTTACTGGTTTTATTTGGAGCCATTATTCCAAATAATTTATATGATAATAATATAATACCCTAAAATGAGCGAACCTCACAAACTAAAACCATTCTTAACCTACTTAGCTATAATAAAAAAATAATCAATAAGATAAAAAATAATCTCTGCATAATTACATCCCTGGGTTTAACTTCTCAGGTAATTATCAGTTCTGTGTAAAACACCATTTGGTGAACAGTTAAATGTGGAGCGTTTCCAACTGCAGCTTTTATTCATCAGTGTTAAACAGTGCCACATGCGGACACGCACTCAATCACACATCCACAAAGCAACAGACATTCATTAAGTAAGTTGTTGGAAAGGAGATTTAACAGCTTTGTATGGAAGCACCTTGTTTTCCTGTTATTGCTCAAGTGTCAGAGGGTTTGTAGTTGGAGGAGCATGTATTCAGTCTGCGAGTTACAAACACAACACTGTGGAATGTTCCAGAATCGCATCAGAGTAAACACACAACTGCAAGAATGCATCTTAATCTCTTTCCTTTCTCTCTCACACACACAGCGTCTGAGCACACGGCACTTGCTTCCTCGTTTCTGTCTCACTGACAGATCACAGAGTCTGCAGAGACTCACACACTCCTACGTGAGTGACTGATTACTTCGTCTCACACACACACACACAAACACACATACATCTACATGCATGCACATCACAGGAACTGGTCTGCCATGTCCACAGAAGATTTATTCACTGTATCAGAAAGAACAGCAGAAAAACAACAGTGTACGGGAGAGAGATGGATACTGATTATATTAGATTAATCCAAGAAAAAAAGAGTACAGCTGAACATCTGTGTCCTGTGCTGTCATAGCAAAAGAAGATCTTTAGTGTGGAATCCAGAGGCCTCATCTTTTGGAAAAGTAAAGAACATGCTTAGATTAGCGGTGGCTCTGTTAAGCAGTAGGGGGCATTTTGCTGCCATGATTTCCCCTTAGAGGGAAGAGCCACTGTAAATCAATACAAAGATATTCTGACTTATCACCTTTATCCTATACTGAGTGGAGTGGTCTCTTCCTGGGCATGAGGCTCAGCTCATTTAGCTCAATACATTTCTCCAGAATGTTCTGTTTTTATAATGTAGTCTTACTGTACATTCATAGCATACACTCACACTGAGCAATTTTTAATCATTTGCAGTGATCAAGGCTGCAGAATGCAAAAACGCACCATGAAAAAGCATCATACAATGTTGCTGCAGACTTTTACTCGAACAGATTTGTTCTGTATTATTTATTATATTACTATACGATATCTTATGAAAAGCAATAAATCGTTTATTTTTACAGATAGTGTTACTTCTTATCTTTAACCATTGTGAAATACATACATACATGTTACTCTCTCTTTCTTTCTCTCTCTCTCTCTCTCTCTATGTTGTTTATGTACATCAGGGTGGGGTAATCTAATGGAGACCATCTGTTGGTAAATAAACAGCATATGCTGGCACATTTCCGTCTCTTTTATGCTTCTATGTAAAGAAACTAAGCTAAGCCAGACATGCACCTTTTCTGAGGATGCAGTGATTAAACACACCATAAAGCATATCATTAAATATTACATAGACAAACACACTGTTCAATTACTGCTGACGTTTTGCATTTGGTTCTTTATCAAACATCATTTGCCACATTAGTTAATAGGCCATAAATAATGTTATCAAAGGAATTAACACCTGTATTAATTGATGTCTTTTTTAAAAATGCTGAATAAATTATTAATTGTGCTAGTCAGAATTCCTGATTAAATTATATGAACTAGGTTATGAACTCAGGACATGAACTTATGAACTCAGGACAACATATTAACATATTTACAACACATTCATTCCAGCATCCGTTACTTCTTAAATGTTACTTGTGAATTGATAGTGAAATTCATGGTGCATTCATGTCATCTAATGACATAAATAATAATGTTAGCTAGTTCCTTAAATTAACTATTTTCTTATGTTAGTTCCTTACATTACTAATATAATACTTATTAAAGCATCAGTTCATATTGTAATTGGTAAAGCTGTAAGTAATATAGTTAAAGGAATCTTAATGTAAAGCATTACCATTTTGATTAACATTTTGTTTCACATTTATTCTGAAATCTTTTTGAACAGGGCTTTGATAATGACAGTTATCACTTTAACCCTTCCTAATGTCTCCTTCCCTCCTGCTATATGTTTTGACTTGCACAAAACATTGTCAATTATGACTTGTGCACAAGGCCTGAAGCCATTTACATCTTTTGAGGTGTGTAAATATTTGTGTGTGTGTGTGAGAGAGAGAGTGTAATTGGGCAGGAATGATACTGTATCCTTGCCTCAGTGTGTTTTCTGATCTCAGTGGTAGTGTAGTATTTGTAATGGTATGAGCCCAGTTGACGTGTCAGTCACGCGGCTTAGATTACAGCACGTTTTGTAACGAGACTCCGGTTCACCTTTATGCCAGTTGGTAAACTCTGAGCTGCTGTACTGGAGCACTGAAGCTGGGTACAATGAAATAAAATCTATTGGGACAAATACTGTATTTTAACAAAACTTGACAAGATTTGTGAGACAATAATTATAAATAATTCATTTTGAAGTGTTTTTCAGAATCTGATTCACTGTTGTCCAAGTTTGTTTTAAGAGGAATTTGTCCTGGTGACTGTTCACACATTAAACACATTAAGTAAAAATATGCAAAAGGATTAAACAGCAGCAATAACCTCCTCCTCACTCTTTTCATTGTTTGCTGTGCTTAACCATTCAGTATTATTTCTCCCATCAGACTTGCTCTGAGCCTATGTCTCAGATTAATAATGTAAAGCATTAATAAAACAGCACTTAGGACGGATTCTGAAATATCCTGAAATATAATCATTAAAATACTTAAAAAATCATATTAATTCTGCATTAATTTGTGAATATCCTAAGTTTCAGGTTCAATAGGAAATTGCATCATCTGAATTTCCTGAAGATCATGGGAAAATAAAACTTACATCTTCTCATTTTTTCATTATTTTCAGTATTGTGATTGATGAGACCACTTTGAATATACAGCCTGTTACCCAAATTATAGATAAGTAAAAATGAATCATTAATAATAAAAAATTATTATTAGTAAATCATTCAAACCAGCATTGATCCTAGTTATTATTTATTTTTAAACTATTTTAAAACATGAAGTTTAATTTTTAGTTACAAGGGCTGAATGGCCCCCCACTTGTGGAAGCTCATCCAGCTTGTAAGATTTCATTTATACCTGAACTTTACCTGTAACTGCCGTTATAGATGAGCTCAGATCCACCAGTTACTGATGCCATTTCCCATTCAGACACCATAAAAGGTCTCAGGAGCAGAGTAGCCATCAGATGGTCCATTTGTTTTGAAGCTTTTTTTTTTTTCAACACTTCAGTTTGGCAAGACTGTACACATGTACGTCATGAGTCCTCTACTCTCAAAATTCCATGTGAAGGCTTCAGACTCGGCTCCAGTTTCTTTGTTTGGCACTGTGTATCTGCATCTAGGACAGTTGGACCATAATCATACACCTGCAGTGAAGCTATCAGCAATATGTAATGTTCAGAAATAACAGCAATAAAACAAATTACATGCTTGTACCAGTGAAACTTTTGATTATTTTCCAGCTCTCTGTAGCACCATGGTATTTTTAGCAACACTGTTCTAAACAACACAGGATATTTAAAGCCTGAGAGAGATCATCACACTTTATCTCTCTTGATATGCACTGCTATTTATGTTTCTTCCTGTTCGAGTTATTTAATGGTTTTATTGCAGCATGCTTTAAATCCATCAGAATGTCACACAATGTTCATACACACACACACCTGAATATACTGTATGTATGTGTGTATTGTCCTAAACTACAAAGGACATAAAGTAGAAATTTTGTAACAAACACAAAAATGTTTCAGTAACTGTGAATTATCCTTTAAAGTAAACAAATTCCTGTAGAGTGAAGAGCTCAGGAAAAACAGTAGACAACCTTTCACTTGTAATTTTCCAGCTGCCTTAGATTGAGGGTCACTTCACTCCTTCACTAACTCAGGTTCTCACTAACATGTTTTCACCAGACTTATTTACTGACTCTGACTCATTTGTTCACTCACAGTTTTACTCACATTTTTATTCCAGATTTTTTTTTCATTCACAGTCACTAATTTACCTAACTATTAGGGCTGCTAATAGATTCTCTTAAGCACGCTGTTTTTCACAAGCGAATATTCTAGCATACTAGTGTACTAGCTGCTACTGTATATTCAGCACCAAGTTGGTACTGTAAGATTCCCCCAAATCTTTAAGGTCTGGTGTTTGGGAGCACTTCGGCTTCCCGCTATGTTATAATGCTGATGGCCAGTAAGTAGTAGACTGTGTTGAATCCGCCAAATATGTGCACCCGATACCTAATATCACAAATATACCACTAATATGGTGACTCATAGCACACATGCACAGCAAACTCTTTGCTGCACGTAGGCAGCCGTTCCTTGCTGATTCAGTCCTGGCTAAAGAAAAAAACACAGCTGTTGGGAAGTTGAGGCTACACAGAGCTTTGTTACTCTGAGAACACAACTAACTAACAGCAGAATAAGAAAAGCCCTATGCTTCAGACACTCCCCCCTTGTGAGTCACACCAGTACATGTTTCATTTTGTTACATTCTCATGTACAGCTTTTGTTTCGTCATATGCTGCTAAGTGTCTGAATGGATCACACACTGTGTCATCTAAAGTTCCAGTTATTGTACTTTTATAATGTCCAATATTCTTAATCAATTGAAAATGGACACCTAAGGCACATAATCAGACAATGCTTCTTGTGTAATGTATCAAGGCACTTCTATATCGAAATCATATTGAATTTGAATTTTATGTGTCGTTACACTCCTGCTAACTTCTTTCAATTACTCATTCACTCTCAATTTATCACTTGTTTACTCACACACACTCACTCCTTGACTTACTCTTTTAGTGTTTTGCTCTCTCTGTCACACACCAATTCACTCATTCACTCAGTCTCTCACTCAGTCATTTAATCAGTCACTCACTCAGTAACTCATTCACTCACTCACTCTTGTATGCCACTCACTCCTTCATGCACATTCATACTCCTTTAATTACGTACCAAAAGACATGGTTCAGTACTAGCTTAAATATTAGCAATGCAATGATGCTTGTCATCAGTTTCTCTCATTGATAGGAGGGGAGAAATATGCCAAGTGTTTGATACAAATTATTACAGCCGTCTCGATTCCTGCCATGTTCACTGTTTACCATGTTCTGCAAGTTAGCTGTAGTCACACATCAAGTGTAACCCTGGCCTTATGGTAATTAAAGCATAATTTGACTCTGAATTAAAGTGCATTGTGTCTGTTTGTTAGTTATATTAATAATCATTAACTTACAGAATTGCACTATGCAAATTTTAAATGGACAGGTTTGTATCTTGTCTCTGTTTTTGATGTATTGCCAAAGACAGGTGTAACTAGGCTTGTGCCAGTGTTTATATCATTTTATAACCTTTATCATAACCATAACCATTCTATATCAATTCCATAACCTTTTATCATGGTTTATGATCTTATCACAATGTTGTATTTAATAAAATACAAAAATATGGGGGAGAAATGTAAAAACATAAACATTGTTCAAAAGTACTGCATGTAGACAGCCTCCTCCGGAACACAGGGAGCGTAGGAGTAGTAACCATATGTTAAAGTGTTAGTTATAACAGTATCCAGGTGTTAAATATCACAATATATACCACAGAACTGATTAGCAGCATGTGTTTTGGTGTAACATGTTGCTGTTGTTGTGTTTCAGATGGCAAGAGGTGGTGGAATCAGCAGGATCCCATTGCAACATCTGCCCAGTGTCACCTGACCTACTGGAAGGTTTGTAATTACACATGCAAAGGGAAAAAGTCATATTATTAAATCACTCAATAGTTCATTAGTAACAGGCCATTTGGTTAATACTGGTGTCAGACTGTTTCCTGTCCCCAGCATATCACATCCTCCTGACCAGACATGCCTCGTGCTCATCCAATACACGGTCTCTGAAATATTTACTCAACACACACACATACACACACACACACACACACACACACACACAGGTATTAGGTGTTAGTTAAGTAATTAAAGTTGCACATGTGAGCTGATGCCAGGGAACCTGGAATCATAGTGTACATGGTGTAGTATAGCAAAATAACATCTATTGTGCAACAGGTTCATTCAGCAATCGTGTAGTGGTCAATACTTAGCAATGTTTTCTCCCAATTCCCTGACCCAACTCTTTAGTTTTAACAGGAATGTACAGTGGATATAAAAAGTCTACACACCCCTGTTAAAGTTGCAGGTTTTTTTGAAGTAAAAACAAAATGAAACCAAGATAATTCATGTCAGATCTTTTCCCACCTCTAATTTGATATAGCAACCAATAAAATTCAAATTGAAAAAAAATTAAAAAGGATTAGGGAAAAAAAGCAAAAAAAAAAGTGTTGCTAGCTAGGTAGCTTGAGCAAATGGCAAGGAAGTGCGTTAGCTAACTACGTACAATAAAGAGACAGTTGCTGTAAGTTGCTGTAAGTTAACTTGTCACACTGAGAGAATGTTCTGAAATTGCTGTCTGTACATTGAAAAGTTGGGATGTGGAATCTGATAACTTCTCCCTGGATATGGTCATTTTTCACACAACAGGGTGCAGGCTAGTATATGCTTTCTCTGAGCAACGTGAAGACACAACACTGCTGTCTTCTTTTGCATGCATACTTCTGAACTCACCTTCCGTTACATTATCCCTTGATTGGTGTTGCTCTGATTGTGAGGGGAGAGAGTAGTGCCATTTTGCTCTCTTGGATTCCCAGCTATGGATGACAGCAGATGGTGGCTTCATTGGGATTTGAACTCATGATCTTCCAGCACCATTCAGGAGTGTGGATATTAATTATAATCATTAGACAAGCCATTTAGACAAGGACAGCCCTGCCTTGCTTTAAAAATTCCCAATCTGTCTTCTCTTCATGCCTTGCTTTAAAAATTCCCAATCTGTCTTCTCTTCATTTCAGTGAATCAGTATTAAACAATGCAAATTTAAATGGAAGCCAACTATGTTTAGTTCAAAAATCTGTAAAATGAGAAATATGATTTTTAAAATCATATTTAGTACTTTTAACTGAAGAGACACAATGATAGGTGTTAGATAAAACACTTGCTGTATGGTTTATACGTTATTGGAACAAAATGTTGTTTCTTCTGGTCCAAGGTGTGACACACAATACAGTAGCATGGTATACAGGGCAGAGCAAATACACGACAGTGTGATATGAGTGCAAAACGTACAATAAATACACAGGGCAATGCATATACAAGGCAGTTAATACACATGACAGTAATGACACATGACAATACTGACTAGGCAGGAAAACAGAACAGTATTGTATGGACAATATGACATGAAGAGTGACACAGTGGTGTAACAGGTGGTATTGCAACCGCACAGCTCCAGGGTCCCCAGTTTGTTTCTGAGCTCGGGTTACTGGCTGTGTGGAGTTTCACATGTTCTTCCCGTGTTTGTGTGGGATTCTCTGGTTTCCTCTCACTGTCCAAAAACATGCAGGTGGGCTAATTGGCTATGATAAATTGACCCTAGGTGTGAATGTGTGTGTACATTGTGCCTTGCGGTGGACTTGCATTCTTGCATTGCAGAGTGAACTGCACCCAGGAGAGGATCCAGATCCACCACGACCCTGACCCTGATGGCGAATGAAGATAGAAATATATGGCATGGTTGAAGAATTGCTGCATGGTTATGTAGTCACAGCAGCATTGCTAGAAACCAGTGCACTTAAGACAAAAACAATTTAAATGGAAAAGCCGAGTAGCAGTGATGCGTTAGGAAAACTGTTCCAGTGGCAGCAGGATAGAGAAATGTGTAACTGCAGGAAGTGATTCGAATGTCTTTTAATAGCATAATAGGATTGTCTCTGAGGGCACAATACAGTCCATAAGATAATTTTAAACTGCAGTTGTGCAGTGATGGGTGTGCATGACTATAGGCTGAGTGTTAGGCAGGGTCTTGATTAGTGTAGGTAGGGGGCAGCAGTGTGAGTAGTCTGACTGTCTCAGGGAAGAAGCTGTTGCGTGGTCTGGTGGTGCTGACACGGATGCTCAAGCACAATATTTCTGCCAGGTCTACAATGTTGGTGGCCTTGCCTTTGTGGTTGGAGGTGTAAGTAGTGGGTAGAGGAAAAAAACAATGTTTTTCTTAGCTGTTCTCACAATCCACAGTTGGGTCTTGTGATCTGAGACAGTGCGGTTCCCGTACCAGACTGTGAGACAGCTGGGCACCACACTCTCTGTTGTCCCCCTTTAGAAAGTGATGAGGATGGAGGGTGGAGGTTTGCTCTCCAAATCCTCCACAGGAAGTGAAGACGCTGCTGGGCTTTCCTGGCTAATCAGGTGGTGTTATTACACTAATTACACTAATACATTATACTAATTTAACTGTAATTAGCTGGAGACGGGAGCTGACAGACATTTCTATGATGTTTAACTGTGTGTGGTTCATCAGTATAAGTAGTATGTGTTGTTGGCCTGTCATTCATACAGAAGTGTATATCGCTCCTATTTCCTGTGAATTGTATTAGACACAACAGTAAAATTTCAGTTATTAAGCAGTTCTTTCAACAGGGTACCTGTGGTTTGTTGTGAAAGAGCTTCTTTTGCTTCTTTATCCCACAGGTGGTATATGAATAAAACATAATATAATTATTCTTTACATTATTACTCATGTGCTTGCCTAGGCAGCACAAAGTCGCATTCATCCAAACTCAAAAGCATGTCCCATGCCAACCGAGCATGTCATGCAATAAGCCAGCATTTCATTCAAAAAGACAAGCTTCACCACAACGCTGACCAGGAAAAAGTGGTTACTGAAGATGAATGAATGAATTATTCCTAATAATTGCAAGAAAAACTGCTCTAAATAATCAGTTTACTGATTCATTTGATAATTTTTCAAAGTATTAGCCATGCCTTTAAGACATTCCTGCTTAATAATCATATTCATGGTATCAAAGTTGAGTTAAATCCTTTTTAAGAAGGATTAAGGAATTATATAGTCTGTCAGACTGGTTTGATTGCATAATGTACTTGTTGTATGGGGAGGATGTGGGAGCGAGGTGCAGGATACATGGGTATACACAAAACGTGCTTAATAAATCTGTTCTAATAATCATCACCAGTACACCAGGAAGGGGCTAGAACACACACTGGCAAAAACAGCAACAGACATAAACAGGCCAGGATCAAAACCAGGAAAAAGCTAAACATGAGCAGAGAGGAGCAAAGATAGCACCAGGAAACACATGGCTTCGTGACACAAATGAATGTGCACAACTTCACAACTAAACAGGGAAACACAGAGGGTATAAATAAAAAAAAACTAAAGGGAGAAATTAGCAACAGGTGAACACAATCAGGGAAAGAGCAACAAAGGGACAGGAAGCTTTGCCCATATAAAGAAAGTATAGCCCGAATAAAGACAGATGCAGAGTGTGATGCGTCAGCTGGTACAGAATCAGTGCTGACATTACACTTTTCAGGCTCTAATTCTTTACATCAGTTAAACACACAAAAATCATTTAAAAAATTGAACAGATTTTAAAACAACTGCAGACCAGAATGTGTAAAGTAAGAAAAATACAAAAAAAAGGATAAACAAAGTGATCGAAAATAAGAGCGCAAGACGTTACCATGGCAGACACTCCATACATTGTGAGTGAGTAACAAATAGAGGCATGAAAGTACGTATGCTTATGCTCTAATACTGCATTTACATGGTAATGGAAAAATGTCCTACCATGTGGGAAAGCAAAATAGGCAATGTTTGCTGCAGAACAAGATAGTAAGTGTCATGTAAACATTAGTAAGGTGATTTGGCAGAAGTAAAGTCTGTCCACTTGGTGGCCTTGGCAACACTCCTAGACAGATATTTCCAGTCATACAAGACCAGGCTTCTATTTACTTGAATGAGGAAAGACCTATAAACACAAACCAGATGACATTTCAAACACCAGTTTGAAATCACTGTTAAAATAGGTGTAAATAGTTTGTGTTTTTGGCTCTGATAACACCACAAAAGCTGTAGGGTTGTTTATTATTATAGTTTTTAAGGTTGCTCTGGCTACTGGCACACACATACTCCATAACAAGCAAGGCAAGGGTTTGACAACACCATCCTTATAGGATATGAATGTTTCTAGGGTAATGGCGATGGTCGATCAGGAGAGTAGGCCGAAATGTCTTCCTGCTCCCTACATATGTGTGCTACATTGAGCAAAGCATAATGGCTTATTTATTTTATATATTTTATATATATTTCTGTTATTTATGTAGTGAACTACACCGCCCGGCCAAAAAGAAAGTCGCTGTTTAGATTTTAATAGGCAAATACATAAGAGTCTATGAATGGATCATTATTAGAATGATTATAATATATAACATAATAAATAACATCACAACATTTATTTCCATCAAGCGGTGCATCAGTTGGTCAAGATCTTGTATTGACAATGCAAGAGATGAGCACTGTTTAAAGTCTCCTCCAGCACATCCCAAAGACTTTC
>CM075004.1:16006250-16063145 GCA_037576675.1 Pangasius sanitwongsei | reverse complement strand
AAAGAACTGTTGCCAAACATATAACATGCTAGAAACATTATAATCACTCTAATAATGATCCATTCATAGACTCTTATTAAAATCTAAACAGCGATTTTTTTTTTGGCCAGGCAGTGTATATGTCTAATGGGAAGTCATTTAGGATTTGCCCTGCAGTTCGGCTCTATTGCTTGTTCCCCTGAAGTTTAGCTAATCTGGCTTTTATGTTTATTTCCATTATATTGGTGATGACATATTGGTGATGTATTAACCAGAGTGGTGCCTTCAAATTGACTATATGTTGTGGAATATGGAGCTCATGTGTAGCTACATTGATTTTACAGATATGTCCATGTACCCAATCCACAATAAACTGAGTGAGACTTATTCATGATGATGGACTGAGCCCATCTAGCATTGGGTTGCAAATATCTGTTGTAGCTGATTTTACAAGCATGTTCTAACAGTTTTTTTAGGGCTTTAAGACTAGGCAGGTTACCAGACCAATTTCTTTATTGCTAATGAATCCCAACACTGTTGTATTGTCTGCAAACTTTATGATAAGTACTGGTTATATAGTACAAGCTGCACTTCAATTAAAAGCCAAGTTGTTCCATGTTCCAAAAAGGAAAAGAGCACAACAACTAGTTTGTCCACCTTCTATCACATAAAAAACACTGGAAAGGCAGTGTTTACCCTTTCATTGTAGTTTGTCTGAGGAGGTGAGAACACAGCAAATCTGAGGGAGGTGGTCTCAGTCCACATCCAAATGAGCTCTCTACAATTTGACTGCAGTGAGAATATCCTTTGACTCTGGAAGCAAACCAAAGCAAACCAAAAAAAAAAATGCTGTGTAGTATGGGTGGCTAGTGATATTATGTTGTGATGTTATGCTGTGTATTATGCTGTGTATTATGGGTGGCTGGTGATATTTCTTTTTGATGTGAGCTGCTAAACCAAGCCAAAGGATAGAGCTGTGCACAGCAAAAGTATAGCATGTTCTCATATCTAGACCAAAGTGGAAAAAAAATGCTCAATACAGTTCATTTTCAGTACACAAAATGTTTTAAACTTACATAATTATTTAATCATTTATTTAGCACTGGCCCTAAAATGAAACAACATAGCGAAGATGAGTGCTACTTTGCTACTCTGTTAACTCCATACATGCTACTTGATTTAAAAAAAAAAAAGAAGGAAATTGTGCTATTACCATACTAATGAAAAAATGTAGGAAAACTTGACTACTTGTAGTGATTCAGATGTCACTTCTGGCCAGTGGCTATGATGGACAAATGTTTGTTTTGGAGAGGGTGGAGTGGTGAAGGGTCATGAAGGTCATGAAGATACCACAATTCTAGTACCTGCTACACCTACACATGCTAACTGTACGTTCTTGTGCCTTGTGTTTCTTGTGTATGGTATTTCTGGTTTGGACTCTGTCTTTTGACTTTTTTCCAACATAGTCATACAAAGGTGTAATTTATTGTGGTTACAGGTGATTTTCCTAGTGAGTGTGTGTCTGCTGGAGATTGTGGATGGGCAAAGACTTGCAGAAGAGAGGGAAGAATCACACTCCACCACACTGATGGCCCCCAAAGAGCAGAGACGACCTCCATGGGCCACACTTTACGGTAAGGGCGGAGTCTGAGCCACAACTTCCAGACCTATTATGTCATATCAGTTTAATATTTTAGGACTTTTGACTAGATATGGGGTGGTGGATCATTTTCTACATGGCAGTGACACTGACATGGCAGGCGTTTGGTCTGGTTACTGCTTAACATTGTTTAATTTAGGAGATTAGAGCTTCCTTTGTATGTTTGTTGATTGATGATTTTGACTATTTGAAATAAATTGGAATGTATGTAGTTCAGCAATAGATTTTTATTGGTCACCCCATGCTATAATTGTATTAGGCTTGTACTATGCACTGTTTTTTTTTTACACTATATACTAGGGGTGTGTGGCAAAAAAATACTGCATATCACAATAAATGAAGGCATTTTCCAAATACATGATTAATTAGAAAATTAATGATTTAACAGGAAACAAGAACAGGAAATACTTAAACACCTTTTTAAAATGTTTTAGAGATAATGACAATACCTGCCATTTTCTCAGAAAATTTACCATGACATATTTTTTCACAGTATCATTTGCAAGATGATATTGTAATATTGTACAGCTGTACAGAAGTGGTAAAAGTACTCAAATTCTTTGTTCAAGTACAATCACTCATCTGAATAAATATTCTGGTAAATTCTTTGCTCAAGTTAAAGTATAAAAGTACAAGTGTCAGCTTAAAATCATACGCGTTTATTTATATTTATAATTTATAATATTTGTATTCTTTTTAGTTACTGACACTAAATTAGTGCCCCTTTCAACCAACGAACCAAGGAATATGGGAAAACTTTAGCGAAGGCCAATTAACAACAGCCTTATTCCTGATCTCTCAGATGGTAGCTAACATGATAACTCTGATAATACAAACCAGACGAATGCCAGTAGCTAGCTGTTACAGTACCAACTGCCTTGATAAATACAAAGTGTACATAGCAGCAGATAGATCACAGCGATAGGACTTAGCTTTGAAAATGTAGTGAGTAGAAGGTAGAGACTTTTCTCTTGAAATGTAAGTAAAAGCCACATGAATTAGGTGAAAGAAAAACTCGTGGACAGATACTTAAACTCAAGTACAGATATTTAAATAAAACCGATTTAAGTACAGAAACAGACTAATTGTACTTTGTTACTTTATACCTCTGCAGCTCTACCATATAATGTAATTGATTATCTTGTACTCAGATTTTTAAACCTGGATTATAGAATGTGTGTGGACATGTCCTTCCTTTCTGCAGTGGAAACTACACCATTGTGACTGCTTATGAAAAAAGGGCTAAAGAGCTATGTATACACTGTGTATCAGTAAGGCCATTCAACGGTTGAATAGAAAACTATGTAAAGACTGCAGCTTATGAGAAACTACGTCTGCTAAAGTGTTAAATATAAATGCAGTGATTCCACAAGTTTAATTGTTTTGTCTGTGTGGAAATCACAGTGCTACAAACCAGTTCAGCATGGTTACGAAGGGTTACGTTACATTACGAGAGCTTGCAAAAAGGCCACATGGTCCCAGATAACCAAGCCCATGTTTTGATCCTCATGATTGTTATCTTTCAGAGGGATCTTGTTCTTTGAGGCTGTTGACATTTTTGTTTTGTTCAGTGCTGTTAGCCAATATGTTAAATCATTTAAACATGATGAGATTATGATAAGAAGTTATGAATGTAACATTGTGTTCTCTTCTGACTAAGCCCAGATGTTTGTGAGTGTACACTAATTTTAGTTCTAAGTCAGTGTTGATTAGTTTTATGTTTATAGACCTTATTTATGACCTTTCTGTGGTATTTCCATTTTAAGGAAAAGGTAGTTCTAGCCATGTGGATAAGGTACTAATCATTAAATGCATTTAATAAGGTCTGAATGTTACGAGTTTAGTCAGTGTTTCCCACACATAGCAGGTTATACCCATAGGCATCTACTTATTATTTCAATAGTTTCTTCTAGACAGTAATAATAACAAATGGAAAGAAAAGAGACGTCTGCTTAAGTCTTCTGTCTCCTGAGACAAAAGACCCGAGCAATTTAACAGACTGTATATCTCCTCTTGAGTTTCAATAGAGATCTCAGACGTCACACATTGTGCTCAGAGCTGCCAAGTTAACAAAGTTCACGCAAATATACTACCAAATTTACTTAACCGGGTTTCTTACAAGTATTTTTTCATATTTAAAGAAATGTGCAATTTACTTTTGATATACTGTAATGTCAAAGTATATTTGATGAACACTAATGTACACTAGTACATTTTTGATATGCTATCATTTGTAAGTATACTTGAAGAGAAATACACTAGGTGCCAGTTAAACTATCAGTTTACTTTTAGTATCAGGGGTATGAAAAGTATGTTCATTGAGTCTGCCTCTTCTTCTTCTTCTTCTTCTTCTTCTTCTTCTTCTTCTTCTTCTTGTTCCTCCTCCTCCTCCTATTATTATTATTATTATTATTATTATTATTATTATTATTATTATGTGAGCACATTTAAATCAAGTACACCAATATGTATATTACATGTACATTACAATCCATTTGTTAACTTTTGCTCTAACATTGGTTTACCTATATGTTCCTGTGCAACATTTAAGAAAACTCTATTAACTAACCAGTGAACAATAAATAGAAAAATATTTCTTTTAGTATCAGTCAGTAAGTTACCATGCGCTGTAGTGGTAAAGTGTTTGCACTCTGATGAGGGGCTTGTATCTATCCTGCTAATAACAAGCTGGATTTGTTTTGACTCCTTTAATCCTCCATTTTTACCTAGGGAATTTTTGGAGAAACATTTGTGACAAGGTAGATAACTAAAGGACACACAAATGGGAATCAGTATTATGTCACCCGAGATATCAAAGAGAAATCTTTAAGCAAAGAAAATCTCCCCTGGGTACTTTGGAGAAGCATTCTAACTCTGTTTCATCACGTTTCCAAATGTTTTACATTTTGGTTAGTAATCTGTTGCAAGAAAACAACACACCTTGTTTCCAAATTGAGTGTGATATGAATGAAGTTTGAGGCGGGAGCCAGACAGAGGGTGAGGCAGACAGGGAAGGAGAGGGAAGGTGAGACAGCAGAGCAGAGCAGCAGTAACAGTAAGCAGCAAGGAGAGAGAAGAACCTGATTGACCTGTCAAAGCTTCTTCTTTCCTGCCAATTGTTTGATGTTAAGTACTGTGCATACTATGATGGTTTTCTCAATTGTATATTTAAAAGAGATACTCAATACACAAAAACCCCCAAACCACTATCTCTCAAACTGCAACTCCACTGTCCCTGAGCCACTCCCGGTCCTCTAACCAGGCTTACTTTAGATTTGTAAGAAACACTGCCAGGGCCACCAGAGAGCCACTAGGCCTTTGAGAAAGATCCCCTAATAAATGCTTGATTATATACTTGATATATATTTTATTCTAGCTTATAAATCACTTTGGATAACAGTGTCTAATAAATGTAGGAGTATATACTCTAATAATATTATATTTAATAATATTTAAACTAGATTACACAACATTCACTAGCTTGCTAGCAACCTTGTTTAGCATTTTTAATTGCACAATAAATAGTCTACCTAATGTTTGGTAGGTTTGCACTTCCCAAAAACAGTTTCTGGCCAACTCTTATCATTGCTTCACTGGATAATCTCAACTCGTAGACTTGTACTTTCTAAGAACTGTAATCATAAAGACTGTTCTGAGCTTATTCATAATATGCTCATATTGAACATCCTTTTTGCTTGAATTTATTCTGCCTCACTTCCAAGTTGCTTTGAATAATAGCGCCTGATTAATGTAACACTGAGCATAATTTACTGTATATAATACATTATATGTATTATATGTAGTGTTGATATTGTACATGCATTCCAAACATAATAAGCAGTTTGCATAACTTGTGATAGGAAACACTTTCCCTTTCTTCAAGATCAGACTGTAGAATGTATTCTCAGAAAGCATAGATAGAATGACTTGAATTTGCTTATGACAGGTTTTGACACAGCAAATTGCTCTCTGGAAAGCAAATTACTCAGATTTCCGCCTTGGGGAGAATTCAGCTTCATATTTTTGTTTTGTCCTCAGCTACTGATGTTTTAACCTCCTGTCATTAGGCTCTGAAGCGTGATGCGGCTTGTCCTCAAAGCATGTGAATTCTCAGCTTGAAGAGGGGTTTATTGTATCTTACATTATGGTAGTCATCCTCAGTGAAAGAGCTGATAAGTGCTGGAATTTCACACTGATTTTACTTTTAGGTGCACACACATCAGCTATGGAAGCGTGACTCACGGGCTTTCTGAATGTCAGGACACTAAATGCTACACTATATGCCTTTTTATAACAAGGGGCCAGGACACAGTGAGCTCATGCCTTAAAGTGAATCAATATTAAAATGATTCAGCTCAATTTCTCCAATGGCTTATATTACAGAGATAATGTTCAGCTCATCAGGAGGAACCATGTCTATGAATTTTCTATATTTTGTTTATCAAAACAAAGACTAGATTGGAAGTTTTAAATTCATTGAAATATAAACAGATAAACAGTAAAGTGATGGTACAGATCATTTAAGGTCAATAAAATTATTTATATGGATAAAGATATGCCATTGTCGACTTGTCCTCACCATTTCTCCTTGGTTGTATCCTTGTTGTTATCTTACCATTTTCATCCGTAAATTATTAATGCCTTAAAATCCCAGGATCCATCAGGGGTCCAGACGTTCCTCACTCTTCTAATTACATACAGCATTGTGCAAAAATTACTATATTGAACAGTGAACAGTAAAACGACTAATAAAATTAAACCAAATTACAACTTCCCTTTGTGTTTAAAACTACATAAATTCTCTTGAGTACACTGGCATGCTGTTTTTAAAGGAGATTAGCTTGTAGGCTGTTCAAGGCTTCATGATACACTTCTTCTGTCTCTGCAGGAAACAAAAAACAGATAGCCTTCGTGATGTCTTTTTATCAGTAACATGTTCAATGAACTTATATAGTCCTTTACTTAACAAAATACAAAAAAAATGACTATTAATAATTTGAAGGAAAAAAAAAGTGTGAAAGTCTGTTTTTTCTGTTGATACTACATAAATAGGCATGTAAAAATTAATATTTATTTACAAAGGGTACATTATACTTTTCCACAGTACTGTATCTTTGCATCAGAGTGATTGAATAATTCAAAATATTTACTTAATAAATACTTTAAAATGTACACTTAACAGCCACTTTAATAGGAACACCTGTATACCTGCTCATCCATGTAATTGTCCAATGAGCCGATCATATGGCAGCAGTGCAGTGCAAAAAAACCGCATATACAGGTCAAGTGCTTCAGGTAATGTGCACATCAAACATCAGAATGAGGGGAAAATGTGATCTCAAGACATGGCATGGTTGTTGGTGCCAGATGGGCTGGTTTGAATATTTCAGAAACTGATGAACCGTCTCTAGTGTTTACACAGAATGGTGTGAAAAAAAAACAGTTTTTACAGTTTTACTGTAACACAATTATTTCAGAAATAAAAAAGCATTCTTATGTGGTGCACATTTTTCAGCAAAACTTTTTGTGTGACACCTCCCTTGGAAATAAAACTCATAACCATATGATCCCCTCCAAGTTTAAAAAACTGATTTTGTCTGTGGCTTGTGCACATCAAGTACCATTTGTTTCTTTTGTGTTGTAAGCTCTTTGTTATTTTCCATATTGGTGGATGACAAAGTGATTTTTACATGTTTGCAACCTCATATGTACACTACAGGGAAAACAGTATAGCAGAAATACAAAGGCTCAGGGCAATATAAAAAAGTATAATATTTTTTAAAGATGACTTTTTAAGAATCATTTACACTTCGGGAAAAAAAATGGTGTGTTAAACCATTTGTGTTTCACTTTCTCAACATATAGATCCATCCTTGGCAGAGGAAGGAGAGGAATACAGGGCCAGATGGCATCGATCTCTAGCAGACATTTCTGTTGCTTATCGAAAATCCCGCAAAGAACGCAAGAACCGAAAGCGGCAGCGAGAAAATCTGAACCAGGACTGTCACCTTGAGAAGAAACAGATGCGTGTTCGTGACCTGGGCTTAGGCTATGATTCAGACGAAATCGTGCTCTTTAAGTACTGTGTGGGGACATGCACGAGCTCACGAAGGAACTATGACATGGCGCTTAAAATTCTGACTGAGAACGGCAGCATCTTGGGCCGTGATGTGAGCACTCATCCATGCTGTAGGCCTACGCGCTTTGAGGCAGTGTCTTTCATGGACACCCGGACAAACTGGCAAACCATCCGGTGGCTCTCAGCAGCCAACTGCAGCTGTGTGGGGTGAGTGGAGGAGAGAGAGCAGCTTGGTAAAAATGTCAAAAAGTCAGAAAACTCCGGGATGGACGAAGACAGGAATTTGTCGAAGTTGTACCTCTTCTGGCACCTCAGATGGAGAGCGCAACTGGTTGTTCCATAAGGAGCAACATGACAGATGCAGATGTTGCAGCTGTTGTGCCATGAGTGGGGTGGAATAGCGGCAGAGAAGATTAATAAAGGGGCAAGCTGTTGTGCTTTCCTGTAAGAGAGAGTGGAGAGGATGCTCATCTGATGCTGTAGGGAATACGAACTAATTCACATGAAAAGGAAACTGAGAATGCAATATGAAAAGCATCATATATCAAAAAGAGATAAAACCATAGAGAACGATCCTTGGACAATCTCACTAGGAGCCAGGAACTTGGTAGCCTTGAAGGAGGGTCTATACTGTGGAAGGACAAAACTGATAAGACACCACACACACACACATACACACACACATTATATTACCTTTCCGTCATAAAGTAACAGCCTCTGTCGTTAAGTTCTCAAACAGCCACTTGGGTGTCTGTAGTATTCGTTAGACATGTGCCGATTTTAAATATTCATCGTGATATTAAATATTTATCATGATGTTTGCCTAACCTTTTTATCCTGGAACATTACAGTGTACTACATGTTGACCCAATAAGAACGCATTATATTTTGTCCAAAATCAGGAACTTTGGAAGACAGTTCTTCAATGCCAGTGTATGCAGCACAATGTATGCTAAAGCATGTTATATTGCTGTGTGGTTTACACTTTGAAAAGGTACCGAGTCCAGCTTCTTGCACTCTATAGAAGACACATGCAGCCTCTCCTTCACCTCAGCCCAGGATGCACATCAGCATAGGCTCACGTATTGCTACATTAGCAACTCTTTTACAATAGGGAGCATTTTTTTAAAAATGATTTTTAAAAGGTCAGTCCTGATTCCGGTGGATTGATGACATTTATCTTCTTGAAGCACCACTAACATACTTATTTCCTTACCTCCTATTACCTCATTGGCTTTTTTGCATTGTTGTAGAACAACTGCATTTTATTTAATCGCAGCTTTCTTGTTATTATAACAGTTTGGGATCTAATTATGATATGCATTGTGTTTTTATGTCTTGTTTATACAAAGGTTTGAGGACTATGACTTCAGGTTCAGGTAAATCATTCAGTGGGCATTATATACAGAATTTGAGTCTTACATTTAGCTGAAGGTGAGATGTTGAGATAAAGCATTACATGGCTTGTCTAATTTGCAAGTCTATAGGCAGCAGTTCACTCAAAGAACTTCAGACAGGACTTTTATCATGCCAGTGCGGATATAAAATTCATAATTGGGTGAGTTTTTGTTCTTTTGACCTTTAGATGTCTTTCCTTCACAGAATGACCATTACTGAGATTTTTTTTAAAAATCCGCATTTAGCTAACAAAGTGATTGTTAAAGCATATTGTCTGTTAGAAGAAGCAGCGTGGTACAACTGCCAAAAAAAATGCTTGTTTGCATCACTTCTATTATTCACAGATCTCTTATTCATTGTAGAAGAGGAACTTGTCCAGTAGCTGTGTAGTTGTCTTTCAGGACAGTTATGAAACTCTTTAGTTTCCAGAACCTCAGTGAAAACATGGCACTTGATTTGTGCAGAGCTACTTGACACAGCATTAAAAGAATTAAAATAGTCAGTCAACATCACACACATTTGTTTGGACCGAAACTGGTCCAATTGTGATACTCAGTATTGGGTCAGTGCAGTCGTAAAATTGAGGGGTCAGTCATCAACCAATTCATGGTTTAAAGCAAGCGTGACAGTAACAATACATTGTTGAATGCAAATCCAATTTCATTTCAACAGGATCTCCACATTATCAGTATTTTATGTTCACTGTTTATTTCATATTGGAACACAGACTGACAAATAGGCAGGGTAGTACTGCTTTTCATATAGGCCATGCTCACTCTCTCTTCACATTATTTCCATATTGTGGCACATTATTTCTCTGTAAACCAATTGTATTTACATGAAGGGAATTGGTAACTACTGGTGTGATGAGGTGGTCTAACCATGCAGTGCTGGAAACAGACTCATCCGACATAAGAAACGCATCAGAGATACCCACGCAACGTTGCCTCCAATGTTATATGGCAGCATTCTAATACTGTTTTTAACGCACACTTGTCAGTTTGGCCTTGCTCCTAGTCACCATGTTGTGAACTGTTCCGTGGCTTCAGTAGTGCAATTGAAGTTTGTAAGGTGACCCAAGAGGAGTCAACCTCACTGTAGGTTTCAGCTTACAGTATGTGTCCACTTGCAAGTGCCAGATCTGTGTGGTGCATGATGGTTGTGATACAGTTCAGCCACAAAAGTTCAGCAAAGTTCAATATGTAAATGATCTGTTAGCCAAACAGATGAGGGTAGATGTTTGAGCAAGAAAACTTTTTTTTAATTCCATTCTAAAGAAGATGAATGTAGCTTTGAATTAAATTGTAATAATACTGAACAAAGAGTGGCTTAGTTATTAGTTATTATTAATATTAATACTATTACAAAATATAAATTATATGAACCTGCTAAAGAAATTGAGTCTCATTTCCATATATATTTTATTGCAATTTGATGCCCTTTTTAAAACAAGGATGTTTAAAAACAGTATTATAACTTAAAGCATAAATGTATATGTGGTCCATGAAAAGAAAAGAAACTCAGTCATCCATTTCTTTGATTTGTGTGTGAGCTTTTTTTTTTTTTTTTGCATGCTGAAGGTTAGAATTTGTGTTGCTTTCTGCATTACTCCCTCTCATTTTAAAGGAATGAATTGGTCTAAAATGAAATTTACACAATTTTTCGAACTTCTTCCTTAACTGAACACAGAAAGTGAAGTCCGTTTTGATACTTGTCGTGTTTTGGGGCGAAATCTCATTTGCTCTGATGAGGAAAAATACTTTTGGTGAGTCTGGATCCTGTGAACCTGCAAAGGACGCTGTATTTGACATGTTAGTTATTTTTGGACTGTTCTGTGTACAGCTGATTGTTGTCTTTGCATCAGAACAGTCTGAATGATGGCCACCTCTTCCCCACTGGATGCTATGCATCCCCTGCTTTATTTAAGGGAAAGGTTTATTAGACATAACTTATCTATTTATCATTGTATTCGTATGTTTGTTCCCATAATTATTAGATGCTTATAATTTATCAGCTGACTGTTGTTGTTACTACTCATATGTTTCCTTATGGATTGTAAATATTAAAAAAAAAAAAAAAAAAAAAAAAAAACATTATTACTGACACAGTTAAGGAAAGGAACAATGTGTTCTCATCAGGTTTTAAGCACCACAATGCAAAACAATCAATTTATCCACACATGGATAAATGTAATGTAATTTATATTGTAACACATCAAAACTCAGTTCAATATGCAAAGCCATTATTATTATTATTATTATTATTATTATTATTATTCAACTATGTCTTCAATTTCACTGTAAAGCATCACGTAGACTCTATTTTTGTACATCTCTCCTGTAAAGGAATAAAGGTTTTGTACTAGAGAAAATGGCTGTGTGGTTTGCTTAGAAGGGAGAAGGGCAGAAGTGAAAGGTGTTAACTTATTATTACTGCGAAACAAATCTGTCCAGCTATGGACATATGTCCAGGAATGATGGTATCCATTTACATATAACACTGATTACTTAGTGAGTAACTACATTTTATTTCTGACCCCCTGAAAGCACCCTTCACCTAAGGGCCCTGGGGAGGCACTTTGTGGGAATTTGTTGTGATGTCCCTTTTGTGTAAAGGATGTGTACTCTGTAGCAGATGAAAACGATGTGCAGATTTCTTTTCATTAACAGCAAGCAACTGAAGTTAAGTGAAAGCTGCCTGTGAAGCAAGAAGCTCATGCTGCATTCTGCACGTCTCTGTAAACTAACACCTACACCCAGTTTTGGTCACTTATCACAAAACCATCCGCCTCTGATTAGCTTGCTTTTAAAATGGATGATGAGATAAGACACTTCTTTCTCCCTTTAGGCCTTAAGCCTTGTGCGGCATTGTGTGTGTGTGTGTGTGTGTGTGTGTGTGTGAGAACAGTCAGCAGAGTAAAGCGTAAACTGTACTAATCACACAGACGGAGCTGATTATGTGATTATGGTCTTTCACTGTAGTGTTGCAGGCTGAGAAAACCTGTGCCCTTTACAGTAATATGCAGTCTTTGAGCTTTATTTTGTTAACACCCATTTCATTTAGTGTGGCCTTTATGATTTGTTTCTTAACACAAGCTTTGCTTTATGTTCACTTTATGCCACATAACGTGATTAAAAAGAGCTCTTAAGACCACACTTCCTTTCCCATGTGCATCTAATCAGATTTCAGATGTTGATGTTACATTTTGAATCATTAGGTAACTTAATGAATCAGTAACTTCATGTTACAGTATGTTACAGTATGTTACAGTATACATATACGCAGTGTGAAACTGATTGCAATGATGTATAAGGCTACAGCGCCATCTGTTGGACTAGTGGTGAACGCAAATGTGTACTGTTGGTCTTTACTGAGAATGCCGAAGAACTTCACTCTTATAGTTTGGAGATGTTTATAAACGCAATGATAAACACCTCGTGTATTGTTTTTTGCATTTTTTAACCACATTTATGTTGCAGTAAATTTTCACAGTCCTCATCATGAAGTGCCTTCTCATCTACTGCAATCAGACTCCAATTAGAGCCCTTTTTTAGAGTCCATTTTGGTTCTCTGTGTAATTATAACACAGTGCAAGACCTTTACATTCCGGACCAATAACTACAATAAGGTCAGTGTGTATTCACAATATACACACATTCATTCTTAATCTTATGTCTAATATGATTCTGAAAACGGCTCCGTTCTCGTGACAATAACGCATTACATTACATGAATCACGAAAATGTTTGCAGCTCTGGATATTACTGTCGGTCATTTAACGTTTCTATCATAAAACAGTTGTCAAATTTTAAACTTTAGCTACTTAGCTTACATCTCTTACATCTTAGCTACAACGTCGCGCTCTTTCACCGCTACAACTGAAGCGTCGCGCGCGGCTTCTGTCCACAGTAAAGCCCCGCCTTCTTTCACCTGATTGGCCATCTCAGACCACCGCGACAGAGCGCCCTAAAACTGTAACTTTTTTAAACTTTTTGTCATCCTAACAACATAGATAACGGTGCATAATAGAGTGCAGCAGAGCAGCATCAAAAATATCAAATATCGGGAGGACAGTTTGGCCCTATGTGATTACTGGGGGGAGATGTGTCCCCTCAGAGTCTGTGGTGGTTACGGCCCTGCTTCTAACTCAAGACCGACTAAACGCATTTTCTGCAACGCCTTCTGAGAGTTTGGTGCTTTTCGTTTTCCGTACGTCGTTTTCCGGCGTGGACGCGGGATATTTAATAACAAATCATGGAACTCAAAGCTTGCTGCTTTGCAAAACTTCTTAATTCATGTAGGCAGTTTAATTAGGAATCTAGCTGGCTGTATTTATTTGGAATATAAATTAAAGACGTTATATTTCCGTTAACAATGATACCCCGTAACTCTAATCCTAATACTTGGCGGTTCTTTTAGCATTAGTAATTAGCTTGCTAGCACTGTCTGCTGTAGCATCTGAATCAGGGCGAGCTGCTCTCCAGCTCACTGCGCTCATTAGACCAAATTCACCCGCGTCTCTAAGTCAGAGATGGTAAGTAAACACATTTAATGTATAGATTAATAACTGGCATAACATAGCTACTTTCAGTGAAATGCTGTATTGTTTTAGAGGAGAAGCTTTGCGCCCAGTCAGCTCGCCAAGAGAAAGCAGAGAGTCGATTCATCTGAGGAGGAGGATGAAGATGAAGACTGGGATGCTGGAATTGTAAGTAGTAAGATCCCTAAACATATTTCTCCATATATAAATGCACTATATAGAGAAATATTAATGACTACACACTATAAAGTTAGTAAACTACATCTCCAATAAGCAGCCGTTTGGAATTTAGCTAAAGCTCCATTTTTGTTTGTCAATAAAAGGTGAATAGTTTGTTGTCAGTAAATATGACCTGATGCTTTACTCCACTGAATCACTAACCAAACACTCTATCGAAGCCTGAGTACCAGATTGTTTGTCTTTTCGCACTTTTTGTAGTGTTACAACCTGGACTTGAAATAGATTTAACTGGGAGTATACAGTATGTCGTGTATACAGTATGCACACAGTATGTCATGCACAGAATATCCCATAATATTGAACTGGGGGGGGGGCATTATTAGTTTGTAAAAATAAAAATAACATAATTCTCCCCAACTGCTGTGAAACCTAAATTCACAAGAAAGAGACATGGTTACAGTGCCAAATTTCTATCTTGCTAATGACGAATGAAACATTAGCACATTTTGTCAGTAGGGGAGGTTCGAAGGTCATTTGGTGGTCCACCCCTTTTCCAGCATTTAACACCCCTGCTTCAGACTGTAAGGCTCTAAAAGCAGTATGTATTCATAGCATTTCTGAAATTTTGAAGATGGGTTCAATCCATTTAGGGATTTAAAAACAAACAATTAAAGCTCATACTTAGTCCTTAAAAAAAACTGGTAGTGCATGAAGGGAACTGAAACTGGGCTAATATAACCCCGTCTTTGCACCTGAAAGTAGCCGAGCTGCAGCAGTTTGAACTAGTTGCAGATGACTGTGGCTCACCCCAACATACAAGACATTGCAATAATCAGGACAGGAGCAAACGAAAGCATGAACAACTTTTCCTAGGTTATGTCAGAAAAAGAATGGTTTAATTTTTGTGACTGTTATGAGCTGAAAGAAGCTGCTTTTAACAACTGCATTGATTTGCTTTTAAAATTTTAGCCCTTGGTCAAAAATTACTCCAGTTTCTTTGCATGGTGTTTGACATTATGTGTAAGAGAACCCAAGTTTCCTAAAAATCTGTTAGCTGATTTGTGGGGACTACATACCGTGGGGTCTAAAAGTCTGAGACCACATTGAAAATCTGGGATTTTTTTTTTAAATAGAAAATTGAAAATAAACAAAGTTTTAGAATTTTGAAAATTCTAAAACAAAAAAAAAGGAAATGTGCGACATCTTGACTATTCAGTATCCAAGATTTTGCACAATGTATAGGTCACTATTTAAATTAAAGCAAATTTGTGATATTAACCATGTTAACTCCTTTGTGCAAGAGGTCAGATTTTCAGTGAGACTTATCAATTCAGTTGAAGCATGTGTTCAGACGACACGCTGATGGATTTAATCTAATTTGGATCATCAGTTTTACACAAACTTATGGAGTCTGAGCTTGAGTGCACACTGTCATTAAAATAAAAAGGGGAGATAACAAATACTAAAACTCTGAAATTCATGTAAATATTTCTAAGATTGTACTTTTTACTCATGTTGTTGCTGATAATATCATTTGTAATGAAAACCTTTGTGTTAAATTGAAAAAGAAGAGCAAACAGAAGCATTCTCACTAGTGGTCTCAGGCACTTGGACCCCACTGTATGTCATAAAATTTACAGGCTTTTGTGCCACACACACATACAGTATATATGTGCTACATGTCCAGTCCTGTGGTTACACTGCATGTTTGAAGCAGGGTTGAATTTAAGTTGGTTAAATTTTATTTGGTGGCTTATTTGCTATTAAGCAGATTTGATTAAATATACTCTTACAGACAAGCAAAAGGAAGAAAGACTGCAGAGAAAGTTACATGTCTCCATATAGGAAGCCTCTGACCCAGCTCACAAACCGGCCTGTGTGTGTGGACAGCAACGAGCATGTAAGGCAGCACAAAACTTTTTGTCAATTTTGTGAGTAAATCATTATCGAGTTTGACATTTTTAGAGACAGGTCTTAAGTAAAATTTGAAATGTGGAATTTACTATAGCAGGGGCATGTCCTGGTTTTCTACACTGAAGAAGTTTAAATGAAAGAACCTTTGGGCCTCCTCCATTCATTAGAACTTGTGTCTGTTTTTCTTGTCACCTACTGCATACAAAAGTGAAAAAATGTGACCACTTTTTTTCTCTCTCTTTTTTTTTTATAGGAGGCTTTTATTCGAAGTATCCTTTCAAGACCATTCAAGGTTCCCATCCCTAATTACACAGGTAGCTGTGTGCAGTGTGTGCATTTCTACATTATATGGTATGTGGACAGCTGACCATCACACCCATATGTGGTTCTTCCCCAAACTGTTGCCACAAAGTTGAAAGCAATTGTATAGGACGTCTTTGTATGTTGTAGCTTTACAATTTCCCTTCACTGTAACTAAGGGGCCCAAACATGTTCCAGCATGACAATGCCCGTGTACTAAGCGAGCTCCATAAAGACATGGGTTGTCAAGGTTGGAGTGGAAGAAGTCGAGTGTCCTGCACAGAGCCCTGACCTCAACCCCGCTGAACACCTTTGGGATGAACTGGAACGTCGGCTGCACCCCAGGCCTCCTCACCCAATGTCAGTGCCTGACCGCACTAATGCTCTTGTTGCTGACTGGGCAAATTCCCCACGGCCATGCTCATATGGGCATGATGGTCTGGTGTCCACAGACTGTACTACAGGCCATATAGTGTATCTCTGACTGTGCTTCATGGCATACATAGCAATCCCTAATACTGTGCATTTAAAGTACAATCATCTCTCTCTCTCTTAGTTCAGTTGAAGGTTTATTGGTATAAATGTCATGTATTTTAGCTATGATGTAATATATCACAGAAAGATTGAGGGTTAATAACAGGTGAACATAACACGATTATTAAAACAGTTATTGCTCATAAACAGCAAGTACCAATTAAAAAAGGGAATAGCCCTGTAATGGAAATGTTTGTAAAATTTGTACTACTGGTTGTCTCTAAGATAGAATAATTTCATGTTCATTGAATATATTTCTAGTTCTATGTATATTTTTATATTCTCTCACTTCAGGTCCGTTGGGTGTGCGGGCTCTGGGCTTGAAGAGGTCAGGTGTTAGAAAGGCTCTCCATGACCCTTTTGAAGACGGGGCTCTGGTTCTTTATGAGCCGGCAGCTTTGGGGGCTCATGACCTCATCAAAACAGACAAGTCAGTCACCAGTCATCTAACAGTTCTGTCCTGATGAAGCCCTCACATTTATTTATATAAAACATATATCCTTCATCTCTCATTTGTGTGTTTATTGAACACTCATCATCCTGCAGGGACAAGCTGCCTGTGCACGTTGTAGTGGATCCGGTGCTTGGTAAAGTTCTTCGACCCCATCAAAGAGAGGTGAGTTCTTATGGATGCTTCAAAATACTGTCACCCTAACTGAGGTCTGCATTTACCAATATCTCTCTAATAGCTAGGAATTTATTTCTGTTCATAGTTAGCTAACATAATACAACCTAAAAGGCAGTGTGTGTAACACAAAAGCTATATTTGTATAAGTATTTGCATGTTCTTATTCTGAAAGACTTCAGGTTGTCTGAAATGGCCAGAATATGACACACTATATCTAGCATGATGTCTTGTTTTGCTGTTTTTGAAACACACAACACACCAGTAAAACAGCAGTGGCACATTTTAAGAGTCTGTAGAGGACTATCAGGTCAATTATTTGGATGTTACTGTTACTCAGTAAACTTAATTTAACTATTTAAGGAACAGTAATCACGTGGTACAGGTATGTCTCTCACAATTATTACATAATTGCCTTTCTATATAAATAGCTGCAGGCAGTAAACACGAGGTTCATTCTTAATAAGTACGTAATATAATCAATTTGCTGCACATTCATATTTTAATCCTTGTTCTTGGTCAAACGCTTTAATATAATTTTGTTTTGTGACAAAACAGAGCTTGTAAATGGGCCCAAACAATGCCAACAAAATGCCCCCCACAGAATAAGAGAGCCATCATTTTTTCATGCAGTTTGTCATCTGTAGCTTGGTAGATCCAGGGCATTATGACAATCTATCAATGTGTCATGCTGTTTTCAGGGTGTGAAGTTTCTGTGGGAGTGTGTAACGGGGCGGCGCATCCCTGACTCCTACGGCTGCATCATGGCTGACGAGATGGGACTGGGGAAGACGCTGCAGTGCATCACGCTCATGTGGACTCTCCTCAGGCAGAGTCCTGATCTCAAACCTGAGATTGATAAGGCCATCGTGGTCTCCCCATCCAGCCTTGTCAGAAACTGGTACAACGAAGTGGCTAAGTGGCTCGGAGGACGTGTGCAGCCTGTGGCTATTGATGGTGGCTCCAAGGAAGAAATAGACCGGAAGCTTGGTAAAAATTTTTTAAAAAAAACCTATATTTGTAACATTTCACTTATTCTATCACCATTACTTCTGAAAATTCAAATTGTTGAGAGTTCTATTGCAGCTGCAACATACACATTGTTTCACTGCTCTGCACTTAAGAGAGTTGCATATCTAATTGTCTTAAATGTTAAATCTGCAGTGAGTAATTGTCTCAATTTCCTAATTGAATCACCACAATTTGCAGTCACCTCAGGGTGTCCGGTCTTTTAAGTCTTGCGGCTGTTTACGCATGGTATTATTTACATCTATTGGTGAAAATAGTCCTATTCAAAGATGTTTGAAAAAACTTACACTGCTGTTATTGACATAATTTTTTTGTATTTCAGTGAACTTCATTTCCCAGCAAGGTCTGAGAGTTCCCACTCCCATTCTGATTATTTCCTATGAAACGTTCCGTCTCCACGCTGAAGTTCTGCACAAAGGCAAAGTTGGATTGGTCATTTGTGATGAGGTAGGAAATGTCTGCCCTGCATGCATTATGGCTGAATTATTTGTGTGTTAATTGTGGTGGCAATCTTTGCCTTCCTAAATTAATTAAACAACTGCAATATTGACGAGCATAGCAGCAAGTAGGCAGTTTGGATAATGTCAGGGATTCAGGTGTCATTCGTGTTTGCTCAGGGTCACAGGCTGAAAAACTCGGACAATCAGACGTACCAGGCTCTGAATGCGATGAACGCCCAGCGCAGAGTCCTGATTTCCGGCACTCCCATTCAGAACGATCTGCTTGAATACTTCAGTCTGGTGCACTTTGTCAACGCTGGCATCCTTGGTATGTGGCTGAAAAACATACAGCGTGTATAAGTCTGGATGATATAAATACAGTAAATCTGCAGTGAGTAATGGTCTATTTCCTAATTGAATCACCACAATTTGCAGTCACCTCTGGTTGTCCGGTGTGAACAGTTGAGGAGAATGTTAGTAATAAAACTCATATCTGTGCCACTTCTAGATTTTACTTAAATTAATAGTGATGTGTGCACACACATTTCTCGAAATATAGTCTCCCAATTTATTATACAAGAGATATAAGCCTGGGAAAGAGAAGACTAATGTTTTTCCTCTGAGACATGTGAAGTCTGCATATTATTTAATGGAATACATACACTGTATTGCCAAAGCTTTGTGGACACCTGTCCTTAATCACACCCATATGTGCTTGTTGAACATCCCTTTCCAGACTTAGTCCCCCTTTCCTGTTATTATAACCTACACTTTTCTAGAAAGGCTTCACACTAGATTTTGGAGCATGGCTGTAGGAATTTCTGCCCATTCAGCAACAAGCGCATTAGTGAGGTCAGGCACTGATGTTAGGCGAGGAGACCTGGTGCACAGTCGGCATTCCAGTTCATCCCAAAGGTGTACAGTAGGTTTAAGGCCAGGGCTCTGTGCAGACCACTCGAATTCTTCCACACCGACCTTAGCAAACCTTAGCAAATCTTGTTCCCTGCAGTGTGTAGTCATACAACAGAACTTTATAAAAAATGCTTTATCTGTGTCAGTTGAACTGTGGAATTATAATATCTACCAGTCTGTAACAGCCAGCAAGTGTATCTGTTGGAGGTTAAATTACAATGGCCAAACTCTCAGACTATAAAATATTTTGCTAGTCATTTCCTTGTCTGGATCTTCATCCATGTTTAAACTTCTCCTAATACTGTCGCATGTTCTTGTAGGCACAGCTCAGGAATTTAAAAAGCGCTTTGAGATTCCCATCCTGAAGGGCCGTGATGCAGATGCTAGTGATAAAGAGCGTGCTGTCGGGGAGGAGAAGCTAAAAGAGCTCATCAGCATCGTTAACAGGTGAGCTACAGGTCAAAAATGATTTTTAATCAAAATAATGTCTTTCTGTTCTAAACTCAGTAAATAAATACACTGTACATGTAACAAACAAAGGAGGTGTGTGCAGTGACTCGTAGTTTGTAGTGTCATTAGCAGGGATTCTGACCACTCCCCCTCTCACCCACTCCCACAGACACACCCGCTGCATTCACCCACTAGTCCTGCTATTTGTGTTTGCAGTAAAGGTCTAATTTGGCCTAATTTCTTAAAATATAAACATTTAAGTAAACATGTAAGATAATCTTTCTTTTTAATGCATATAGGAAACAGATAAGTTGATGTCAGCTGCAACATTCCTGTCAAACTGAACTGACAAATTTTATTCCTGCTCAGGAGCCAATTCATTTACGTGGTAAAGGAAAGTAGAAACTCAAAAAGATTTGCTTCCTGCAGCAGTAAATTTTGCAGTGTATAAGTGATTTAACTTGAGCCTTTGATTTAACTTGAAGATCAATTCCAAATGAAAGCGAGACCGATCAAGACAGAAAAAATCCTTTTCATGGCCAAACCTTTATTTTAAGTAGTTGGCTTAGTTCTTGCATCGCTCCTATGTTTAGTTTAGGTTTTCTGGAAGAAGGAATTGCTTCTTGTCAAACTTTGTTCATACAAAACTAACATTATTTTTGCAAACTCTCAGTCAGGACCACGACCATATTTTGCGAGGCAAGTGCCCAAGACTAAGACAAGTCTGAGTACAAATGCCAATAAAAACATCTCAAGACCAGACTCGAGTCCTACAGCCCTAGAGTAAAATCAAGGGTGTAGTCTTTTATTTTATTTTTAAAAAAATATAAGAAACTGCTAGTTATTAAGCATCGGTTATATGTATCTTAATTCACTGCACGTTTATTGATTAAGTCTTTTTGTCTCTGCAGGTGTCTGATCAGGAGGACCTCTGACATTCTATCTAAGTATCTCCCTGTGAAGGTTGAGCAAGTCGTTTGCTGCAGGTAATGCGTTTGTTTGAATTCTACAACAATTCCAAACGGAATAGTCACATGACAAATAGAAGACAATAAGCTGATCGCCACTGTGTGTGTTTGTGTCACAAAGTGATGTATTTATATTGTGTGTAGAAGACAAAAAAGGTGGTCAAACCAGCAAGAAATAGAATTTAGTAAAATATGATGCAGATATTAATTTCTGTTTTGATTGTGACACTATCATTTAAATGCACTGCATGCTTATATGCAGTATGTATGAATTATGTGTTACTGAATTAAGTTTTAAGATCAAGTCCTGTCTGTTAGTCCTCTACTAGAAAAGTAGTGCAGTGACTTTCATGCTCCTAAAAATGCAAATTCTTATCATTATTATTGTTGTTATTATTGTTAGTAGTAGTAGTAGAAGCAGTAGTATAATTAATGAGTGTGTGTCACTGTGCTGTGCAGGCTGACTCCTCTGCAGAAGGAACTCTACAAGCTGTTCCTGAAGCAGGCAAAGCCATTAGAGAGTCTGCAGCAGGGCAATATCAGCGTATCCTCCCTGTCCTCTATCACCTCACTCAAAAAGCTGTGTAACCGTGAGTGTGAACACTTCTGCTTCTTCTGCTTCACACAACAACCCTTCCCCAGAGACCAAGAAAGACTTATAGACAGGGACATAAACATTCTTTTTTCCCTTACTTACATCACCTATGGGATAGATTTATTTTCTTTGTTTCTTTTACTGAAATGAAGTAATAAATATAGAAATGAGTGGTGAAAAAGTAACAAGAACAACAAAGAATTTTTTTCAAGTGTACATAATTCATGATTGACTGTTGATTTAGAGTAACTCACTGGTGTCTAAACTTAGATAAACGTGTAATGGTAGTGAAGATCATTTGTCTCCATGATAACAATGTACATGCTGATTTAATTAATTATCAGCACTGCCAATTAAAAAACATTATTTCCCTGTTTGTTCAGACCCCTCACTGATCTATGAGAAGTGTGTGGAGGGGGACGAGGGCTTTGCTGGGGCAATGGACCTCTTCCCACCTGGTTACTCCACTAAAGCTGTCGAGCCGCAGCTTTCAGGTCAGCTGTGTGCTTTATGTGTGCGTTTTATGTGTATACAAGTGTGTGTCTCTGTGTTGTAGATTCCATTTGAAAGTTAAATGATCACGATGTTCTTACTGTTTGGTTTCAGGGAAGATGCTGGTGCTCGACTACATTCTGGCCATGACACGGACGACGACCAGCGATAAAGTGGTGCTGGTGTCCAACTACACACAGACGCTGGACCTATTTGAGAAGCTGTGTCGTGCTCGCAAGTGAGAAAGCCACATCCACACAATTTAATCACAACTTTCAATTTAGTTTTGATTAGTAAGTGAAAGTATAATGCGACTCTTGTAGGTCTAATGATAATGATACTAATACCAGTATCAGTAGTGAAAATTTAGATTTCTCCAAAAATTATTCGTGTTTATACATACGTATTTGCGGTAATGCTTTTTTACATTTAGGAAATGAATAATTTTATTTGACTAAAATATGTTCATTTATTTTTTCTTTAATAAAAATTTGTCACAGAAACATTCATTCATCTTCAGCACCCGTGCCATCCTTTAGATTTTAATGTATTTTTTGATACTAAGTTGTCGTTCATTAACAAATAAGCATAGATATGTAATACATTTTTTTAGTTTCTTTAGTTACATGAGCATTACTTATACATAATTGAAAAATATGTATTTATTTAGCTATAATTAGATTAAATAACAGATGAGCAATATGATGAACAATCCACATGCTGTTCTTTATACTGTAATGATTGGATTTTATTTCTGCAAATTCTGTATAAAAAGTCATTTTGAGAGCAGTGATTAATGTTCCGCATCGTTATTCCTGATGTTTCACATATGCTGCTCCAACGTATGTGGTTTAACTGTCTAGCTAATCCACTGTCGATTTGCTTTCTTGTTGAATTAGATATTTGTATGTGAGACTGGATGGAACAATGTCTATAAAGAAGAGAGCCAAGATTGTTGAAAGATTTAACAGTCCTTCTGTAAGTCCTAACTTCTATTCTCCTCCAGTTAAGGATTTTAATTTATATGAATTTTTCAGCAGATGCATTTATCCAGAGAAAGCTGATAAAGTAGAATCCAGATGTTGATTTCGATACTGATCACTAATCACAGAATTGCACAGCACAGTTTTTATGATTACAGCAGCAGCTCTTAGAAGCTACAAATCCACAGTATCCAGGTGAGATTATCCATTGAAGCAAGAGTGAGTCATGGGCATAAACTGTTTTGGGGAGTTTTAGGATATTCGTGTGGGACTATCCACAGAAGCAGAATATAGAGCTGTTTGTAATGGAGCTGACAGTGTTGTACTGTAGGTGCTTCAAAACTAAGGTTTACCAGGTTACCTGAAACAATGCAGAATCCTAGGAGCAAAAAAGATCTACAACTAAACTTAAACAATTGCTAAGTCACATAGAAACTATTAACCTGCAGGGTAAAGTAAGCGCTAGTACTTTTTATAAACCACTTTTCTGATCGGCGCCTCTTTTTCTAGAGCCCAGAGTTCATCTTCATGTTGAGCAGCAAGGCCGGCGGCTGCGGCCTGAACCTTATTGGGGCAAATCGGTTGGTAATGTTTGACCCAGATTGGAATCCAGCCAATGACGAACAGGCGATGGCAAGAGTGTGGCGCGACGGCCAGAGAAAAACGTGCTACATCTACAGACTGCTCTCTGTGAGTAAATTCATCAAGCAGAAATACAGAGTTGTCCCTTTCTGCTGACTGAGTCATTATAAATAGGTTAGAAATTAAAAATCACGCAAGTGAAAATGCATTCTTTTTGTATAACACCACAGTCTGGAGTGTTGTTCCACTTATACCACAACGATTTGCCTCCAGTTACAATATTTCATTTATTATTGTTTGACACTGCACATTTTCATGGTTTATAGTTAGATTTATTGTTGTGGAATGTTTCAGAGACAAGTTAGTTCCTGTTCTGTCATTCTCTCACCAGCCTCGCTCTTCTCTCTCTCTCTCTCTCTCTCTCTCTCACACACCCTTTCTCTCTCTCACTCACTCAATCACGCGCTCTCACTGTGTCTCGTCTCAAAAAACGCAGCTAGTCATTTTACAGAGAAAGCGTAAACTCCTCTGTCTTTAAGGCTTTCCTGCACTGATAAACTTCACACTGTGACAGCTACAAAGCACTTACAACCGAGACTCCTTCCAAAAATATTAAATAAATGTCTCCTAACAAAAAAAATGTCACCACATCAACAATTATAGGTTTTACTTTTAGACAACACATTTTTAAATCCGTTTATCAGTCTTAGATTATGTTGAGTGTCATACAAGTCCGTGTGTAAGCTGTTACTATAGAAACAGTAAAATAATAGAATATTAACCGATCATTTATGAAGAAGCAGAAGCAGAAGCAGAAGTGATGTTATATGTTATGTTCTAGCCAGAACTATTTTCCAAGCTGTGCTGCTATACGAAAATAATGCACACCTAATGCATTCAACCGTGCTGTGCTACATTCTAAACTTGCATCTCTAAGTATATTTAGTAGTGTTGATGTTTTACCAATTTTGATTGAGTTGTTTGTGTCTGTTCCTGCCTATCTCTGTGCATGTATCTGTATCTGTCTGTCTGTCTGTCTGTCTGTCTGTCTGTCTGTCTGGGTGTTGCTCTGTGTGTGTGTGTGTGTGTGTGTGTGTGTGTGTGTAGACGGGGACCATAGAGGAGAAGATCCTGCAGAGGCAGGCTCATAAGAAGGCTCTGAGCAGCTGTGTAGTGGATGAGGAGCAGGATGTAGAGAGACATTTTTCTCTGGAGGAGCTGAAGGAGCTGTTCAGTCTCAACGAGGGCACACTCAGCGACACACACGACAGGTACACATACACAAAGTGTATGAACAGAACAATACACTTTAAATAGCTCTTTATTGCATTTTTTGTAATAATCCAAATGGCATGTTTATTATTATTATTATTATTATTATTATTATTATTATTATTAATTACCGTTATGATCATAAAAGCATGCAACAGATATAAAGCAGTTGCAGTTTTAGGATTGAGATGATTTCTAGTTGTTTCCTTGACGAAGGAAATCCCATAATTTCAGTGGTAATTCTTTAGTGGAATATTGTGCCTAAAAAAAATTCTCTTTCTCTCTCTCCAGGTTTCGATGTCAGCGCTGTGTAAACGGGCGTCAGGTTCGGCCTCCTCCCGACGATTCAGACTGCACCAGCAATCTGTCATGCTGGCATCACTGTGGAGATAAACGAGGGCTGAAGGACGCGGTGCTTCAGGCCTCCTGGGACAAAGCTGTGACCTTTGTCTTCCACCAGAACTCCCACCATGACCAGAGAGGAGTCGTCTGAACAACTGTAAATGTGTCAAACCTGTCACGTGTAGCTGTGGCTGACTCATTCTGTAAAACTAGTGTATCAGAGGTGGAGAGGTGAAAGACATCACAAGAAGATGCCTAAGAGACGGTCGTTTTTTTGTCACATTACCATGGTGAATTATTTTTGTTCTGTTTCTTTCTTTTTATTTATTGTGTATATTTGAGGGTCTTTATTAATGTTGATTAAATGTCTGTCATATATAAAATACTGCTTATTTTTGTCTATTTCTGGTTGCTATGCAGGAGTTTTATAATACAACAAACACAAAACTAAGAATGTTTGTATGATACGCAACTTGACTGTTATATTAAACATCCAACGTGATGGAAAAAGATGATGGCATGATAGATTATGATATAATGTTACTTATATTTCTGAACTTGCTGATCGGAGAACTAGTAAGCACTCTATTACTTGATTAATATCCTTGTGACTGCGACACTCAAGCAGAACAATACACAATAGTGAAAGCTGGACAAATCAGGATTGTTAAACCATGTTGCTTATACATGAAGTGTGAGTGCATAGTTTTTATTAAAGTTATGAGTGATGGATGTGAGTGGAGCTTACACAAGCTTTACCTAAGATCAACCAGTGTTTGGAAATGGTGAAAGAAATGTCAAAATGGGACTTTAATATTGTCTATGTATTGGGTTTAATCACTTTGCTGTGTTGCTCTTACTGTCGGCTTCTAAACTGGGAAAAGGCTTTTCTTGAGTTATTCTCAGATCATAATGATTTGTTTGAGAAAATATGAGTTCTTGTGTATTGGCATATGCAATTTTAAATAAAACATCTGCAAAATTTTGCAGATGATTTGTCCAAAATTGATAAAATAGCGGCTCTCTGGTAGTCGTCACCCAGATGAGGACGGGTCCATGTCGTCTCAAGGAGCTTTTCCTTGCCACTGTCGCCCCTGACTTGCTCATTAGGGATAAATTTATAAATTTAAAATTTACAACCTGAATTTATGTATTTCAGTAAAGCTGCTTTGTGGCAATGTCCATTGTTAAAATCGCAATACCAATAAAATTTGATTGAATTGAACTGGTGGTCCTGGGATTTGAACTCGCAACCTTAACTGGTTAAACTTAAAGGAACAGTTCTGATGCTTGTTTCTTTCATTCTGAAGCTACATCCAACCAAATATTTTCAGTAAATACATGAAACTATGACTTTTATGATTATCTCACTTAAATTAATATTATAGGAAAATTGTTTCAAGTTAGAACTTTGTCATCCGCATAACTTCGACTTTTGTTCATTTTTATACATTTTATAGATACTGTGTCCTAAACCACACTGACATGTCTGCATGACACTGGAGGTGGTTTAAGTTTTAACTTCATCATCATAAATTCTTTGTTAACTACATTAGATTTGTAGCTCCGGTGCAAAAATAGAGAAGCAAACATAATACTCTCAAAAAAAAAAAAGATCATTTCACAAAACTACTACACAGTAGAAACAATGGATTTATTCCAAAAAATAATACAAACATATATTTTTTTAAACTTATGAAAGTGAAACATTTAGAAGAAACATTCTAAATTCAATTTTGGTATATGATCAGATATCAAATCTGATTCAGGATCATCATTTGGATCATTTGGAAAGTTAAGTAAAATTTTTACATTGTATGTTTTAACTGCAAGGAAGCCAAACACACAAAGCCTCAGTTTGTTTGGGGCACAGCAGTGCTGTAAGCATCAGAATCCATCTTTCACTGATGTTTTTTAACACTGTTCCACACCCAGTACTGTGTGTATCTAGCATTAAATGTCTCTTCACATCACACTAACATGATCTACCATGGCCGATCTGAAGTCCCATTCATCAGTCAGAACTTCACAGAATGGAAGGAGTGTCCGCAGGGCTTGACCTTTGACCTCAGGGTCACGATTAAGTGGGTTAAAGCGTAGGTCCACTGTGAATCGGTGAAGGGGGCGGTATGCTTCGATCCTTCGGCTGAACTCCAGCAGGTCAGCGGGAAGGATGAAGTTTGAGCTGCAGGAAAGTTGAGAAAAACATGTATGCAAATATATACAGGTGAAAAAACCTGAAGTGAAGAAGTCATGATGCTTCCAGAGATGTGTACTACACAACGATACAATTAGCTGGTAACATCCTGTCATGCTCTGTGGCAGGTATAAAAACACTGAGCAGGTCCAGTTGACTTCAAATTTGGATGAAGATAGCAAGAGGAAAAGATACATGAGTTTGAAAGAGGGTTAATTATTTGGGCAGACTGCTCAACTGGCTGTGTTTCAACAGGAACAGTAACGAAAGTGACTTTAAGTAAAAACAGAAGAGCAGCTGTTGTTCAGGTGAGAATGTTAATGCAGGACATGATCAGACTGTCAGCAAGAACAGTCTAGCATCAACCACATGTTGCTTTTTCCTTTAATTTTTCACCCATCTGTATATACAACTCAAATCAAAAATTACAACACACAAAAGAAACTACATATTAGTCATATTACCAGAAATATGTAAGACTACATTATATTAGCAATATTACCTGAGGTCCAATTTGATTATGTTGCCAGGATGTTCTCCCAAAAACAGATCTGCAACCTCAATGACGCTTGAAGCTGAGAGAGACAGTTCAATTTTTTTAGCACACATTAAGTTAATTTCACATTTTCCAAGACTAGTAAAAAATTAACAAGAAACATTAACAAAATGTAACTGGATATGAAACCTGTAAACACTCAAGAGGAACCACAGATCTCAATGTTATCATTGTCCCAGATTAGTTCTTTTTACACTGCAAGAAATGACAGCAAGTGAAAATATCTTCAATGTAGTGAAATGTATCTAGTATTTCCTATTATAAGCTCATAATAAACCAAATAAGATTTTTAATCTTATTTCTAGACATTTTTGTTTCTTAATTTCAAGCTTTAACTTGTCTTATTTTACTTAGCAGATAATTTTGCTTCTTTCTAGAAATAAATGCTTAAAATCAACTAAATTATCTGCCAATAGAACAGATTATTTCAAGCTTGAAATTAGCAAAAAAAAACAAAAAACAGGTTTAACAATTTTATTGTTGATTTCTTGCAATCTTAGGACATACTAGATAAATTTGACTATATCCAAGATATTTTAATTTCCTAAGAATTGATTTTTCGCAGTGTAATCAGTAATTAGGGGTGCAAATAATATAAACAAACAAACAAACAATAATAATAATAATAATAATAATAAAAGCATTTTCGGGGGCCAAGCACACAGACTCAGTGAGCCACACATTCACAGACATGCTTTGCTGCCTAAACAATCACAGGAAAGCAGAGGCATAAATTTAGGCAAAGGGATTCAAGAGTGATTTGTAGTTTCACTCCTGATGTGTAGGTTTTGACCACAGACAATGGTGGAATTCTCTGACTGTGGGAGGAAAGGTCTAGATGAACAAATGGGCAGCAGAGTGGCATTCCTGCAGCATTGTTCATACAGGCCTCAAGATGATGTGAGCCAAATTTGGTGAAGATTGGACATTTGGAGGAGGAGTAGCAAAAATGGCAGTCAGATGTAAGCATTTTTGGCATGTTATTGTAACTTTTGACCAATAGGTGGTGCTATCATGAAATTATCTGCATAGTCTCTGGTCATGGTCCTGAAGATGCCGACCAAGTTTTGTGTCAGTGCGCAAAGTTGTTGCTGAGATACAGCCTCACTTCCTGTTTGGGGGCTTCGCCATCAGATTTCTTGGCCCATTACGGGGAAACTCTTTAAAAACTCTTTATTCAAAATTCTTTTAATAACTTTTCTGAGGCTTACTCTGAAGATGAAGTGTTCTAAATTTGGTGATGACTGGAAAAAAAATTGTAGTAGGAGTAGTGAAAAACTATTTTTGACAAAATCCAAGATGACAGAAAATCTGATTAGGTGCACATTAACGTCATAGAGTACACTGAACTCGTCTCGACCCAGGGGATCCAGGGATGTCTGGCTTTTAAATTTTGAACACATGGTTCGAAAGTTATGACCATAAAGGTACTTCCAAATTAGGCCTAAATTTGACCCGATGGTGCTACAGTGTTGGCAGCACTTGGCCCAAATTTGGTCAGAATGTTCCATAGACCCTCCCCAATCAGTGTGCCAAATTTCACAACTCTTTACCGGAAGGTTCTATGGGCTGCCATAGACACCCTAGCCAGAAGAAGAAGAAGCAGAAGAATAATAAGAAAACATAGAATAAAAATAGGATGCTTGGCCCCTAATATTTTTTTTTTTTAGGTGTACTTTGCCAGAGACCAAACTCTCAAAATGGAAAAAACTACTACATCCAAAATCTATGCTACACTACTGTGTAAATAACTCAGTGTATTGAATGGCACCTAAATAAATTAAATTGTGGCAAATTTGGAGGTTTATGATGCTTTGTATGTTTTCCTAAACAATCACAATCAAATGATATCACTGGGAGGTCAGACTTTCACCCTGTTACTAAACTGATAGATTTCAGACTTATTCTGTGACGTATGAACATGACGTATTAAATATCTTTCTTTAACTTGAGCACTTTTAAGCTATTTTTCATGTTTTTTTGTACTTTCATTAAAAAACCCTAAATCCAAGTACTTCATGTATTTTGTTCAAACCCTGGTGTTACTGGTTCCAACAAGATAAGACCAAATTGAATGAATTAAGTGGAAATGGTTTAGCGATTTGAGTCTCACCAAGCCGATTCTGAGACAGAGACAGAGAGCGAAGGGAAGAAAGTTCCTTTGCAGATGCTACAAATGGAACCAGGAAGTCTTTCTTCTCCGTGCACTTCTCTAGCAGCCTACAGTCTTTCAAGGACAGCTCTAAAATCATCAGGAAACCAACAGGATTGGGATAAAGTACACTAAATGAATACGTAACTAAATAAGAAAGATTTATCTTTTATTATTTTTAAAAAAGTGATGTTTTGTGTTACCTTCCAAAATGGAGTTCTCTAGTAGATGAATAATCTCATGGTGACAGTCTGCAAGGTTTATGTCTTCCAACATCAGTACCTTCAGGAAGGGACTGGACTCTGGAAAGGGATAACGTTTTCTTAATGTTATAAAGAAGATGAAGGATCACCTGGAGATCTCTTTAATAACAGTACACTTTAATTAAAATACTCTTTAATTACAGTACTCTGTAATTAAAATATTCTTTAATTATTGTAGCCGGAGACGACTGAATTTAATTTAACTCTTTTTAATTTAATTTAACAGGAACTACACACACAGAACAAAACAATGAACTCCTGAAATTTCAGTGTAGAGCTACAACTCACTGTGACAGGACATTAAACAAACTGCATAGCCCCACAAACGAAATAAAAATGATAATAAAGATAATAAAAACAGAGAAGAAAATCAGCAAAGAAAGGACAATTAACTACAGTTTAGTGAAAATGCAAATCAAAAAACAAAGAATAATTTCTTATCGATTAAAGACTAAAGCAAAGGGAAAAAAATTAATAAATCTGTTAACAAAAGACACGTCAATAAGAATTACTTCAAATCTATAAGGAAACAGTTATTATCTATTTAAGAAAAAAGCAAACTACCCTCAAGCAAAGAAGCAAAAATATTTGCTATTAATTAATTTTTAATAATTTACATGATACTTTTTTTTGTAAATAACTGATACATTTTCAAGGAGCAAACCCTGTAGTCAACCAAATTACTATTAATTATCTATTAACAGAAAAAGCCCAAGAAATAAATAAATAAAGTACAAAAAAATATATGTTTTTAATCTTTTAACAATTTGAATTAGAAATAAACACATTTAGTACATTTCAGTTTTCATTGTGTGTGTGTGTGTGTGTGTGTGTGTTTATATGCAGTACTTTTGCGATACCTGGCAACGTGTGTAGTAGGGGGCGAGCCTGCCGTATTCCTGTGACGTGAAGGCTGCTGAGATTTGGAGCGTGTTGAAGCACAGCTGGTAAACACTCTACAGTTGTCTGGTTCTCGACTGCCTTCAAGGTGAGTTTCTCAAGAGAGAGTTCTGCATCAGAAAACAACAAACAGCAATCATTTACCACCCTGTACCTGGTGTAAACCTAAGCGAATAACTTTATTTATGTAACACCTTTCAGACATTACAACACATGAAGAAGCAGCATTACGCATGTTTGGTGTGAACTGTACGCTGGATGTGGTGCTGCAGTCCCACCGCAGGCTGATTTCCAGTGAGAGGGTCTGCAGTGTGGGGCAGGAAATCAGCAAGCTGGCTAAATGACCCTGAACACACATGTTACCAAGGCTCAGGTCTTTGAGGGAACAGTGTGGGTTCAGGAAAAGCTTTCTGAGAGACTCCACCAAGTCAACCACTTCCTTCTCACAAACAAGCTCTGCACACAAGTATACAATATGTATAATACAATATATAAACACACACAGATATACAGCATGAGAACAACACTGATATCATAGATGTGACATTTGAACTTGCAAAGTAGCTCACTGCCTGCTCAGGCATGCCGTCAGTGAGACAGTGTGTGTATCTGGTCATATGTCCTTACAGCAAATCTAGTATTCACAAGTAAGATAAGCTTCACATGTTACAGATTTCTGTCAGCTGTGTTTGCACACTGACTAAGCAGGATTAATCAAACACAATCAGTGATGAAGCAGAAACTAAAAAGGTTCCTGAAAATAGACTGTGGAAACACACCTGAAGTTAAGTTCCCGCAAGAGGCACCTATTATTTCCATCTTAAACTTATCGTTAACACAAACCCCATTAGACAGCTTCTGCAATTATTTAACTGAACCAAAGTCAGGATCACATCAGTATTAAATCACCATCCTATCAGTAACACATCAGGGGTCCCTGGAGGAGTAGTGGATAGGCCACCACTGCAGCACGGGTTCAAGTCCCAGCCAGGGAACCAACCCCTGCTACTGGGGTTACATAAAAACAGTGCACTCCCAGTGCCGGTCCCAAGCCCAGATTTTAAAAAATGGGAGGTTTGCATTATTTATTGCATATTCTTAATAAAATAATGTTGAAACGTACTTAAAAGCAAAAGGTATAAATTCAGTTAGGCCATGCAGGGGCTGTTAAAAAGTCTTCCTAAAACACAGAAACCCAAAAGACATATCTGACTCACTGCCTCAGAAAAACACAGCAGATTGTTGTTTTAGCACTTACGGGTAGTGCACAGGTGAAGTGAGCGGAGACCCAGCCAGGAAGGAAGGAGGCGAGACACTGCTGTCAGTGAACAAACCTCCAGGTCCACGGAGTGAATCTGTCCCTCAGGACACATCCCGTTAGCACAACATGAGGGACAGAACTTGCTGTATTCTGTCTCGTCCATGAGCAGACGCAGCCGAGGGCGTTTGGATGCTGCACGACCCTCATCAACCCAGCTACAGCCCTTACATCTGGACATAATCCACCTGAAGACATACAAATCCGGAGTCCTCTTCAGAACTAGCTTTTTAACTGAGCCGTGGTCGAGAAGACGGTGCAGAACAAAGAGGACATCTGACTTTCTGTGTCTGAGCAACACCTTGGCATCAAGCAACCTGAGAGTCCTCACTTCCTTCTCCAGAGTGGCCAGGATGAGCCGCAGTTCCTCTGAGGCTAACCTGCGCACATCATGCACCGTGAAGAGAGACAGAACCCGCACGTACTTGGCTGACACCGAGAGAACCGCACTATCATTCATGTCAAAAGCAGAGCTTTGTGCTTGCGACCTTCTGAACAGCACCGTGTGAAAATAGCTCTCCAAGCACATCTGCTTCCAGTCTTCCTTCTCCGGCTGCAGAAACTAGAATGGACAATTTAGCATCCATTTAGTGCACACGTTCACTTTACACTTACATTCAGTGAGCACTTTATTAGGAACATCAGTACACCTACTCATTCATGCAATTATCTAATCAGCCAATCATGTGGCAGCAGCGCAATGCATAAGATCATGCAGATACGGGCCAGCAGCTTTGAGTAATGTTCACATCAACCATCAGAATGGGGAAAAAAGATGAGCTCTCTTTGACCGTGGCATGACAGTTGAGGCCAGACAGACTGGTTTGAGTATTTCTGTAACTGCTGATCCCCTGGGATTTTCACACACAACAGCCTCTAGAGCTTACTCAGAATGGTGCAATAAACGTGCTACAACAGCAGAAGATCACAGCGGGTTCCACTTCTGTCAGCCAAGAACAGAAAGCTGAGGCTGCAGTGGGTACAGGCTCAGCAAAACTGGACAGGTGAAGACTGAAAAAAAACGGAGCCTGGTCTGATGAATCTCAGATGTTCATCAGTGGCCTTCCCAGGCACCATATCTGAATCCAGCAGAACACCTTTGGGATGTGGTAGAATGGGGGATTCGCAGCATAAATGTGCACCTGAAAAATCTGCATTGAACTGCGTCATGCAATCGTGTCAACATGGACCAGAATCTCATCTTGTGGAATCCATGCCACAAAGGATTGAGGCTGTTCTGAGAGCAAATTGAGGCCCTGCCCATTATTAGTATAGTGTGCCTAATAAAGTGCTCAGTGAGTGTATATCTCAGCATTCTCCCAAATTATAGCTCTGTGTTGGGTAGTCTACAGATGACTCACAGAAAGTGAGTGTAACAGTTTAAAAAAAAATTGTATCTGTAGGTGTTGAAACAGAATAAAATAAAATGGGCACAGACTGCTGTTACTCTTTTAGCTAAAGACTAAAAATAAAAATATTAAATGATCTTGACTGAGTCACTTGAATACCCATAAAAAGAACATAATCATTCAACATTCCACATGTTCATGTTCCTGATAAGTGAGCAAAAAACAGGTGAAATCCAATTCAGTATGGTACAGTGCAAAAATCTGTCCAAAACTGAATCCCAAACATACATAAATAATCTAGACCTGTATGAGAAAATGTCCAGTACCTTTAACTTCCAGCGCCATGTGCGATTCAGATCTCTCCATTTTGCTGCCCAAGCAGATGAGCATGAGACTCCTAAAATGATAACAGAATTTGTAATGTGAAAAACATCAACATTAAAAATTATTAAATATTATACGAGCATGAAACTACAATAAATGCAATAATAACAAATGATAAAAACCATGCAGGTAGGTGGACCGGCTTTGCTAAATTGCCCCTGATGAGTGAATGAGTGTGTGAATGTGTATGTGCAGGTGCCCTGCAATGGACTTGTATCCCATACAGGGTGTGCCCCTGAATGAACGAATGAATGAATGAATGATAAAGATATATACTCTGTGAGCGCAGAGATCATGGAAACAATGCTTAATGTGATCAGTAGTTTATTCCCTTGTAAAAGACATTAAGTACAAAATCTTGTATCTTTTTCTGGTTTTATACATTTTTGCTTAGGAAAAAAAAAACTGTTATAAGATCATGATTCATTTCATAGCTGCTTGGTTCTGAAATGTCTGTGCAGATGACAATTAGGAGAGGTGATCAAGATGACGGACCAGAACAAAGGCCACTGAAACAAGACAACATGGCAATGTTCAGCTCTAATCCAGTTTGTAAGAGATCTAATCACAGGTGATGCCACCGTGATACACGCTGAGACGGAAATGGGCTGTGTGCAACTTGTAATGACAAAAATAACACGCATTTTGTAAACTCAGATTGCATACATTTTAGTTAGGTCATGTAACTTCATTCAATCATCTTCAGTAACCATTTCATCCTGGTCAAGGTCACGGTGGGACCAAAATAACTGCTCTGCACATTTGCAGAGTTTGTCTGTGCATGTTTACCTTTTAGATGAGCTGCCTTTTCAATCCTGTCCAGGTAGTACATGTTCAGGTGAGGCATCAAGTCTTTAAGAAGTGAGGCTGGCAAATCTAGATCAACAACATCAACAGCAACTTAGAAAAGAGGACTGTAGAGACTGTAACTTCGATGAAGCATTAGTGTGAGGATGCCAAAGCCAGTAGTGATGGTAATTCCGGCTCTTTTCAGTGAGTCAGATCATTTGGCTCAGCTCAGCAATAAGAGCAGTTTCTGTTGGCTCACAAATGACTCTGCCATATTTTCTAAACCACACAAAGTTTGATATACTGTGCTTAGAGACTGCTGTTCTTTGCCCACCTGTGGCTGAAGCTTCATAATAAACTCTTATTCTACCTTCTAATGAACAAAGTGACATTACTTTGCATTGCATTTTATAAAATCTATTTCGATAATCGTTAAATCAGCAAGATACTATAAATATACACTGATAAATCGAGTAAGCATGCCTGCATTAATGTTACTGTGCTTGCTGCGTCTGCGCTTCATTAGGAAGATTCCTTTCCATTTAACTTGATAACTGATCACCTCCTCTAATACACTGACTACACGGAGTTCATCTTCAACAAGCAGCAGATCCTCACTGTCATGCTGAATAACACACACTGAGTCAAACACATGTCAGTTTCAAAAGTCTTTCATGGAAACAATTCTCACACAGAGAGAGAGAGAGAGAGAGACACACACACAGACAGGCAGACAAACAGAGAGCTCTTCAGTTTTTCTTCACTTGTTAATCTTATCATTTGTTCTCTGTTCTGGTTTTATTCCTTACCCATATAAATGCTTTGGCAATACATTGTACAATTTGTCATGCCAATAAAGCTCATTTGAATTTGAATCAGAATTGAGAGAGAGAGACACAGAGAGAGACAGAGATAGACTGAGACAGAGACAGACACACACACACACAGAGAGAGAGAGAGAGAAAGAGAGAAATCCAATATATGAGTAAGATCTCGAAGCCGACTTGAATGAGTAGACTCAGCATGAACAGGCAAAATGAGAGAAAGTTTCCTGCACTCTTCTTCTATCATCTGACTTCTGTCTGATGAACAGCAGATTAATGCTGCATGTGTAATCACTAAAACTCTGCAACACGTATTAGTTATTTAACAAAAAATCTTTTTACCCAAAACACACACACACACAAAGCCATTCCTCACCCCCAGCTTGACTCTCCAGCACATCCATATGCTGAGCCACTTTCCTGATGCACATCTGCACCAGAGTGAAGCTGCCCATGTTTGGAAACAAAACCGCTGAAACTGAAACCTACAAATCCTTCCTCCTGCTGCAGGAAAGCCTCGGAGTTTGTTTGTTTTTGTTTGTCAGTTTTTTAATCACATTCTTAAAATAGATCTGGCACACGTGCACTGAAAATGTATAAGCAGATTCTGTTTACTTGCACATAATGTCGCTGTAAGCGGAGTGCTGGCGCGTGAAGGACGCCAGCGTAAACAAGTTCCGTTACATTTTCAAAATAAAAGTCTAATACTGCATGTGTCGTGTGTAATTTTTTTTAAAGCTGAAAGGTACATTAGATGAGATTAATAATTTTTTGTTCTTTTCAAGATTACTTGTTTAACGATTAGGCGGGCTCGACATTTGAAAATTCCAGCCCATGTTCACGAAGCACCGCCCCCTGGATCTTATGCGGCCCGAATAGTGTCTATAAGGTGCCTGACAGGAGGAGCATCCAATCACAAACAAGCATTCTGCTCCCGAGCTCAGCTTTCCATGCAGCTTTTCAGTGACTTAAACTTCTACGAAGGCCAAGAGTTTGTTTTTTAAATCATGTTTTACATATCTTCCAGGTTAATTGTCCAAGTAAGGAATAAAAAAAATCAACTATTGCACCTTTAAAGGGAATTTTTATAAGGTCATGTTTTCATGATTTTTACTCGTCTCCATGAAATCTTGGAGTTTTTGTTAAAGTTAAAGTTACAATGCAAAGGCTTCCACGTGGCATAGAACTCTTTCTAGTTTTGGACTGTCAGCATAAAATTAATATATAGCAATGTTTAGATTTTAGAGTTAAACAAAACTATACGGTTTTAGCTTGATGTGGTAGTCTTTCAGTCAGCTTAAGGAACCACTTTATCCTGGTCAGGGTTGCGGGGGAGCCGGGGTCTATCCTGGGGACACTGGGCATGAGGTGGGAATACAGCCTGTCCACTGCCAGTCCATTTCAAGGCACCATGGCATGTTTTTGGGAGGTGGGAGGAAACACCACACAGACACAGGGAGAATATGTGAAACATGTGAGGCAGCAACACTACCCTCTGTACCACCATGCACCCTGGCTGCAAAGATGCAGTGAATCTTCATGGTCATATAATAAATAGATCCGAGAAAATCTTACAGTATGTCAGAAACCACACCCTATTCACTGTGCATCATTTCATGAAAACCATCCAGTGCTCATAAAATCTCACTTCTCTGCAATAGGTTAGTGTCTGAATGATGTACTCTAGCAGGTACCAGATATCCAAAGTGTACTTTGGATTAGATTTGGACGCAAAAGGAAGTAATAGACCACGAATGCAGCAACACATCAATCTTCTCCAACAGTCTTCAGTTTCTTCTGCAGCTGATCTTATGCAGGGACTTGACAGGGAATTCTCAGCCACTCCGCAGTTGTTTTAATGTTCACTTCTATCAACATCGACACTGGTTGTAGAATCATATTTAAGTCAGAGATGTACACATTACAACATTTTATTCACAAATCATCATAAGCAGATTGGACACACTGTTAGGTACAGTACAGCGGCTCGGTTGGGAAAAAAAAGTCAGCAATCACCTCACTGCCTATAAATAACAACTGTATTAGTGATCCTGACAGTACAGCCATGAAGAAGCAGTGATGAGGATCTGAGGAGCTTCATTTGACCGAGTGGAAGAGCTTGTGGGCCACCTGGACAAAGAAAGAAGAGAGATTAATAGTGCTAATACAAGTGAGGACAAGAAGTTACTGGCTTCCTGTGGGTATTGATTTACAGTGCTGCACAATATATAACAGATTCATGCAATACTGATATAGTCTATAAGCAAATATTTTATAAGAGTGCTATTGTGCATCATGACTATCCAGACCCCTCTCACACTCTAGATCAGATCAGTTTCAACTTAACTGGATCAACCACACAACCCAATCCAATATCATACAAATATGACTACATAATACTGCTAGATCCAGATTTAATACTACTACAGTTACGGCTCGCTATCCCACAAGCATCCACAAGAATTAAGTAAGGAATAAAAAAACAAACAAACAAACAACAACAGGGTGGTGTGATCCTTTTTTTTCTTATAAGAGCATGTCCTGTAGTGTTTTAATTCTCTTATACCACAGCAGTATGCCAACTATTACAATTTGACACGACAAGAATGACACATGACACTTTTTAACCATTTATAGCTACATTTAGTATCAAGGAAACAAGTTAGTTCCTTCCATAAACGTCATCTTACAGAAAGCTTGGAGCTAGCCTTGGAGAGTCCTGAGCTGTTACTATTATAGAAATGCTAACATATTAGAACAAGCGCATTAATATAAACCTTGTGATGTGCCCTGCTGCCGGCACTACTGTCAGAGCTGATGTTAGAAAACTAATCAACAACTTCTGACCAATCAGATTCACGATTTCAGCAGTTCTGGCAGCGGTAGCTCAGTGGTTAGGACGTGGGGCTACTGATCGGAAGGTCATGAGTTCAATCCCCAGTACTGCCAAGCTGCCACTGCTGGGCCCTTGAGCAAGGCCCTTAACCCTCCACTGCTCAGTTGTATAAATGAGATAAATGTAAGTCGCTCTGGATAAGGGCGTCTGCCAAATGCTGTAAATGTAAATGTAATATTCTAACAGTAGTGTATCAGACTATCCCTATTCTGAAAGTTTCTTTTTTAATGTATGCTTTCCTTCTACAAATGGATACTCACTGAATCCTTGCCTTATTTTTTAGAATATATGAGATCATGAGTACAGGTTAGTGAAGGATTTACCTGTTATGGTTACTTCACAGAGGAGACAAGCCAGAATTTACAAAGAAAACTGTATATAGCTCAAAGAAAGAGCACTCAGACCTATCAAATTTTGAGCTCTGATATCAGTATCCCATTGGAAATGAAAAAAAAGGGATTGCTGTGTTCCTATTATTATTATTGTTATTATTATTATTATTATTATTAAGTAACCCTCTACACTGCTTTTATATCTTGAACAACAAAATGCAAAATAATCGGACATTATGGCTGAACTGAAGCACTGTTTTACTCACGCAGTGATCCCGTGCGTGCAGGAAATCGAAAAGCTCCTCAGTGCAGTCCTCGTCAGTCGACCGTGAGCCCACCCTCGTCTCGCACATCTCGAGTTTCTCATGCGCATGGACGCAGTGCTCCGTCTCCTCACATTTCTGCCTGATTGTCTCTAACGGGTCCTACATTCATCACACACAGCACACAACAGGAGGCTCTCTTATTGAACATCAAGCTGGTTGTGTTTGTAAGCGTATTATTTGATGTCTATTTATTGTCATAAGGCATGTGCGGATAATCTCATTCAAGCGACATAAAGAACGCTGTGTTCTAAAACCCCTCACTGTGGATCAATCTGAGAGTGCATCACATGTGTCCTACTTAAAGAAAGCATGAAAGTACAAGAGTCAAACACAAATAGCCTCAGCAAAGCTTTCCCATTTCCCATGATAACTGAATCTTCCAAATGATAACTGCCTTCCAAAATCTCCTAATTTAGACATTTTTAATGCAGCATTGTATGTTTCTTTCTCTGCAATCCTATAATTCTGTTCACAGGAGAGAGAAACAGAAAATGTTTTAGAATTATCAGGAACAACAGATTTTAATACCAACACATGCCTCACTATAATGATCATTTTTGCATGCTTCTCTGTGTGTCATATTTTATGCCCTGAATGTGTTTTCTGGATTATAAGTAATTAAACAGAGGTGTTAGCATTGTCAATAAGCTTGTCCAACATACCACCATTTCTTCTTCCTCTTCTTCTTCCTCCTTTATTGAAACAGTGTGACATTGGAGAAATGGAATTAGCTTCAAACCTTTTACATGTTTAACTTCTGTGCACAAAATCATAATTATCACAGCTTGTGATGACTTTTTGTATTTTCCCTGTGTTTCAATTCCCAAGAAACGTCAGTGAGCCAAATGTCCAGATACAGCAGAGTTTGTGTTTTCACAATATCCAGGATCTTCATCTTAAATTGGTCATGTTACATCATTTGCTTTTAAAAATATATTAACAGTATATTACAATACTCTCCCTAATTTCCAGCTCTGTTTTCCCTTTAAACTATTGCGATATAAATGTGATAGTAATAAAAGAGTTCAAACTGTCCAGAATCCCATTTCTGAAATCATTCCTTGGAAAATACTCTATAATTTATGGTCCTATAGTTCTATTTTGTTAGACTATTGTTCATGGAGTTCATCTGATTCAATGAACTAATCTGTCTACTTGATCTTTTAAATGTACAGCAAAGGTGACCAGAGGAATACAGGGATGCCGCAGCATAGCACTGCTAGCTAAGCTACATTCTAAAGTGTCCTTATGGAAACGCTTCACTAAGTCGTCTCTTAAATTTTGCATTTATTTTGAAGCAGAGGCTTAAATATCAACCCTCACCTCCTCAGGGTCTCCGTTTAAGATCATTTTCTCCTCAAACACCATGATTTAAGACAAGTCGTCCTACAGCTTTCCTGACAGCACAGGGACAGCGGCTAGTGGAGGGCAACGGGACACTTCCGGTGCATCCGCTCGTGCAGCTAAAAGACCTTTAGGTGTCTATCTCTCTGCCTGATTCAAAATCACAGCCGCTCGCGTGCGCTGATTAATCACAGCGTCAGAGAAGTGCTCTGTCAATGATAATGGATCTTACTGCGTAAAACTTTTTAAAAGTGATTTTTTTTTTTCAAAATCACTGATATTTCAAGCTTCCTAAAGTTATCAAGTATAAGATTTTTTTAAAAATAAATGCTGTATACTTGACGAAAATATAAAACGACGTTTATAAAATACTTCTTTAAAAAAATGTGTGGAGTGTCTTTTAATTAATTTATTTTAATTAACTTAATAATGAAGTTAATTGCGCACACATAAATGAATTTACAATCCATTCCTTCCGTATAAATCTTACATGGCTTAATTTCACAATAATACAGAAGATGTGGGGAAATGGAGTGAGAAGGCTGGTGTTCTGGGTCACGGTGTGTAGTTGATATGAGCTTTAAAGGAAAACTCCACCCTCAAACTCATGAAAAATGGTCAAATTGAAATATTTGTGATGTGCTTAGTGAGTGTGGTGTTAATTTGTTGGTTGGTGCTGTATTTTCGTTATTCCTGTGAGAGGTAAGTGTTGTGTTCCTCGCTGATGTCACAGGTTGGCACTGCTAGTGTGGAACAATAGGAGAAAAAGTTCAACTATATCAAACATAAGGTCAGGTTTCTCACTCGCTATTTTCCAGTAATGTTTCATGTCAGTGTTTCATGTTTCTTGTTTCATTGTGACAGTGGTGGCTGAAGGGAACCGATCAGGGGTTCAAGCCGCAGCACTGTCAAGCTGCTGCTGTTGGGCCCTTGAGCAAGGCCCTTAACCACATCTGCTCCAGGAGCACTGTGTCATGCGTCCTAGCAAGCTGATATGTGAAAACTGCAATTGGCTCTGTTCTCGTACTCTGAGTAGTAGCTCAGTGGTTAAGATGTTGGGCTTCTGCTCGGAAGGTTGACAGTCCAAACCCTGGCACTGCCAAGCTGCCACTGCTAGGCCCTTAACCCTCAACTCCTTAGTTGTATAAGAGATAATTGTAAGTCGCTCTGGATAAGAGCTTCTGCCAAAAGCCGTAAATGTACTCTGCACAATGAATCTAATCTAATGTCATTAATTCATTATATATAAATAACACAGCTGTGCTGAGTTATGGCAGCTAGTGCGTGATCTTTGAGGTGACAAGCACAATGGCACTGATGTTAGTATTAACATGAAATTTGGAGCTTTGGAACCTGATCTGTTTGAGTAGAATAAACAGATTAGGAGGTGAGAAAGCTGGACAGAGTGAAACACTAAAGCACTGCCGCATGACTCTCATGATTCCCACTGGCACCACTATTAGCAGGTAGGCAAATGACATTCTGGCTAAATAAATGGACCAATATGTTGATGAAAGAAAAAAAATCATAGGAATTAAAATTTTAATTTTAAAATTGATTTTGGACACCATTGAAGATTAAATGTTAATTATCAAGATTAATATGCAAGTTGTTCATATGGATCTTTCCTCATAAATCATATAACTTCTTATGTGTGCCCCACAACCCTATAGACAGAAAGAGCCTAAATGTTTTTTATTTTCTCTAGGTGATGTTTCACTAAATATAATTTTGTAATATAACTGCAATATTTTAATTTTATAATATAGAAATCAATGTTTGCCCACGCACACACACACACGCACACACACACACACAGAAGCTATATATATACAGTACTGTCCATGAGTCTTAGGCACCCTATTTCTTTGTTTTTTTAGTACAAACTTTGTTATAGATTTTTTTTTTATGACTTCTACATTATCGAGTCAGTACAAAAACATTTTAGATTTCCAAACATTAGTTTTCCAGCACAAAACAAAATTAAACATTACAGAAAAATGTCTGTATGTCAGTAAAGAAAGCAGCATATTAATTAGAGAGATTAGAGGTTAATTAAGAGACCACTTTTCAGGCAAAAAAAAAAAAAAAAAAACTAATGAAGGCTGCTGGGTTTTGCTGCAAAAATAAGAAGCAAGTGCAACAGTTAAAGTCTCCAGAAGAACTGTGACTGGTTCTGCAAGATGCTCAACAAAACTTAAAGACAAAAAAAAGTCAACCAAATTTGACAAATATTACAAGTCTAGTTTGTTTGCAGTCCATAAGAAGGTCAGTAATGACGTACAGTGGACCATCTCACTAAAGGCTCAGTAAAGACATCTCAGCAAAACTGGTTCATATTTAGTCCTCTTAAAACCCATTCTAAAACTCATTGATGCCTACAGGCAGTGACATTGTCCCAATGAAAGCAAGTTTCACTGTACATTAGTTTATTGTTGGCCTGCCGAAAGTCACACTCAACTAGGTGTAGTGTCGCCAACCCTTCTCCCTGGATGAGGTGGCACAGCTGACTGAGAGGCATTTCGCAGTCTGCACACATACCGGGAAAACCTTGCTAACCACCGCACACCCTCCGTTCCCAAACTGCACTCTCTGGCTCTCTGGCTCACTCCCCAGTCCCTGAGGATCACTGAAAGAACTTCTGCTGTTTCAATATTTATAGTTCCACTTTGTTTTATTTAATTATTTTGGAATTCTTTGAATTTTTCTTTTTTATTTGACTTATTTTTATTATATTATATATTACTTTTTTTTCATTTAGTTTTTACTACTTCATTGTACTGTATAGCCCTTGGAGCTACCATGTATACGAAAAATGCTCTATAAATACAGTTGTATTTTCCAGCAATAATAATAATAATAATAATATTTCTTACAGTAAATAATGACATTAAAGGTAGCCAGGTAGGTACGTTAACAATTTATGCGTCTGTCGTATAGTTAAACTGAGACGTGCCAGAGGTCTGAGCTGTTATTTTTACATAATAATTAAAAGAAAGGCAGAAGATTTACCCTTCCTGGTTGATAGCTGTTGTGTGATAGGGGAGAGCCAGCACTGCAAATTGGCAAATGATTATTGAAAAAGGGGGTAAAAAAATGACAAGGTTAACTTTAGGCTAGCTTTGTGTTTAAGTTTATGTTTATACAATTACATTAAAATCTTACATCAGTGCATATAAAATTTTCAAAGCTTTATAAATTGGTGAGTTAATGAATAACCTTAACAAAGTGAGGAATCTTCAGGTGTAATGGGGAAACTGGCTCTGAATCATTCACTTTTCACCAAAATGCCAGAGCAGCTAAGGAAAAGTGAGAATCTTTAGAATATGAAATTAAATTTTAAGAAATGCAACTAAAACCAGATTATGAAAATGATGAAAATGAGTACTATATGAGCAATACAATTTTACACATGAATATAACATGATAAACATTTTGTATAAGAATAAATACTGACTTTATTTTATTTATCCAAGTTTTCTTGCCTAAAAAAAACCCATTAAAACACAGTTGCCCTGAAATAAAAGTAGACAAATTGAGAAATTGCACAGAAAAAGAAAATTTATACAGGAAGATCTTGTGACTCACACAGTACAACCACTACAACTGACACACACAATGCAACCACTGCTGGCACTGGCCCAGAGAATATGGTGGCACACACACACATGCATGCACACACAAACCATTACGTATACTATATACTGCATACATACATTTTCACAGTAGATTAATGATATGTAACACACTACCTACACACACACACACCATTGTTTATACTGTATACCGCATATATACTTTTACACAGTAGACTAATGATACAAAACACACTACCTGCGCGCACACACACACACACACAGATGATACTCATGCTGAACATTTCCTGTTGGCTCTAAAGGGTGGAGTGTCCTGCCTTGGGTGTTTTTTCCCCTCTTTGTTCTAACTAACACCAGTCAGTGTGTGTTAGGATACTTGTACATTATTCTCTGAGTGTGATTTAGATGTATATGGAAGGTAAGTTGGTGAACAGTTGGAGACCATAGGTTTCAAGGGAAGCGACTTCAGTAAAGCTCCTGAAACAGCCTAGAGTGATTTCACTAAAAACTTCACATTCCCTGGTAACTAAAAACAGGGGTAAGTTGGCATAGTTGGCATAGTCTACCTACTGTACATATGCTATTTACTCACCCTCCTCCCACTTCCTTTCTTTCTATTTCCAGATATGCTCAGTTAGCATTAGAGCCATAAAAGCTGACTGGACAGTGCCAAGGGGCTAAATATCTACAAGTAAATGACGTATGCTCATTTAATGTAAATGCGCAGTTGCAGTATGTTCCTTAGAGCAAGAGGACAGTGATCCAAGCACTTCTACTAACTGTTACACTGTGTGGAAGGGAAACAGGAATCTAAACAGATAGACATTTATGTATGAAAAAGAACAACACACTTGTATTATTTAAGTATTTTCCTCTGAAGGATCAGAAAAGATCAGAAGCACCTTGTTTGGACTCAGGCCCCGGTGGTTTAAAAAAGAAAGGAGACATTAGAGTATTAGTACAGGCTCATAACCTGCTTTAATGCTTTAAGACACTGAACAGTTTTGTAATCTAAACATGTTTATTCTGTAATGTCTGCTGTATAAATTTTCTTAGTAAGGTCAGTGACCAAAGAGAGAGAGAGAGAGAGAGAGAGAGAGAGATAGTAGGTAAAGTGACAACTAGCAAAGTGAACTAGCAAACTTTCCACAATACAAAATTGCTTATAAATTTAGACTATGAGAAAATTTCTAAAACTTTCAACTATACTGGTCACTGGCCACCAATAAGCCTACATTATTTAGCTCAGACATGGGAAGAAAATTGTAACACCACAATAAGGCAACTATTGTCTATTATGTCTTGCTTAGTGAATACAACCGGATAGCATAACTGTTCCTGTTTACAGATTTATGATGTGTCCACCAGCTGTTTAAAATACACCTTTACCGTGCACACATGTGTGTGGTGGTGTGGAAAAGGGAGCAGTGAGCTTAATACTAGAAATTTCTTCTGGTTAATTAGCTTAATAATTAGCTATAATTAGCTTAATAATTAGCTATGCTCTTCTCACCATAAACAGAGCTGCAGTAAAGAGAGTGGGCAGCTTTAAATTCCTTGGATCCACGCCACCGAAGATCTCAGCTGAAACTGACATAAGGAACACATAACAATGCCTCTACAACCTCAGACACCTTAAACGATTCTGTCAGAGCCCCAGAATCTTCCTGTTGTTCTATAACTGAGCATCTTAACTGGTAGCATTGCTGCCTCGAGAACTGCACTCCTCTTGACTGTAAAAACCTAGACAGTATGAACTGCCCAGTGAGTTTCTCTCCCTCCAGGGCATTTACAGCAGATGGTGCTTGAGGATGTCCTGGAGGATTATCAAAGACCCCAGCCACTCAAACCACAGACTTTTCACACAACTGCCTTCTGTCAGATGGTACTGGAGCATTGGGGCATGCACAGACAGACTCGAGACAGGCCATAAGGCTGCTGACTAACCGCACACTGAACTATTTGGATATTAAAGAGAATCTCCACACATTAAAACACATTAAATATATATGTATTGACATATTTGTGATGTGCGTAGTGATTGTGGTGCTAATGTGTTGGCTGTTGCTCTATTTTTTGTTATTCTTTTGACAAGTTAGCAGTTGTGTGCCACTCTGACATCACAGAGTGATGGATAACACAAGGGTCAGGTTTCAACATTAGATAAAAAAAAAAAAGCAATCATTTGGACCTAAAGTTCCAGAATGTCATGCAGCTGTATGATGCACTTGCGCTGAGTTACGGCAATTAACCATGCTGAACCATGTTTGATAATTTGGGACATTTTAAAAAAAATATTAAAATATAAGCATATGTACGTGATTTGAACTAACTTTATGTTTAGGTTTTTTTTTTATTTTTAGCTTATTTGTTACAGTAATACATCTTATGTATATATGCCTAATAAATATGTATAATATATTAGTCATGACAATTTTATAAACTTATGAATAAACTAGCCCAAGCATTTTTCCTTTTTTGGGGTGAGCTTCCTGTTTGATGCTTACTACATCCCCTTAGATGATGTCACATGAATGAAGTGATGTTATTTCGATGAAGCAGTTCCACTGCAAGGGATCAGTAACATTATTTTTGACTTGTACTTATCAGACCAGAAAATAAATGTCCAAAAAAAAAAAAAAAAAAAGTTTAACTGTCCGAATTTACCTGATGCCCCAATAGCTGTATTCAACCTACTTTTCATCCTTGTGTAAACTGAGATGTGACAATAAATCTAAATCTACACTGATGTTATTTCTACAACAACAAAAAAAGATATAATGGATAAAAGTAACAAACTAAACAATTTGTTTGGGTGCTGCTGTTATTAAGGCAGACATGTCCTAGCTCACTATTTTTGTCGGTTATCTTTTCCTCAGGAAGCTCAGAGAGACAGGCACCTCCCATCACACTCCCAGTCTCCCCACCACCACCGCTAGATCACACTCTATATATGCAATGCTGAGAAAGACTCTATTCAACCTGTTCAACACTACAACAACTACTTCTATTTCGCTCATTATGTCTATGGATTTATTTGACCTTTAACCTGAGTATGGAACCGGCTCTTCAGTAGGATACCGCCAAATCATGTGGAAAATATGAGTGAAGGTAAGTTTTTATCATTAAAAAACAAACAAACAAACAGTTTTATGCCATCCATAGCAAGTTTTCTGGTATTATAATGTTTACCACATTTTCTAAGACATATGGGAATGTAGGGAATCGTTTTACCTTTAACATAGATGTCTTTCTGTGAAATGTACAAACTTTTATCTCTCTATGTACAACTGCTGATAGCAAAAGCTAATTTAAATGGCCAAGAGTGATCCATAAAAAGATTGACCTATATAGATTTTAGTGGATTTGTATTACATCTGATTTGCTGTAATGGATTTCAGATATTGATCTTATCAAAACTCAAAGTGAATTGATAGATTTTGTTGCCTAGAATTTAGGTTTTTGATCCAAAATGCAAACATGAACAAGATGTGACTGAAATTTGCAGGATTTATTAATTAGCAATCTGACATTAAAGAAACAAACCTCATCAGATCTTTTTTTTTCTCTGTACTAATGAGCTTGTACATTTGAATTATAATACTTTTTAATTTAATAAGACGTATGGTGGGTTTGATCAGAGGAATTCTGTTTGTATATAAGCACTGATTAAGCAATGCCCGAATTGTCTCCTGTATGTTTCAGAATTTCGGGAGCATTACATGAATCCCAGATCCCAGATCCAAGCCCGGTGTCTTCCCAACGGGCAATTAGGTCACCCAGTCCCTGGAAAGTGCTGCCAGAATCAGGGATGTAAACCATCTATTTTCTCCAAAGCAAGATCAAACCCAACACAGGGTCACGGTTTAAATAATTACCTGAAGAGACACACTAAACAAAACCTAAGGCCTGCTAATTCAGAACAGCACCCACTGAAAAACCATAGGAAGGAGGTACTGACACAATGGGAGGAATCACGACTGACAGAGGTCATGGAACAAAAACCATGGAAAGACATAAAATGTAAAGAGGGGTCTATGCAATGGGAGGAGCTTGCACGAGGAGATCAGGAAGAACAGGACAATATACTAGAACAGGGGGATGAGTTGGGCTGTGGAGAGGAGCTGGCACAGAGGAATGGGTTAGATTGGCAGGTGGGTTTAGAACCACGGGAGGGATTTAACTTACGTGAAGGACAAGGCTCAGTGAAGCTTCTCTCTGACTCCTACAATAAAGTAGAGGAGGAAATGCAAGGAGTGGAAGGACAGTTACATATGGAAGGGGAAAGGAAGGAAGTGTGTGTGAATGGTAAAACAAGATCACTTGTGACCCCTGTTGATTCCATGCTCTCATCTACATACTCATTTCATAAGCAAATAGTGCACAATGATGGAATAAACCAAAACAAAACTCGGACACTGGTAATGTTGTCTGACAAAACATATACTAATGACGTGTTCACTGATCAAAATTTTCTAAATGGATTTTACCCAAATAATAGTTGCATAAATGGACTCAACACAGATGCTTTGACCCCAGACCGAACCGACATAGTCACCATGTTCCCAGAAGCGTGTGATGCAGGTGAGGCATTGGCAGATCCTGAAGGCTTTTCAGAGTGTGATCTCTTTGAACACAATATTGAACCCTCTTGGAAGTCAGGGGTTGAAGATGTGGGTGACTGTGGAGATACAGTGATGCTATCTGTGGAAGAGGATTCAGAGAACTCGAATGGATCACTATCTACTTTTGGGGAGGGGTGCATTGAAGAGGTAGAGGAACAGGAACAAAAGGAACAGGTGAAAAACCTTTCATTGTCCAGAAATTCTAAATCAGATCCAAAAGTTTATCCAAAATCTGAGATAGAAGCTGAAATACGCTCTGAGTTTTCTGATCATTGTTTCTCTTCATTCTGCTCATCTGAGTCTGAGTTGACCTCAGATGAAGTGGAAAGAACTGAGACCAAACAAAATGCTCAGGATGGGCCAGAAACTGAGCAAGCTGTATCATCTGAGTTCAAAGCTGGTGACTGCAATACAAGTTCTATACCAAGTGTCTCTTCCATTGTTTCTCTACAACCTGATGAACAAAAGTCACAGCAGATGCAAGAAGACCATCATGATGGACAAGAGGTAGAAAGAGCCATTCTATGTGGTAAGACAGTTATGGCAACAAATATGTTAGAAGAGCATGTGTATGAAGAAACTGAGCCAAAGTTCCAAACCAGAGACTTTTTGCAGACCAGGAAGTATTTAATGACACGTTCCATATCCGTGGAAACCCCCAGACTAGATCCATTGAGTACCACAATATCAGGAAAAGGACGCTTAATGCTACACCCACAGTCATACTACACACGACATAATTACCTTGGAGATAGTTTGCCTGCTTTGACTGGTTCATTAGGATGTCTCTCACCAGGAAGTCCTTGCCCCCCTACTGTGGACATACCACCTCCTTTTGAGCTGTCTTCCATCACAAGACGACCTATCCGAAAGAGTACACCTGCTCTGCCAAGTGATGTGACTGCCTGCAATAGGAAACTTGACTTTGGCCTTAAACGTTACTTCTCACCATTACGGTTTCTGAGGAAAACTGAAAGAAGGACAGATAGTCGCTCAGTGTCATCTAGGTCATCTTCAGAATCAAGCCCACAGGGCTCTTGCCGGAGGTTAAATTTAATAAGGCAATGTACAGAAAGCCCTGAGCTTCACAGGGCACATGACAGTTCAGTACCATCATCCCCATCTTCTCTTCGTTTACACAAGAACATGCACAGGCAAGGTGTAAGCACTCCTTTGAATAACAATTTTGGGTCAGCTAGTCCCAACTCATGGGATATGTCAGATGACTTGATCCACTCCCTTTTTGTACAGCCCTTCCCACTTTCCAAACCTCGGTCATTCTCTTCCCCCAATGTGGACTCGTCAATTTATGAGAATGTTTTAAACACAAGTCCCCACTATGAAAATGTGCACGTCCGCCTCTTATCACCCTCCAATCAGAATCAACGAAACCAGGGTTCAGCCAATGACACGGATGGTTACGTGGATATGAGCAGCCTACCAAGCTTTCAGAGCAAAAGCTCAGCAAACGAGCAAGAGACAGAGAGGTACATCTCTATCTTTTTTAGTTTTTGCAGACATGAAAATGAATTTTAGTTTCATATTAATTTCATTTCAAATTTAGTCAAATGCTACACTGGGAATTGGGATTGGGTTCCAGAATGGGAGATATCAGTGGGAGATTGCAAGTTTCAATCCCAACAATGCCACAGCCATCCGTGGCCGGGAGCCAAGGGAGCATGATTGGCTGTGTTCTCTGGGTGGAAGGGATGGCATCCTCTCTCTTCCCTGTCAATCACAGTGACATTAGCCAATCACGGTTGTCTGAAAGCTCAATATATATGGAAGACAGCAGATAGCACTTTCTTCCAAGTGTGTTATGCTGCCCTGTGATGCAGCATGAGCAGTAGTTCGAAAAGATGCGGTGGGCTGGCTTCAAATGTTTTGGAGAAAGCACGTGTTAGCTTTCATCCTCCCTGGATGGTAGCTGTCGTGGGAATAGGCAAATAATCAAACTGGGGAGAAAATGGGGGGAAAAAACTACATGATAATCCTGGTGTCTAGGGTAATCAGTGCATTGAATTTGTGCACATGTATTTAAATACATCCAGCTGTGTGTGTGTGTGTTGACTGTCTGTTCTATTCTTTAGTGCTTACACAATCTGCTCTCCTATGGTGAGGTCAGATGGAACAATGAGTGTATCTGTAGGCGCAGGGTGTACAAAAGAGGAGGAGAAAAAAGCACCTGAAAGACTGGTAAGCTCTGCATAGGAGCCTATATGTGAGTCTGAGCCTTTATTTGTGTCCGTGTGTTAAAATATGAATTTTAACCAGTGCATTTTATTCTGATTTCAGACTGTTAATTGTTCTAGAGCATTTTACACTGTGAAAGAGCTGCTGGACAGCGAGACACAGTGAGTGCAATTATTTCAACAATTAGACAGAGAAACAACAACAGTTTGGTAAAAAGACATAGGGGTACATAGGAAAAGTGGCACTAGGAAAAGAATGTAGTATAGTATGAGAATAGAAAATGGCCAGACCTGTGAAGGCCACACTTGCAAACAACTGTAATTATCAGTGCTCACAGAATTAAGGCAACACTGCAAGAACATGACAGCTAGATTACAATAGACCAAGTCCATGAGCAACTATAGGGATGAGCTTGCCGAACTGTTGTTGGTAGTTATTTTTATGTCAGTTTGTTATACCTTATGGACCAAAGGAATGATTCAGCGATTCGTAGTTCCAACATGGGAGATATGAACAATGCAATAAAAAGAAGTGGATGATAGTGCTGTCACTGAGTCATAGGCAAATAAATTTAAGTTCTTATGTGTGAGGCATGTGGAAACAAACTTTAGATTTATTGCCACTTTAACCAAACCCAAATATGTCTAACACACCATAATTCTGTATTTCTTTCCAACTGATTTCTCTGCTGCCTTTACTTACTTTAAATGTTTACTGTGCTTAAACCTTATGAAACTGTATCAAGTGTCTTGCATCTTTCTATCTCTTTTTCTCTTTTTAAGGCATGTAAAGATTTTAAAGCTCCTAACTGAGGTATGTACCCTGTGTAAGTACTAAGCATGAGCTAGTGTATCATGTCATATCAGTGGATATGATTACACTGTTTAAAAGCGTTACTTGTGTGAGCAGAGCGAGGAGAGCTCCAGTCTATGGATATTTAGAGTGTTTACTTTTAGTTATTGCATCAATGGGAGCAACATCATCTTGACCAATTTCTTTTAGATTTATAACACATAATATGCCTTGTGGGAGTCACCAAAATTTACACAGTTAATCTGTGTTCTTCAAACTACAGACTGTAGGTGCAGATGAGCATCTGATGAACCTTTGGAGTGATTTACCTGCAATTTGTTCACTCCACCAAGACCTCCACACTCAACTGGAAAGCCGCATTAAAGAGTGGTGAGACACACAAAACACAAATCCACACGTACACGTATCACATCAAGTCATGTGTCTATATTTTCCTTCTCTTCCTAATCACTCCGTGTTTCTCTTTCTCAGGGATCAGAAGGAAGGCATTGCTGACATCCTCTTGGCCAAGAAAGCAGAGTTTTCAGTTTTGTCTTCCTTTATTAGCCAGCATGACTCCAAAGTGAGGACTATGGAGCAGATGGAGAACACAGTAAGATATCACACATGTCTTTAGTTCTCCTGCACTTTTAACAAGACACTGCCAAACCCAGGGCCTACTGATTACACAAGAACTGGTGACTGTCTATGCATGTACAGTATATGGCTTTTCAACTTCATATTATCTCATATATCAGACACAATTGGCCATCTTCTAATTGGGAGAAAAAGACCATATCCCATCACTGTAACTGATAGAGGATTGCCAAACAAAGCAAGTGCTCTTACTGCCAAAACGTACCTAGAGACATTAAATACAATGCAGATGTGTATGGATATGTAACATGGCACATAGGTTATTGTTATTTTGTTGTGCGTGTAAGATTGCCTTAATATATGAATTTCATTAGCTCAGAGTCTCTGTGTCTCAGCAGCTGGACATCAGTGCTCTCAAACAGCAGTTGCTGCAAGTGATAGCGCGAGTCCTACAATACCGCATGCTTCTAACAGGTAACATATTAAACTCAGCAGCTCTGTTTGTCCAAATACGTGTTAGCCATTACACAAATTCCACACCAGTTAGAACAAAACTGACCACCAGCAGAACATCCAGTGCTACACAAGACCTATTATATCCAGTTATATTATATATAACTGTACCCTATTCCAATGTGATAATTGTTTCTGTTTCCTCTTTCATTTTGGACCAAACTTTGCTTTACCTCAAAACTCCTCAGAATGAATATATATAGTTTTATAGATACTGCGTGTTGTGTCTGTGCATTGTTTAAAGTATTTGTTTTTGACACACCTCTCCATTTATCTTCATTAGATTACAAAAATAATCTCTCACTAGACTCCAGAGAGTATGAGGATATACAAGGTAGGCATCATGAACACATTTACAGCCTTCATTATGTCTATGTCTATGAATTCATATTACATTACATTAATTACAACAAGTACCGATTTCCTGAAGGGGGCCATGCTACTAAACATTCTGTGTTTTGTATATCTATCAAAAATTTTAATTAAGGCCTGTTATGTTTGTTACTTTATGTTTATTTTTCTTGTGGTAGCCGATTTCTCTCTTCTCTCAGTAATGTGAAGGTCATTTGGCCTCTTATCTCCTAGTTTCTGTGTGACTGATTGAATAAGTGTCCTGAAATACCTCATGTCTCGGTTTCACTCCCATGTAGCATTTGAACCATGGGTGATACAAGCTATAGCTTAGCTATATCTGTATATGTTGTTCAAGGTACCTATGGAAATCTAATCATGCTCCTTTTTTTCTTTTGAATGCTTTGTCTCAGCTGCTCTGGTGATGGTCTCAGATGTAGCTGATCAGGCAAAGGACAGCCTCAAGAATGGAGTGAGTTGTGTGCACTGAGTGTGTGAGACTGAGCCAGTGTGTGCTGTTTTGCAGTGATAAAATGTAAAAATGCAAAAATCAATGGAGCAATGGAAAAATCTAAAAATGGATGAATTGAGGAATAATAACAGGTCCCCATAATCCATGTGTATATACATTATTTAAAAACGCTTTTATTTGAAAAACTAAAAGAGCCAAAAGTCACTTTGTTTACTGAAGTTAAATGTAAATATAGCAATCCTTAGCTAAAGTATAGTGGAAAAAGTCAGGACAAGAATGTGTGTATGTACTCAGAAATGTGCTGTGTGTTGTCTCAGGCAGATCTCCTGCGTCTGATCAATATCGAGCACAGTGTCCAGGGATTAAAGAATCTGCTTCAGCCTGGGAGGGTATGAGATCATATTAACTCCACATACTACCCAACTGGTTAAATTCTTATTGATGATTTAAACCTGTGTTTGTTTAGGTGTTTGTGAAAGAGGGAACCCTGATGAAGGTCAGCAGGAAGTGCAAACAGCCACGTCATCTATTCTTGGTTTGTCATGTTATTTATTAGGGATTTGTGCTAAAGCCTTTACGACCCTTTGCTATTTCAGTCACTAGTGACAGAACATATTTGTCAACAAAGGATTTTTTTTATTCCACCCTATTGTCTGTCACTCTGCATTTCCCACACCCCCACATGGTGATGTCCTTGTTTTTTTAGCGTTGGATTTCCTGGCAGGATGTTTTTCCCTCAGAACTCTATGTTGTTTGTGAGAAAGAGAGCGACACTCATTTATAACACACACCATTCTGAGAAGACCTGAGTCTGTAATCTAAAAATCTGAAATTTAATTTTGGTTCATTTTTACTTCACAAAATCATTATGATTGTATTTATTCTATGTATTGCAATGATAGTCTATTACCATTGTTAGGTTTTGGCGGGATGCTAAGTAGTTTGTTTTATTCATTTATTTATCTTCACTAACCGCTTTACCCTGGTCAGGGTTGCAGTGGATCTGGAGCACCCTGGATGGGACACGATGAACACACACATATTCACCCACTCATTCACACTTAGGGGCAATTTAGAGTAGTCAGTCCACTTACTGCCAGTTTTTTGGGAGGTAGGAGGAAACTGGAGAACCCAGAGGAAACCCACATGGACATGTGAAACTCCACACAGACAGTAACCCAAAGCCAGGATAGAACCAGGGACTGTGGAGCACTTAGGGATTTTTATTTTCATAGTGTCTGGGTAGATATGATTGAGTGAGCTCACCCTCTGTTTAAAAAAAAAAGCTGGATAAAAGGCCATACATGCCCACTGATTAGCCACCATCATAGTTAGGAAGTGACATTTCCTTAAATGCGTATTAAATATTAAATTTTTTATATTGGTAGACATTTTAGGTCTCTCTAAAGCATGATGTCCACACTGTGATCCATTTAATTTCAAATAGTTTTCTTAGCAACACAGAATGTAATAGAGTGAAGGCCTAGACCTAAAATGCATGACTTGACATTGCTAACATACCCACCCACACAGTCTGTCTCACTGGCAATGAAGTCAGATGAAGAGCCAGGTGGAATTGTAGAGATTGTGAGTCAGAAATATCCTTTACATGGTGACGGACAGTGATGCAGCCGGGTTACACCTAAATCTCCATGTTGGGGTTGGGGTTGCATTCTGTAAAGGCATTTGATTATAATTTTAATTTGAATTATAATTTGATTGAGAGGCCTAATCTGGATAAAGATTTATAATTTAGACAGCAGTGAAACTAATAGCATTGGCTATAAAATTGAACAAGGTGACATGGGTGAAGATATATGCAAGCAGGTACAAGAGCGTGTGTATATGTGACTGTGTCCTAGTGTGTTATGAGAGTATCTTTTTTAGTATTTCAGTGTTTGGCATTGGGTTTAGTATACAGTGATAGAGAATGAAGGTATACAATATCAAACTGTGTAAATACTGTATACATGTTCCTTTGTGAGAAATAACATAATCCTTTGTGAGACTTATATAATAGAAATGATATTCTATATTAGAAATAATGACCCATTTTAATATCTCTGATACATTTGGGATTTATAACAGAACCACTTTGTAGTGAGTTCTTGCCCTCTTGTGGTGAAAACTGTACAATACAGATCAAGACTGAATCATTAAATCAATACAATACCCTAAGCAGTGATTTTTTTTCCTGTAAAAGTCATTGTGTGCTCATATGCTACCTCTTGTTTAATGTTTTATATTGCAGATGAGTGATATAATGCTTTACACATACCCCCAACAAGATGGCAAATACAGACTCATTAACACTTTAGCACTGACAGGGATGGAGGTAATATACACTGTTGTTATCAAGTAATATAGTTTTACATTGCTTCTGTTATGCTTCCCTAATTTTTATCTCCTCTTTCTGTATCTCTGTCAGGTTACTAGACATTTGACTGAAAATACTCAGAATGCCTTGAAGATTGAGGTGAAAGACATTAGTATCACGTTGTTAGCAAGGTAAGACACAGACACACACTCTCTCTCTCTCTCTCTCTCTCTCTCTGTCTCTTTATCTATCGTTCTCATACTTGCCATCCCAAATGAGTTTTATGTATGTGTTCTTGTTTGCAGCTCTTCTACTGAGAGGGATGATTGGTTTGTTACACTGAATCGGACAGTAGCTGACCTTGGCTCATTATTGATAGAACCCCCTGGCTGTTTTGAGGTAGAATACTGAGACAGGTTATTTAATATTCAAAGATGGAATACTCTTATATATATATGTATATATATATATATATATATATATATATATATACACTGCCCTCCAAAAGTTTGGAAACGCCTGAACAAAATAGGGT
>CM075004.1:15978547-16006150 GCA_037576675.1 Pangasius sanitwongsei | reverse complement strand
TTATGCTGATATTGCCCAAAAACCCTATTTTGTTCAGGCGTTTCCAAACTTTTGGAGGGCAGTGTATATATATATGTGTGTGTGTGTGTGTGTGTGTTAATTAATATAATAATATATTAATATATATTAATCATAATATAGTAATTTTTTTTACTTAATTGCAGTGATGGACATCACAACCATAATTATCAAAGTTATTATATTTGTTACTGGGTCTTTATAGTTAATAACCTGTTCGATTGGTACCTTGAATGGCTTTAATCCAAAATTCAATAACTCAAAAACAAGTAATCTTATAAATAATGTCAACCTGACCCTTATGGTCATTCTCTTTCTGACCAAATTTTGAATTATGTTTTCATCTTCTATTTGGATATCGTGAATGTAATGCATTTTCAATGAATGACCAATATTCTTGCTCTTTAATGTGGTGCCATTACTTTAAGTCACTGGAATTATTCAATTATGCATTTTTTTAAGCTATGTCATGACCAGTAATTTAAGGGAATGTTTTCTTACCTTGTTCTGAGAATGATTGTAAATGTATTCTGTTGGTGGAAAGTTCAGGAGTAATATAAAGCCTATATAGTTCTAAGGCTTTCAATATATAGTCAAAATATCATTGTACACATTTAAAATATGAGCCTGGTTTTAGGTTGTAGACTTGTATTATATGTTTTTGTGTTTAAAAAAATGTGTACTGAAGGTGACTGTGAAATTTATTTCACAGTTAAAGGGGTCTCTGACTGCAGAAAGCTACACAAACTCTTGATTTATATTATTACACTGAAGTGCACAGGATACATGGTCATTCCCAATGCCTGATGTTAAAGGCTAGTTACAAGATTATTTGTTGGATTTCCAGCACTAAACATGAAAAAAACACCACAGAACATTCTGTATGAGTTTATTTGAAGGCTATTTGTGGGCATTACAAAAAGATTCTTTCTATCCAAGAAACTTGCAATATTAACTGAAATGTTTTCCAAAAGTAGAATCTCCTCAGGTATCATAACAGATGGCTGTTGTAGAAGACTAAAATGCGCATGTTGGCCAAGTTTTTGCCAATTAGCACTTAGCAACACTGTTCTCTGTTGGCTGGATGTGCGAAAGGCCTTTATCACACCTCCCATTAACACACAAACTCTATGCACACTCTGTATTTGTAAAACAGTGAATTTTAGTCAGCACCAGGGATAACTGTAATTGTCATACAGTCTGGAAAGTGATCAGATTTGTCTGCTTGACTGCAGAGGTGTACATGCTACCTGAACATCGACAGTGCTCTGTTTAAAATGCTAGTGTTTTGGGTACTTGAAGGTGCTACGGTGGTGATGGCTCATTCAATAAAGTGTGGGAAAAGTGACACCCATTCAATAACAGCTACTGTGCATGCTTATGAAGGCATAAAGGATACAACGGGCAGTATCTCACACTTCTCTTACTAATATTCATTGTAGTGTTAAAATGAGGAAATCTCTTGAAATATGATTTAAATTATACCTGTATTACAGAAATGGGAACAGTAGGTAAGACCATTTATTTATATAACAGACTAGAAAAAAGATAATAATAAAATATATTTACAGTAAAGTAATATCTTAAAGTTGTACAAAACTACACATAAACCAGAACACTTGCTCATTGGGCTGATGCAGGCTACAACAGAGTTAAAGGTAATAAGTCTTGTCCAACTAAGGCAGCACTGGGATTTGAACACATAACCTTCTGAGCTGTGATGCAAAGCCTTCACCACTGAGCCACCACAACGCCATGGCACTAAGCTTGCATTGATTCAACTACTTCTAGCACTGAATTAACACCACTAAAGATTGCAATGAACCAGTGCAAGTTAGTTGTGCTGGCTGTGGTAGCTCAGTGGTTATGGCTTTGGGTTGTATATAAGAAGGTCGTGTGTTCATATTCCACCACTACCAAACTACCTTGATTGGATCCTTGAGCAAGACCTTTCAGCTCAGCTGTATCCTGCATCAACATACTGGGTTAGGTGTTATCTTATACTATTTATGATATTACAGTACTTTATTGTAAATATACCCAGGTTGCCAGTAAATTTTAATTGTTGTGTGGTGGAAATCGCAACCCACCATGATCAAAATACTGAGTTCTATATAGTTATTAGCTTATTTGACAGATCACTTGAATGAGTTTAATCTAAACCTCAAAAACACAAAAACAAGTAGACCAGAAGAGGAACTGTTTGTTGGAGTTTAGACCAACAAAAATAGCATATTGTAATTATAATTCACATTGAGAATGGCATACACCTGGTAAAGCTATGATGTGACACAGATGAAGATTCCCCTGCTTTTTTAAAAGTAAGCTTTTTTGGATCATGCCACAAGTTATCAAAACACATGTAGAAAAACACACTTATCTGGAAGCTTGGAGCTGATTAGAATTCACTGATCTCTGGTTTGCTTACTTGTTGCAAGTTTCCTTGAGATCAGTATCAAAAAGACCAATATTGTGATAATGATTAACAAATGATATATCGTGCTGCATACCCGGAGAGTACAAACAGCCAATAGATGGACAAAGCTGAGAGCTGAGAAAGTTAATCAGTGATAAGAGTAAAGACACAACATTACAAAGCCATTTTATACTCCAGATTTGGCACCTTTCATTAAAACAAGCAAATTAAATATATCCGTAAATTAGGAATTTATAAAATGTCAACTGTATCCCCTTAGGAACAGCTTTGGTCATTTTGGATACCAGAGCTTTACAATTTATTACAGTTTACCTACTATCGGCAATGAAATAAGGAAAGTAAGGCTATAAGTTATGGTAAGACTATATTTGTCTTACAGTTGATACGAGACAGTTAGTATCAACCATGTGGCATGTGCTAATTAGTGATACAGATAGGCTTTTTCTGGTTCAATCTAGATTTTTTCTAGCAAAAAGTGCTACACATTTTTGTACACTTGTACTCTGGCAGACTAAATCATTGGAATCATTATTAACATGAACTAAGTGAGACTAGATTTCTGACAGCAGTTTTCTTCTTTAGGCAAAGGAGAAGTCAGGGGTATGTCTCGGCGAGAACGCACCACCTCTTGTCTCCGTTTCCCAGGTAGCCGTGTGTATGAACTGCCCCGTCCATTTCAGCCTCACACACCGAAGGCATCACTGCCATGCCTGTGGAAAGGTAATTACACACACAAAAGTACACACACTTCAGTGACATAGTTAACCAGATGGACTTAGCATTTACTTTACATCTCACTGGTCACAGGTTGTGTGCAGAGACTGCTGCAGGAACAAAGTCCCCCTGAAATACATGAAAAACAGGCGAGCCAAAGTCTGTGATAAGTGCTACAGTGAGCTTTGCAAGAATGGTAAGTTCCTGTATGTGCAGTGGTGAATTAAAAAAATCTAAAGCAAAGCATTATGACAGTCATTAACCATAACACAGCCATAAACAACAGCATGTCAGGGTTTAACTGTGCTGGTAGCATGGTGGAGGCTTTTATGCTCAGCTGATGGCTGTTGAATCTGTGATATATGAAGTGAACTGACTGACTTTATATTTATCAAAGAATAAAAAGTTAAATGGCTAAACTTTTCACCCAAATATATGTATTCAGAAGGTGATGTTGCTGTGCTAATGGAAAGCTCCAGTCGTCCACTGTCTGCCGTTTTCCAGAACATTCACCCAACGAGTCTGTGGAGGAGTCGCAAAGGCCACTTATCCTTTAACCAGGTAACCATTCGCAGATCTGTATTTAATTCTGTTCATGATTGGTATTCAGAAGTTAAGTGTGCTGTGTAAAGGCCCCATTTGCGCACAAACGTTTATGCTCAAAATTACCTGTAATTAATCTGGAAGGGGGAAAGTGTGAATGCATGAGGGATTAACTGAAAACCTTAAAAGTGTGACATACATTAGAATTGAATTTTTTTGCTAGAGGAATCCGGACACTCAAGAAAGAGGATGATGTCTTGATGACTAATTATACAATGCCATGGCAATATCTTTTGAGGCAATTGATTTAGCAGTCAAGCAATAACTGCAGGCAAACCTCAAGTTAATTAATAATGTATTGTATTTGTAATTTGTTATACATTTGCAATTGTTTATACTGTAAAGCCCAGTACTGGAAAGAGTGCAAAACACACTGACTTCAGTAAAAATGCTGCTACTGTAGTAATAATTCACTTAAGTAAAAGTAAAATAAGTGATGAAGAAAGTTACTGAAGTAAGAGTAAATAAGTCATCTGATGAAAAACTACTTGAGTAATTACTGTTACTTTTATGTAGTTTTCCAAATTACATTTTAATAGGTCTACAATTGAGACAACTAATATGAAAAAGTTCTATATCTGAGGAATGCATTTTCGAACAATCATGTTAACTAACCAAGTGAGTTATGCTGAAATAAACACCACCTCTATTATCAACAGTGTATAAAGAAAGGTAATGTTAGCTGGCTAGCTACCTTAGCCAAATGCTGTTGAGGTTTCAATAGCTTGCTAGTTTCATTAGGTAGCTGGCTCATGTTAATTCATACGTGTTCCTAGCTACATAGTTAGCTATCTAGCAAAGTACAAGTATTTACACAAGAAATTTAATATTCATGAAAATCCCATAAATTTAGAAAAATGATAGAGTTAAATGTTAGCATAAGAAGACTAACTAATGTAAACCTTGATTGATCAGCTTCAAATCATATAATTTGCAAAGGATTTACAGCATTTTAATATACAGATTATGCTGTCAAGTTTAAATCACGTATTTATTTCAATGACACACAAATTTTATATTTTTATAATCCTGTTGTTTCATATTAATGGCAAAAAAAAAAATAAAATAAAGACAGCAAACCAACTCAAATCCATTTTAAGGCAAATAAGACTAGGCTTTCAATTAAGAAGAAATGCCACTGTATAAATGGAAGATGGGCTAGTCTTTGCATGTGGTAGCCAGAAGCTGAGGCAGTGCAAATGGCAGAATTAATATTACTGGGAGAGTTAGCACATGCTGCGCATAGGAAGGAACAGCTATTTAGAGACAGGTATGATTTTTTTTTTCAGAAGATGATTATAAATTGGTTCCGTTTGCCACATAATCTTCTTTTAATACTGTGCAACACTTTGGAGTCAAAAAGATCCTGTGCCATTCCTGTGCATGTCCATGTTCTGTCTGTGCTTGGATTTCTTGCTGCTGACACATTTTCAAGAGAGATAAGTGGATGATCTGCTATGTCTCAACCTATAATGAGCCATATACTCCCTAGTGTGCTATGTGCCATCATCCGGCATGTTCCTGGATGTATCAGAGCGCATTCCTCCTCCAGCCCTAACCTGATGCAGTTACCGCATGTCAGCGTCTTATCATGCATCTGTAAAGCAAAGGTTTTTGGCACAAAAGGGGAACATTCAGCCATCTATTTAATTTACATAGTAAGATTCATTGTCACATTTTTACATTTTGCAGTGATTGGCATATTTGTAGTCATGTCTGTTGAGTTGCTGCAATGTCCTTACTGCATAGTGTCTTGGTTTCTCTTCATATTTGGCCTTTTCAGGTGCTGTGACTCTGCTGGTTATGCTACTAAATAATATTTAGCTTCTAGACATTAGCCAAAAGAACTTCTTCTTCTGAGAAATTTTTGGCTGTTTAGTAGTCATTTTGCTTTCCACTCTGTGAAGTTTGCCTTTTATGGAGTTTTGTGGGCATCACTAAATGCAAATCAGCTACACTTTGCATGAGCACAGTAATTCAATGGTGAATGCCATTTATCAACCTACGCACGTGAATAAGAAGAAAATCAGTGTTCCCAATACTTTTCTACATCAAGTGGAATTTGTTAGTTCAGTTTGGCTTACACAGACTTTTACACACAACTTTACCAAAAGATTGATAATTGAGGCCCATTATCCTGAGCATTATTCATAGGCTACAGCAGCACTTATTACATTTAACACAACAGACACTTGCTGTATTAAGGTTAATACAGAGCTTTGCTATTGTAAAACATCAAAAGACCTGGCTAAATAGTCTAACTCATTTAGTTAGCTACTAGTCTACCTGTACATTTTAGCAGAGGTTGGATGGTGAGCTGTGAAATGCTGATATCTCCATGGGTTTCGGATTGCATAATTTACAGAACATTATCACGCTGTTTCCTTTAAAGCGTTTAAAACTGAAGCCACCTGATAAAGTGTGCCAGGGATGCTCATCTGGTTTTGCAGATTGCAAATTCGAATTCCATCGATGCCACAGCTATCATATGGCCGGGAGCCAATAGAGCTAAACTGGCCTTGCTCTCTGGGTGGATTGATGGCATACTCTCTATCCCCTGTCCATCACAACAGCACTAGCCAATCATGGGCAACTGTGAGCTCATGTATGCAGAAGAGGGCAGATAGTGATTTGTGTGTTTTATGCTGCCCTGTGACCCAACTTGAGCAGTAGTTTGAAGCCTGAACATTACCAGTAAATATAATATCCTGGTTTTTGAGTATGAGAACACTAAAGTGTAATTCATCTTTCAAAAGTGTCTGCCTTTTCTAACATTGTGCAGGTGACAGGATCAGAGGGTGAGATGAGTGGGACTCTGCAGAGGAGTCGAAATAGTAAACGAAGCTGGAGGAGTCTGTGGTTTCTTCTCAAAGATAAGGTGCTGTATACATATCCCCAGCCTGAGGTAAAATACACACACACATTAAGAATTCCGTGAATGAAATAATTTATAATAAAAAAAAAAGGAAGAAAATATTTTTAGTAGAAAAAAATATCTCTCTCTTCCCTCCTCTTCCTCTCTCATTAGGAGAGGGTTGCCTGTGAGTCCCTTCCTCTGCTAGGTTTCTCAGTAAAGTCTGATAATGAAGGAGAGAGCAGTGTGTTTCAGCTCTACCACAACACTACACTCTATTACACATTCAAGGCTCAGGATACACACACAGCACAGAGGTAAAACACACACCACTTCATGCAGCTATAGAAGAATGTGCCAGTCACAAATATTAATTGTATCTGTATACTGTTTCTAAGGTGGGTGAGTGCCATGGAAGAGGCCACAGTCCTTTAGCAGCTGCCATCTACAGAGGGCAGTTATCTTTTTCTGATTATAATACCAAATGACTGTGGAATCCATGAGGACCGTAACTGTTTCGTCCTACAGTGATACACACATCTTTGATGCCAAAGCCATACTATGAAGACCAACACAGACGCAGTCCAGCAATAACAGCAGGCAAACTTAAAGTCAATAAATAATGTATTGTATTTGTAATTTGTTATATGTTTGCAATTGTTTTGTACTGTAAATCCCAGTACTGGAAAGAGTGCAAAACACACTGACTTCAGTAAAAATGCTGCTACTGTAGTAATAATTCACTAATTCAATAATTCAAGTAAACGTAAAAGTAGTGATGAAGAAAGTTACTGCAGTAAGAGTAAATAAGTCATCTATTGAAAAACTACGTGAGTTATTACTTTTACTTTTACGTACTTTTCCAAAGTACTTTTTTATGTCTACAGTTGAGACATCTAATATTAAAAAGTTCTATATCTGAGGAATGCATTTTCGAACAATCATGTTAACTAACCAAGTGAGTTATGCTGAAATAAACACCACCTCTATTATCAACAGTGTATAAAGAAAGGTAATGTTAGCTGGCTAGCTACCTTAGCCAAATGCTGTTGAGGTTTCAATAGCTTGCTAGTTTCATTAGGTAGCTGGCTCATGTTAATTCATACGTGTTCCTAGCTACATAGTTAGCTATCTAGCAAAGGTGTCCCTTACACATTGAGCCTCATTTATTAAGCTGGATGTGAATGGATTTTTTGTTTCTAAATCATTCGTACAAGCATTTACACAAGAAATTTTATATTCATGAAAATCCCGTAAATTCAGAAAAATGTCAATAATTCTACTCGTACTCCAGAGTGTTCGTAAATTTATGTATAAGAAGACTAACTAACGTAAACCAGTAGTTGTAAATCATGATCAGCTTCAAATCATATAATTTGCAAAGGGGTTACTGCGTTTTAATATACAGATTAGGCTGTCGGGTTTAAATCACTTATTTATTTCAATGACACACACACAAGTTTTAAATTTTATAATCCTGTTGTTTCATATTAATGGCATTAAAGAAATCTAAGATGTAAAAAAAAAAAAGACAGCAAGCCAACTCAAATCCATTTTATGACAAATAAGGCTAAAATACACACACGTTATCTTTTTCTTTTTCTGATTATAATACCAATCATGGCAATCCACGAGGACCATACCTGTTTCTTCCTACAGTGATACCTACATCTTTGATGCCAAAGCCATACTATGAAGACCAACACAGATGAGATGGGAACATAAAACCATCCGAACATAAGCTTCTTGATGAACTAAGATGAACTAATATCACTAGATAAGTTTTATGATGGGTTTATCTGTACGTCCTATTATTTATTAGCAAAAGAAGGAGGCACAAAGCCGAGAAACACCATGTCCTAGTTTCCTAATGCACTAATAACATTTACACATTAACATTCTATTTCCTTCTGATGAAATGTGTAGTTTTGTTACTTTTTTATTGCTAAAAATCAAACCAGTGCCATGTCAAGACAAATTAAGCAGTCACGATTCATACTCACTCTGATGGATCAGACGCTCTGTGATTGTTCAGCTACTATTTGTCATTTATTTCTAAACACAGAACCACAGCTGCAAGCTACACAGATTGCTCTGTCTATATATGATTACTGTTAATTTCTTAGTTTGTTTTGTTCCCATATTTATAAATGTAATTATTTTATGTTTGATATTATTTGTATCTTGTAGCAGGTCCTACCGCAATTGAGCCTTTTGGGTTTTCTATAATAAAAATTTGAAATGAAAGGATAAGCATTCAAAAATTAATTAGTCTACATTATGTGCATTCGTCAAATCATTTATATAAATCTACAATAAAGATGATTTGTAAGCCTTGTTGGTATATTCTCTGATGATGTATATTTGTGATTTTTTTTTTATGTCTAATCCTTTACACATAGTAAGCAGTATGCAAGCAAAGAAAATTATTATCCTGGGAACACTAGGCAGGAATACATGCCAGTCCATCACAGGGCACCATGTACACACACACACACACACACTCTTTCACACCTAGAAGATGTTTTTGACAGAAGTTTTTTTTTTTCTTTAGAAAGAAAGTTATTAAGTCATAAAATTATGAAAGTTGGAGGCTGTATGGTTTCAGTCTGACTTCCTTTGACCTTTTAGTACAGGAACTAAGGCAGGTTTAAATATCAGTCTGAGATACAACATTATTCAGAGTTAAAGGCTAACTTTAGCTGTATGCGTTTTTCTTAGCAGTGTTTTTTCCCCAATGCACATTTTCAGACCATGTCTTTGACGTCTTCTTCATCAGATATAGAGCGCACTTAGAGGATACAGGATTGGTGAGGGGTGGTGTTTGCAACCCTAGTGAATGACGCAAATAGCACTCTTATTCCTATTATGTAAAAAAAATTGGCACATGAAGTGGGACTAGTCACAGCTCTATACTGTAGTGTCCTGTGCAACCTGTGGGTGGCAGAACACCACAAAACCAAACCCACTTCAGTAAAAGTGTTTCTCTATATGACACATTGCTATGATCATCCATGTGTAAGGTTATAATAGTAACTTGCACTGGCAGTCTTCTTGTGTCTATGCACGTTATTTATGTGATGGCATTCTTTAATTAAATATCTGTACAGAAAGTAATTAAAAAAGACTATTTAAAAGAAGAAAGATTGGGAGTGTGAGGAGAGGCGGGGCAGTGCTGTCCTGTTTCCTAGTTCCCATGAGATTATCTGACCCAGAATGGAGGGATAAAAAGGGGGTGAGAGAAGAGAGTTTTTTTTTTTTCCTGAGTACCTGAAAGTTATGGACACCTTGCCCCAAATAAGGCACACATTCATCATTTTAACTCCCTCTCTACTTTCCACTTTTTCTCTCCTGCGTCACACTCTTATTCTGCTCAGTCTGTCTCCTCGTTCCCTTCCAGCCTCTCATCTTCTGCTCTGCCACATGCTCAGAGCTTAACTGTACTTCATGTGTGATTCATGATATGTCGCTGTTATGTGCTCAGCAATAAGAATCACATTTTAATGCTTCAATGCTACAGTTTTAATTAGGTCAAGCAGATAACATGCATGCATTTATTGTATAAACCAAGAATTTTAACTATACTGTTGAATGTTTGTTTAAACTTGAGATTAACTCTGTATTTTACTGCTTTCCACTCCTGCTGCATCTGTAAGAAAATGCTGTACAAAGTCAAATGTGCCATTGCACTCAATATGTAGTAACCAGCCATTTAATGTATTAGTGTATTAGATACTGGGCCATTTGACTACCATTACCTCAGGTAATATGTGTGGAAAAGCAATGCAAAACATAAATTGTGACAAAGAGGATGTCAGAGACATAGTCTGAAAAAAAAAAAGAAAAAGAAAAAAATACAGTGCTAAGGACAATACATCCATTTTCTACAAATACATGCAGCCTGAATAATGTTACAACTCGCACTGCTATTTGAACCTGCCTTAGTTCCTGTGATAAAAGGTCAGAGGAAATCATGTAAAAGTCTGATTGAAACCATATATTATTAATTTATTCATGAGTAACCATTTTATCCTGGTCGCAGTGGATCTGGAGCCTGTTATTCGGCATGTGGTGGAAATACACTATAGAGGTGATGCCCATCCATCACAGGACACAATGCAAATGCATTTACACACTCATTCACAAAAAGGGCTGATTTAGAGCAACCAATCCACCTATCGTCATGTTTTTGGGATGTAGGAGGAAACCAGAGAACCTGGAGGAAACAAATGCAAACAATATATCTGTTGGTTGTATATTGATTATGATCAATATACAAAAATCAGTCAATTTCTATATAGGCCCAATATCAGATTAACAACTTTGTCATAAAGTTGCTAACATATGGTATGTGTTTCATTATGAAATGTTAGCAAGACAAGACTTGTGTGGAAAGAAATATATATAAATATACTAAAACCTAAATTCCAATTCTTCATATTGTATCTTTTTAATGTCTATGTTCTATATTTAATCTGCTGAAAGCATGCATGTACAGTAAAAGTTTTTTAAGACCATGGATTATGCGTATGAGATTATAAGAAAACCTGGTGACTCATGAGCATGTTTATCATAAGTAGGCAATTAAAAAAACAGAACAAAATATGTCTCTAGCCACCAACTCCTTGTCTTTCATTTCTGTTCTTTTCTGATCCCTGAAAAGCCATAAAACAAACAAGTGCATGAACTCCATTTCAAATCTGCTATTCATGCTAATTATGCGAGAGCATTAGCAGGGAAATGTTAATGACTCTGGGGCTCTTATAGTCCTATGAACAGTACTCAAGAACAAAAAAAAAAAAAGACTTTTTAAATATCACGAGAATAACAGTATCTGACTGTAATAGCAAAAAAGGCTTGCATTTTACTAGATATGTTGTATATGTAAATGTCATGGAGAACAGGTTAATATATTGCACTTCCAATATAGAACCTATAAATATAGAACCTATAAAGCTTTGTGCATGATTGAAAAATACAAGCATTCGGGTGTGTATGCGTGGTGTCTACACTTGAGATGTGCAAGTATGTAAACCGAAAGGCATGTATACACTTACAAGGCAAATCAGTTATGACAGGGTTAAATAAATGGAGGAGAAATGGACAGAGTGTATATGAGTATGAGAGAGAGAGAGAGAGACAAAAAAGGAAAAAAGGGAGGGCAGTATTGTCAGAATGACATTGTCCTGGCATTTCTGGGTCTTTAAAGTGCCTTATGTTCCTCTGCATTGCAGTACAGACGGTAGGGTGTGCATTTCTTTCTACAAGTGAAACCCAGTTTGTTCCTCTACTCAGATAGTACTGGCAGTGTCACACTGTTACTTAATGTTACATGTAGGTACACCACACTACATGCATAGGAGTAATGGTTGGGTTTTTGTAACACCGCACTCAGGTAGAGCTGAGACCTAACACCTGACCTGATTTCAGATGAATAAAGGTTATGACACAAATCTGCCACATGAAAAGTACACTGGACATTTTACATCATTTATTTAAACCATTTTAATACTCCAAATGTCCTAACTTCCCTCCAAATATGCAACTGGAATACGGATGTAATTTTGAAGATTTTTTCCAGTCCTAAATGGAGACATCAACAGTTCTACTGAACTGTGGAAAGCCTTCAACGTTATATATTTTTAACCTACCTTACTGCATGTAGCCATTTTCTGTTTTATGAACATTTTGAGGTTTTCCTTCTAGTCATGTTACCCGATGTCTGACTCATGCACAAACCAATGTTTTTTTCCAGCCTAGTTTGCCCTGACCCCTGGATAAATCTGCAACTGCCTGTGGCTCAGTTTCAGCCTGCACATAAACACAGCAGCTCTTTAATGTCAGTCAGTTATAGGTGACAAATACACAACACTTTTTCTCTTAAGAGACATTAACCTAATTTGGATTAGTTTAACCTAAAAAGTCATATGAACTTTCCATATGAAATTCATATGTGTTTTTAGACATTTCACATGTAAGGTTTCCACACATTTTTACATGTATTGCACGTTTTTATTTTCACATGTAATTTCTACACATTATTCAATCCTTTTCATGTGTGATTTTTTTTTTTTACATGATGTTGAAATGCACTTTCATATGTTTTTTCATGTGATCACGTTATTCACCTAATCATGAGCGAAACACTTATGATTACATGTGAAAATTACATGTGTATTCAATTTCTCTGTAAGAGGTTCATGCATGGCCTGCTAAACACCTAGTCTTGATGAGTTTAATAAGAGATCATGCTTGCAACGCCTCGATTTTATTCTTAAAATCTGCTCTATTACAGACCTCTATTTGAGTCTTCTTTTGGCTTTCCTGAACCCTCTTTGGCTTTGAGCTGAGGAACTCGTTCTTGTCCTCATTTGGAGCAGCAGAGAAGGGGAGCTGGCTTCTTATGTTGAGCATGCACAACATCAGAGACATCATCACTCATCAGCCCTGCACAGAATGTTTAGAGAATACGCCAAACTGTCTGCTGATGAATATGTGTTCAAGTTAGTGTAACACTATAACACTCAACATTTTACTAGGTACATTATATTAAACCCAGGTTTCCTAAAGAACTGCCTATCATCATTTTCTTGTATGTGAATGGGTCCAGGACCATTTGAACCCAGGCGTGGTTTGGACTCAATTTCAAGTTTTACAACCTTGTGATGTTGTTGCACAGCTTGCTCAGAGCGGACATCTACACCAGTTTAAATGCTCATAAAGATGCTGTCAGAGCTGTCATGTCTGTGTAGTGTTTAATTCCAGTCATACTGTTTTCTATTAAAACAAAACAGTGTGTGAGTTATTTAATACAATGTTGCTGGTTCAGCTGGGGAGCAGTTTTGAAAGCCAAAGCAGCCCCCTTACCACCCCCAGTCCTGCGCCAAATATCTAAAGCACACACACACTCTCACAGATTGCGCTTTGCTCACCCACACACTCAAATCTAGGCCATACACTCCAGCACTGTGGACATGCAGGGACTAAATCAGGACAAGGCTGCACGCACACAGTAAAAGGAACATTTTTACGGCAACAAAATTACTCACTAAACTGATATTCTTATTAATCAGTCAAGTGGACAGAGAGAGAATGTGTTCAAAAACATTGTAAAACGATTTTCCGTCCAGATACATTAAGCAAAGCAAACTCCATCAGGGTGTCAATCTTGAAGCCCAGCTTTGAAAATATTAATGATACTACAAAGTACATCAATCACTGCCCTTCATGTTCTCAATGAAGAGGTCATGAGCATGCACCTACCTACACATTTCCATACTTGCACAGATTCAGTGGTGTGTCAAGGTTTTAAGACATGAGGTGGGGACAAAAGGAGGAGAGGACTTTAAGGGACTGCACCATATATACACACATACACACATAAATAAATAAATATATATATATATATATATATATATATATATATATATATATATATAGAGAGAGAGAGAGAGAGAGAGAGAGAGAGAGAGAGAGAGAGAGAGAGAGAAAGAGAGGGAGAGAGGGGGAAAAAAATCATATTAGGGATTTAAATCAGCATGACCTTGATATAATTAGATAAGTTTGAATAGGGGTCATTGCCACTTCACAGCTCCAAGGTCCTCGGTTCGACCCTGAGCTTGGGCTAATGACCGAGTTTTTGTGCATGTTCTCCCCATGTCAGTGTGGATTTCCTCTGGGTTCTCTGGTTTTCTCCCACCTTCCAAAAACATGCTGGTGATATAAAGCAAAATAAAACAAGATAAAGCGATTACTGAAAGTGAGGGAGTCAGCTGTTGTGAGGTCAGAGATGGGATGTAGACTTATTTTAATGATCAAAAAGAGCAGGACTACCGGTGTGTTAGTGTAGCAGCTAGTGTTAGTGTAGTCTGTGCGACCATATGGGTGGCAGCTGCCACCCTAAAATATGCGGCAGCTGCTACGCCTATGTGACCACGCCCATGTGGCCACGCGCATGGGGCCACGCCCATGCACAGACTACACTTGCACACCTGTAGTCTCGCATTTTTTTAAAGCGAAAATTGACTGCAGGAAAGATCAAAGAAAATGACATAGGAGAAACCACGTCCAAAACCACATATTAGCCTACAAAGTAGTGTGTCGAAGTTGTACATCACCTATGGTTTGCATACTCTTTACTACACAGTAGTGTGCGGTTTAGGACGCAACCACAGAAAGAGCGCGAGCACCTGGGCGACGTCACTCCGCCCCACTTCGTCCTCGAGCGAGCTGCACTTCCTCCAGCGCACAACGAGAAAACAGGCGGAGGGGAGCGAGGAAGAGAAAAGCCTCTCTTTTGGAAGAGAGGTAAGTCAGACGCTCATGGTCGCTTTTGAATTCTACAGGTTTTCTGATAATGTAATGATGTTGGGAGTGCGGAATCTTTTCCTCTTTCTCGCTGAGTGAAGGCTGTAAGCTTTCTCTGTCTTCAAGGATTTGTTCCTCAGAGCCGAGTCGCAGTTTATGTGTGCCTTCAGCTGGGCTAAACTATATACATGTAAACACAATGAGTTTAAAAAAAAAAAAAAAAAAATTTAAGAATTGGCTTAAAGTTTTTAACTCTTTCAGAGCCATGCCAGACAAATTTGTGGCGCCTAGAAATAGAAAAGTGCTCAGGTCATGTTGCTCACTCCATGAAGAGTAAGCTGGCTCCGAGAGTGCAATTTGCCTAGAAACTCTTTTGTCCTTTCTGTTTTGCCAGCCTGAACTGTACACACCTAAACTGCACTTTTAACAGGTACTATACATTTAGAAATCATTCAGAATTCAAATTGCATCCGAATCACACCAGAACACCTGTTTTTCACCCATTTTGTCATACATGGACCAGAGTGTGGACATGAAATGTTTAGGTGCGTAATATATATATATATATATATATATAACAGTTTGTAAAGATTTCAAACAGAAAAGGACAGATTATTGTTAATATCGGGATTAATCGAAGTTTATGGTGGAAAGATAGATGAGCCGTATTAGACCCAGTACTGTTTACAGCTTTGATCCTGTAGCTTGCAGCTGTCATGAACGAACAGGCTGTAATAAACTGGTGGATGCTTTGCTGCTGCACCTCTAACTTCTCCTCCAACACCACTCACTACAATATGTATGATTGCCTTGATGTTCAGTTGCTGTGGAAGTCAACATCCTGTTGCTGTGGTTGTGTCTCACATCACTGTAGCATCAGTGCGAACGAGGCTACTTCCTCTCTGCTTTCTCACTCACATACACACCAGTTCATTTTGTAAACAGAAATCTCATTAATTCCTATGTAGCACAATGAACATTTTTGAACTGTCACCGTTTTATCATATGATCACAATTGTTGCTTTGGAAATGTTTCATTTTTGTGCATATTTACCTAGGTATCTTTAGACATGTGACTTGGAAATGAATCTCAGCAGATGTCGCATTTGGGACACCTCAGCTGCATCCTACATCAGCAGCTGCTCTCTAGCATCTCATCTTTTCAACAGTGTTAGTGATTGTATTAAAGAGAAAGCTGACTACATTAACACACACACATTAATTGATTTTTCCACAAAGTTACTCATGAGACCTCTGAAGTTGTATTGCAAAGGAGGGAAATTGAAATGACTTCTGGCAATATAGGAATGCATCCACTGCTTGATAATTTGCATTTGCACACTCTTAGGGGAAAAAATTTGGTTCTTGGGTTTGTGCCTCTAGGGAACCTAAAGACAGCATTTTTTATTTCAGAGAGGTTTTTAAAAGCTTTTAAAAGCCACAACTCCTTAACCCATCACGCCATCCTGTCGTTGATTCTTTTTCTATAACAGCACACCCTGTAATGTTTTATTCCTTACATATCGCCCAGTCGTCTGCATAGATCTACTCCTATATGCTAACCTTGCCTTTGGCTCCCAGGCTAATGTCCCCCTTTTTTTTTTTTTTTTGCACTCTGTACGCCAGTACAGTTGATTAAATGATCCCAGGTCCAGTAATGAACACAGTTGAATGTAAAACTTTTTTCCTCATGCATCCATAACCATACAATTATCTGAACATACAAAATCTCCTTATTGCAGTGTTTCGCAGTTCCTCACTGTGATGTTCTAATCAAGAGCTGAAAAGTAGGCAAAAGCACTGAAGTGCCAGCTGCAGGACACGAGTCACGCTTCTCCTTATTGCATGTAGGATTTTGTTGTTCTGTTTGACCTGTGTGTAGGCAGGCGTGTAGTCTCTTAAGAGCTGAGAATATGAACCCATGGAACAGTTTGGATTTATGAGGGTGTTGAGTAAGAAGTTGGGAACAAACACACAAACTAAGCACTTGTGTAGCTCACCATTGGAATTCTCACCTACAAACACACTTGGAATCTCCATTACACATTCACAGTCACACACACACACACACATGCTGTATATTTGTGTACTTTTTGTCTGTGTATACTATAAGGTGTTCCAAAAATATCATTCTTTCCCTTTTGTCTGAGAAATGCAACATGATAACCGCACCTGCCTACACAATGCCTTTCTTTTTTTTTTTCGCTGTGTTGCATTCCATCTCACACACACACACACCCACACCTCCACATGCATAGAAACACACTACTCCTTCACACATTCTCATTCACTAGAATTTTGTCTATCCTCTGAAGTCAAATATCCTAAAATAGGTGATGATTTGTGTGTGTGTTTTTAAATTTTCTCACACACTGACTCTGGTTTAAGAATGCATTGCGAATTCCTAGAAGCGGGAATATAGCATTGTAATGTTATAGCTTGCTTTAGGTATGGAGTTCAGTGTGTTTGGACATGTCCCTAGGTAAACATCTGTAGGAATGTGTGCAGGAATGGGTGGGTGTGTATCTTACCTCTCTAAACGTAGACTGGGTTTTCCACTTTCAAGACACGTGCTAAATGATACCTGATTCTGTTTTAACTCATGCACCATATGACATATACATGGCAATGCCCAGCTCGGTTCTGTACCCTTACAGTGTAGTCTCTGATCCAGTCCATAGTCCTCTGAAGAATGCAGCTCTAAAAAAGTGTGTGTGTGTGTGTGTGTGTGTGTGTGTGTGTATAAAAGTAACTAAATAAACAATGAAGACAATCCCAAGCCTTGCTTTCTACATATGCCATATATTAAGTTTTGAGACAGAACAAACTTGTGTGGTAGCTACTGGTATGGTGTGGTAGCTACTGGTATGGTGTGGTAGCTACTGGTATGGTGTGGTAGGTGTGGTAGCTACTGGTATCGTGCTACTGTGATGATTGTCCAAATAGTCCTCTGCAAGTGGGTGTTTCTTAGAGGAGGTGATTTGTGAAAGTTGTGCACTTGTTAAGCATCAGTTTGTGTTACTTGTTCACAGGCTGTGTGCGAGAGGTCACCATGGCCCCCTTCCTGAGGATCACCTTTAACGCCTATGAATTTGGCGTCCTCTCTCCAGTGGCTGAAGCGCCATTCTGTGCAGTCAAGCTTAAGGAGTCGCTCAGCACAGGTGAGTGAATGAGTGTGTATGTGTGAATGTTATGTTATGGGTGGGTTTCTGTCCTCTCATACATGCAGTCCTGACCGACCTCTCTCTCTCGCTCTCTCTTGCTAGACCGAGGGAAGACTCTGATTCAGAGGAAGCCTACCATGTTTCCTGCGTGGCGCTCCAGTTTTGATGCACATATTTATGAAGGACGCGTGCTCCAGGTTCTGCTTATGCGCACTGCTGATGAGCCATTAGCAGAAGTCACACTCGGCGTATCTGTTCTAGCAGAGCGGTGCAAGAAAGCCAATGGCCGTTCAGAGTTTTGGGTATGTATGCATGCGCATGTGTGTGTTTCACAGTGTGTATGGGGGTATATTTTAACCCATTCTGTCCATCTTCAGGTTGATCTGCAGCCTTCAGGAAAAGTGATGATGTCTGTTCAGTATTTCCTGGAAGATACGGACACAGGTGAGATTTATGTACATTCTCATTCTGTGACTTTTCCTCTCTTATATGCAAACAGAAACACAAAATGAGTGCATTTACATGCACGTGGGTCCACATGAAGCAAATCTAATAATAGTCTACTGTCTTGTAGACAAGCAATTACATTTTACCATAGTGAATCGTATCATCTCTAGTTTTCAAAATTAGCCAGCAAGGAAGTGCAGAAGTAATAAACACTATATGATTTATTTTAACATACACAGTATACAGCTGAGTCCTGAAAGTTTGCTTCACTGGTTTCTGAGTGAAAAAAGGAAAATGTACTATGTTGCAATTTATCTACTAAAATAATAAAAATGTTAAAATATAAATGAGCTGTGGGTGTAACCTGCAACAAGCCAACAAAACAGGGAAAAATTAACAGAAAAAACTGTTTAAAAGAAACCGGAAACATGGAGTCGAAGTCATAACCCTGTTGTTCTCTAGATCTGCTTAGGACAAGGTGGCGTTAGACATTTGGCCAAGTTTTAAAAGATATGTCAGGAAGGATGAGGGGGAAAATTGGCAAGCAATCTGGTAGAGTTAGAACAAAGATGTCAGAAAGAATTGAATATTAGAATGGAGAGAATCCTAAAGCTGCTTATAGGATATGAAAGAAATTGGAGACACTTATAAAAGCCAAGGGTGGGCATGCATTTTTTTTAAAAATAGAATATTCACAAAGAGAGATGCAAACTGATATACTGCTGACCCCCCCCCCCCCCCAATTAATATATTACAGTTTACATAAATACATTACACACCATTGACTATTTTTATTGCTTATGATTATGAAAAAATCTGTGAAACCTAAACCTTAACAAATGTCTGTAGATGGCTATAATTCTTTTGGAGTCATCTGTATATTTAATTCATTATTAATGCATTTCTTGTTGGTTCATTGCCTCTAGGTTACTGATTGCTTACAGCTCAGTTGCTATGTCTCAGTATATTGGACAGTGCGTAATGGGTGGTGTGGGGGCACATGTCTAAAACGTGTTGTTTCTCATGAATGTTTTCATTAATCATGTCTGAACACCTTTCTCCTACACCAGTCTTTCTTGCTTGGTCTTTATTCTGTGGAAATTCTCTGTGCATTTCCAATCTGTAGATAGACTTAACATTCATCACTTCTTGTTTCAACATCACAGTGTTTCAGCTGAAAACAGAAATCAGGTTGTTTTCTTTCTATATCACAGTGGGTTGGAAAGACCTCAAATTGTTGCTAGCTGTGTGGTTTCTTTCGTTGCAGAAACCCCATTAGGTTAACTATCATTCTTTATCAAGATGGCTGGGGTGAAAATAGATGGGGTCTGACAGCTGCACTCCAGGAAGAAGGAGGTGCCACACTGGCAGGAAATTATTAGCTTTGTGCAACATGACAGTGTCTGATTGATTCTGATCACTAGTTCAGATTTTTTTTTTATGGCATTTCTATTAACACAGTGTAAAACCACTATCCATGAATGTGTGGGTCCTTTATTCTTTCAATGTTCCTTCAGTGTTCTTTCTCTACAAGGTCTGTTTAGTTGGTCTTTTTCACTTTCCCTTTTCTCTGCTACTCAGAGTCTCGTCAGTCGGTAGGGCCAGAGGAAGAAGCCCCGACTCTAAATCGGCGTCGCGGGGCCATTAAACAGGCCAAAATTCACTTCATCAAAAACCATGAGTTCATCGCCACCTTCTTTAGACAGCCCACTTTTTGCTCTGTGTGCAGAGACTTCGTCTGGTGAGGCTGTGTGTGTGGGTGTGTGTGTAAGACACAGTGTGAAAGTGTGAGCGATCATACTGTAACAGTCAAAAAAGAGCATCTATGAAAATGTATTATTTACACTGCCTACACATCAGGGAAAAGTAGAATGATATATAGTATGGTAGAATGATATAAAATATAATAATGAGTATAATATAATGACATAATAATGAATTAACTATCTTTTTTGAGGGGGTTGAACAAGCAAGGATACAAATGTAGACGTAAGTATTATTGTCTGCACACATTCTTTCCAGTAATCTTTTGTTTTATTTTATTTTATTTTTTTTTACTTATAGTTCTTTTGTTTTCACAGAATGCAATGCAGCTATTCATAAGAAGTGTATTGATAAAATCATTGGCAGATGCACTGGTACAGCGGCCAACAGTCGTGACACTATGGTATGTGTAACATTCGCAGCATGTAGTCTGTTAGGTTTATCATTCCAGTTACATGGTGGTGTGTGTATGTTTGTGTGTGTATTCAGTTTCAGAAGGAGCGCTTTAAAATTGACATGCCACACCGCTTTAAGACCTACAACTACATGAGCCCCACCTTTTGTGACCACTGTGGAAGTCTGTTGTGGGGTCTCGTCAAGCAGGGACTGAAGTGTGAGGGTGAGCATCATGAATTTGTGCATGTGTATGCATGTGTGTGTTTTTCTGAGAGGTTCTGATTGGCACCATTTTTCCAGACTGTGCTATGAATGTACATCATAAGTGCCAGACTAAAGTGGCCAACCTTTGTGGAATCAACCAGAAACTACTGGCTGAGGCTCTCACTCAAGTTGGCCAGGTGAGTGTGTATGTGTGTGTGTGTGTGTGTTTATTGTTTAAAAAAGTATTAAAATAAATGTTTTCAACTTTTGTAATGCAAATTAAAATCTACAGTCTATCTTAAAACGAGACAGACGAGTGAACATGTTTACGTAGTTTTATGCAACGTTCAAGCCTCAAAGCATTATTGTAAAAGAAGTTCTTGTTAATGCATTTCCCAAGTTTTTATACATAATTACACCAAAATTGAGACACTGCAGTTAGTAAAGCATAAGCACATGCCTCTGAAAAAGCATACCATGTCTAAAAGGACAAATTATACAAATTCAGAGGCTATTTAACAAGTACCCTCAACTAAAAAACATTCATGAAAGCATTCCACAATAATACAGGGCCTTGCGTAAATTTTCACCTATATTAGGTTTCCACAACGGGTTATTGTCTATGCAAGCACAAATTTTACGTCTTTGTAAATAATTTTGCAGACTATACTGATTTCCTCCACTCACAAAGTCAGGGGCTATTTTGTGTAGAGTCATAACATGTAATCCCAATTACGTCTATTTCGGGTCCAGGCTGTAACACTTCAAATGAGGAAAAGTTCGGGGGGTGGGGGGGGGGGATACTTAAGTCACTGTGCATGTTTTGCATAAATGTTTATTCACTTCAGCAAATGCACATGTGTATTTTCCCCACAGAAGTCCACAAAGAGGTCTGAATCAAACACACAGGATACTGGAGTTTATGCTGGCGATTTCAACAAAAGCCCAGGACCTGACGTTAACGGTCAGTGTATGTGTGTAATAATTTATTATGGAAACAGTGATTAATCTCGTGGAAATAATGATAATGATGATGATACTGTGTAGATGGTCCTCTATATGGTCGTCCCTGGGAAGGGTCAAGTCCTCACCCTCCATCTCGGATCACGCACCAAACACGCATCACAGCCGAGCAGTTCACCTTTCATAAAGTGCTGGGCAAGGGAAGCTTTGGCAAGGTATTGCCTCCCTACTGTATGTATCTCCGGATGTCCTTATCCCTTCTCTCACCCTTCACTTTTATCAGTTTATTATACCTCTTTCCTGTTATTCACCAATTATTCCATTTCTCCTCCAGGAAGTGTATGTCTTTTGTCTATGCATATTTTTCATGCAGTGTCATGTATCTCTCTCAGGTGTTTTTGGCTGAGTTAAAGAACAGTGGGGAATGGTTTGCAGTGAAAGCCCTAAAGAAAGATGTGGTGTTGATAGATGATGATGTAGAATGCACCATGGTGGAAAAGCGGGTGCTGGCTCTTGCCTGGGATAATCCATTCCTTACACACCTCTACTCCACTTTTCAAACCAAGGTAACACACATGTTGGATCCATCTGATATTAGTCCATATGTCTCTTGCTGTGTATGTCACCTAGCATTGTTATTGTCATTCAGTAAGAACAATAAGGTTTACTGAACAATTTGTTTTGTTAGGAGCACTTGTTCTTTGTGATGGAGTATCTGAATGGAGGAGACTTGATGTTCCATATACAGGAAAAAGGACGTTTTGACCTCTACAGAGCTACGTGAGACAAACACACAGACATTAGATAAAAATATTAGATAAAATCTTCTTTTGGTTATAACAGGTCTAATATAGTCTTTTCTTTCCTTCACTTTAGATTCTATGCAGCTGAAATTGTATGTGGACTACAGTTCCTGCATGGAAAAGGCATTATCTACAGGTACATCTGAAGAGTTTATTTCCAAAACACAACAGTGTCAAACACATTGTTCAGAAATTGTGGTAATTAATGTTTTTTTTTTTTTTTTTTCAAGAATTTTATATCTTACTCTTAAAATTTCTTTAAGCACAGCCATGTGTAGGGACATACATTTATGCAAATATTTTGCTAATATATTTGTCTAGAAACAAATTTTTAAACAACAGAATCCTGTAGTGAATGCATTTAGACATAAAAATAAATAGTGAATAGAAATGGGCAAATATCAAATATTAAAGTGTCTTATATATAAAAAAAATTATTTGATTAAAATGAAATTATATCCACAAAGGCTAATTACACTAATATTGTAAGGATATAAACAGCTTTCGGAGTCAAGTAGATTTAAAAGATTTCAATTCAGTAGTTAGGGTTAATGTTTCTCACTACGCTGGATTGCCTCTCCCAAACTGACCTGCTTGATACTTTCACTTTCCCTCTTCCATGATAATCCTTTGGAGCATTTCATGTAGGTCTGCGTTAAATAGATTATTTATCTAAAGATCCAATAATTCTTTAACCTAATTCAATTAAACTGATAAATGTAGGGCTTTCACTGAGGGAGTTGGTGTGAACATGTTAGGTAAATACTCAGGCACAGGGCTGATGTAGCAAGTTACCTGTTTAGCAAAGAACCCGATAAACGAACATATTTGCTTGTACAGCTATAATTAAAACATATATGTAGTGACTCATGAGCATTTGGTTCCACTGATAAACATACAAGTTGAGTATTTGGATTATACACTACAGCATTTCCTTTCTCCTTCTTAGGGATCTGAAGTTGGATAATGTAATGCTAGATGGAGAGGGTCATATAAAGATTGCTGATTTTGGCATGTGTAAGGAGAACGTCTTTGGAGACAATTTTGCCACGACATTCTGTGGAACCCCAGACTACATTGCCCCTGAGGTATGAAAAAGGCACCAGGTGTTACACTGTCTCCTGTTACAGTGTCACTTTGGCTAAAGCCTGTGTGTGTGTGTGTGTGTGTGTGTGTGTGTGTGTGTGTGTGTGTGTGTGCACGCAGATCTTATTAGGTCAGCAGTATTCATTCTCCGTGGACTGGTGGTCATTTGGTGTACTGGTGTACGAGATGCTGATTGGTCAGTCCCCATTCCATGGCGATGATGAGGATGAACTGTTTGAGTCAATCCGAATGGACACGCCTCATTACCCCCGCTGGATCACAGTGGAAACCAGAGACATGCTAGAGCGGGTACACACACACACACACAATTTGTAAACATGAAAGCTCATATTAATATATCACACCGCTGTACTGGAAAGCATGCCGAAGTAAATTAAGTGATTAGATATGTTTAGTTAAAAAAGCAGCATTGTTTCACATATTAAATCTTTTTCTTTTTCCCTTCTACATCTGTAGCTGTTTGAGCGGGACCCTTCTCATCGTTTGGGTATTGTGGGTAATATCCGAGCTCATCCATTCTTTAAGACTGTTAACTGGTCTGCTTTAGAAAAGAGAGAAATTGAACCCCCTTTCCGGCCGCAAGTGGTATGATCTGTATTTTATCACAAATATGGAGGCAAAAAAAATCTTTTGTTCCCCTCTTTATCACACATCTGATTCCTGTTGTTTCCTATTTGCAGAAATCTCCCAATGACTGCAGTAACTTTGACCGAGAGTTTTTAAATGAGAAGCCCCGCCTCTCTCAATGTGAGAAAAGTTTGATTGACTCAATGGACCAGACCGCCTTTGCTGGCTTCTCATTCATTAATCCAAGAATGGAGCACCTCCTGCAGAAGTGACAGATGACACACACCTCCATCTCTTAGCATAGGAGGAAAAGGTCCAATAGGAATAAACATTGAAGTTTAGAGCCAATATTTTTCTGTGTCACAAACAGGTCTACTAGCTCTCCTTTCGCAGAATAAAGTTTTCAAATCATATATAGACTGCAACATGTTAGATAAATGAATTTTAAACACTGAAGCATTACATCATGTTCCTTCATTAAGATAGGTGGTGTAGAGGTGATAACTAGACCTCCAAGTTAGGTATTCCATTTTTTTCGGCACGCACTTCTCAAGTCTACGTAGACTTAGTTTTATTCAGCTAGTTCTTTTGTCAATAGTAACCCATGTATTACTTCATTAATCGTGTGCATAAACACTGATAATGTTTTTACAGAGATAAGGTTAGATGTTTGGATGAATAAAAAAGTCAATTGAACGGACGCAGAAAGAACAGCAGAGCATTTAAGATTATTGTAAGTGAAGGTGTGCTTCTGAGGCTGTCTTGCGTTGATGTATAACATAGTGCTGTGAATTTGAACTATATGTATATGCGCATATGGTGTATGTCATGTTGTGCAAACAGATTGAATCCCTGTGTATTTGTGTATTATTAGGAATTAAGGAAATTAAACCATGGATTTTTAATATGTATATTAATCAAGCATGTTTGCACAGATGTTTAACCTTAAAATAAGCATAAGTGTGAGTCTTATACTGTACACTGTAAATTAAGAAGATGTACATATATCTGGTAGGGGTGCTCTTGGCTTGATGTATATGCATATTGTTGTGTTTAAGCTTTATTTATTATCTGCCATTAAACATGAGCACATGATCAAACTTACAATGCTCTGTATTTACTGTGATTTGATTAGTCAGAGGTTGCTAAGGTTGGAGTGGTACTGGAGACTGGTACAGAAAACTGCATAGTGAGTCATCTGGCATGCCCGGTTTCACATTTCCATTATTTACTTTTACTTCTAATGCTAAAGTTGATAAGGTAACAAATTAACCCCATAATAACTGCTTTATCCTGGTCAGAATCATGGAGAATCTGGAGCCAATCTGCTAGCAACCCTGAGTCAAGCAGGAGAATTCACCCCAGATGGCACACCAGTCCATCGGAGGGCACCATGCATACACACATTCACACCTAGGGGCAATTTAGCACAACCATTCCACCTACCTGCATGTTTTTGGGAGGGGGGGACCAGAGAACCCAGAGGAAGCCCACATGAACACAGGGAGAACATGCAAAATTCCACATAGACAGTAACCTGAGCTCAGGAAGGAACCGGGGACCCTGGAGCAGTGAGGCAGCATTAATGTCCACTGTGCCACCATGCTGCCCTTAGGGTCTCGTTTTACTAAAAGAAAATGTGTTAAAGAAGGTAGTGTTTTAGTGGCTGATAATAAATAGAGCTTTAAGCAGATAGATTGATGGCTCCTGTTTGTATTAAGATATCACTGAATGACTGAGAAGTCAAGCCTGTATAAGCCATGTTCATAAATAGAACACCCATAAAATACACACACACGCAAGCCTATACAAACGCACACATGCACTCAGATATGCAGTTGTAAAAACTGCATATGAAGGATGCAAATTACTGTTGTATTTGTTATTTTTATTTAAAATCCTACAAGTAATAAACTGTTTTCATTTGTTCACAATAACCAGTTTTACTGTCCAGCTGTACAGGTTGTATATTTTTACTGAAAACTGTGACACTGAAATAGCTTTGGGGCTTAAGAATTTTTATTTAAATTATACTTTCTTCAACATGGCTTAACATGAAGCACATCTAAAAGCCATACATAGTGTATAATTGGAATGGGTTCTTAACATAAACATGGCCCACATCACCTGAGCTGATATGTTCATATTTCAGGAGGCCTACATTTTCACATTTCGGTAGCTGACTACCTCACGCAGCTTTCAGCTGCAAACAGTATAGCAAAAAAGAAGAAGAAGTAATGTTATGTTCTTATAACTATAAACACATGAATGGATGATACAGCAGTGAGTGAGGATACTCCTATACTATACATGTGCTGTATGTGAGTTTAAGGTGTTACATTGTCAAGTAATCCTAAGCCTGGCTGTACTTCAGCTGAAAAGGTGGAGGATTGCGCCGTCTTGTGGACGATTTAACACTGGACTTCAACTCAGAGTTGAATGCAAACAAATGATAAATAGACTAATGTTAAGTTTTCAACGTAACGAGTTAAATAATAGTTTATATATTTGCTTAATTTCTAAGACAATGTACAGCTGAGTGCAAAGGTATGTGCTCCCCATGCACCTATATTTTAACAACTCTTCTAGGGAAAAAAATGTAATAAAATTTCAAAATGTTCAAAATGAATTGTGGGTGCATCCTACAATATGATAACCCAAAACATAATTCAACAGAAATATCATAAATCATGTGAAAGGAGGTTTTGTCATGACCCTGATTTGAAGAAGGCTGTGGCATCTGGCAGGGTCACAGCTGTGTAAAGATGAGGGGCTACAACTGAATGCAAAAGCTGTTCAGAACAGACAGAAGAGGCTGGAGCCAGTTAGAAATGGAAAGATTGGATACACAAGTTAGAAAGTATTGATATCACATTCAAAACCTTTGAACTGGTGGTTATTCCTTTTCACTGTCAATTATGGCTATATAAATGATATAATAGCATGTAATAGCATATATATTTAGTTTTGGGACGTCTGCCTTTACATGCACATGAATTTTAATGACATCCCATTCTTAATCCCTAGGGTTTAATATGGAGTTGTCCCACCCTTTACAGCTATAACAGCTTCAACTCTTCTGGGAAGGCTTTCCACAAGGTTTAGGAGAGTGTTTATGGGAATTTTTGACCATTCTTCTAGAAGCGCATTTGTGCACTGGTGCGCAGTCATGTTGGAGCAGGAAGGGGCCATCCCCAAACTGTTCCCACAAAGTTGGGAGCATGAAATTGTCCAAAATGTCTTGGTACGCTGAAG